>OZ010795.1:187734277-188334277 GCA_963932465.1 Maratus speciosus | reverse complement strand
GATTGAGAACTGAAACAGTTAGATTCATTAGAATTAACAACAGCATTTGGGGTTGTAACACTATCTTGTTGCCTGAAAGTATGCTGTGATGCAGGGATAGGCTGATCACGATGAAGGAGTGTATGATGTTTACAGTTACAATGCTTGCAAGTAGTAGTAATAAGACAATTTGCAACGAAGTGATTTGAACGTAAACAGTTGGTGCAAAGCTTTTTGGATTTTACTAATTGCCAACGTCAATCAAGAGATAATTTTGAAATTCCTGGACACTTAGAAAGTGGGTGAGATTCGTTAGACAGTGCACATGAAATATTTGGAGATTTATTTACAGTATCCATCACGACTGCATTTGCGACAGATTTTTTTAAAAAATGTTGAAACTTATTTTCACATTTTTGATTAAATTTGGATTCACCTTTAAAAAATTCAGTATTACAGCTCTGAAAACTACGAGCCTGTTTTTCGAGAAATGTCATTAACATTTCATAACTTGGAACGAATCATTATTTAATGATAATTCCCACTTCTTTTTCAAGGATTCATCAAATTTCGTTTGTATTATATACACTAAAATCAAATCAACATATTCATTAAATTGAAATTTCAAAGATTTTAAATTTCGAATAACTTCATTGCACGTGTCTAATAACTCTAAAATGGTTTTCTGCTTGGGCGATTTCAGTGGTTTGGCATTAACAAACTTAGATAGCAATGAATATGCTAAATTCTTACGATTATCATATCTATTAACTAACGTTTCTCAAGCTTCCTTATAATTATCACCAGAAATTGAGAAGCCGGAAATTAATTTAGAAGGATAATTCTTAACACTAGCTGTTAAATAAGAAAATTTCAACTGATCTGAAAGAGATTCATTATAATGAATTGTAGCTGAAAATATTTCCTTAAAGGTTATCCTTTGAGTGGCATCATCATAAAATATGGGTAATTCGAACTTTGGTTATTTCAATGCGTTATTATTAACACCTATATTTGAGCTATTATTAGCTGCACTTTGATTTTCTTGTGATTTTATGCCTTGATTTTCTAAAAACTGTTCGATTTTAACTAAATCATCAACCACTATATCCTTAGCTTCAGTAAAGGACTCGTATAAATCATTAATACTCTCTTCTGCTACACCAAAATAAGATTTTTTTCAATTCATTTTCTAAACTTATCAATTTAGCCTTTAGCTTCACAATTAAGTTTAAGCTTTTATTTTCAATTGCCTCGGCAACTTAAACATTAAAATGCTTTATCTCTTTAATAGAGAAAAGAAATTTATTTTCATTAGCTAGTTCAGCTTTGGTTTTAGCCATAATTAATTACATTTAAATAAGATTATCACTAGTTATCTCAGGGTTATGACGGACCTGCAAATGTAAAGTTTTAAGAATGATACAATATAGAATTTCTCTTTATTGAAAAGAATTAATCAGAAATAAAAGCAGTACCTTTTTGTTTTTCGTTGCAGAATCCAGCCGTGCGATAGATGAATTACAAAATCACTTAATTAAAATTCTAGAGCCTTTTACGACTTGCATCAAATATTGTAGATTATTAAAGATTTGAATACGTAAAATTAATTTACTCACTACTACTAATAAAGGAGAATTAGATTTGTATTTCACATTTTAATCGAATCAGAATTGGCTTTCATACTTTAGAATCTAGCATCATAACACAGCAAATTCGTCAGCAGTTCTGCAGCGAATGCAAAGAAAATAAAAGTTATGTATTAAAGAGAAAAGACAATGATTAATATACTTGATACATTAAAATGACAATAAGAATTTTAAAGTTAAAAAAGAGTTAAAAAGAATATGTTTTACAGTGAATTAAAAAACTAATTTGTCCGCAGCAAATAATTCTGTTCAGAAAGGCAGTTTTTTTGGTGCTGCCATCTACGGCGAGTTCAGACTACTAAAAGTCTCTGAGAAGTCTGTCAGAAAGAAAAATCATACACACAGATAACAACGTTTAATGATATATTTGAGTAAAGCAATACCCAGTAGCAGTATAAAAGCAATAAACGTCAAATTGTTAAAAAGACTATTTTAATTAGAATTAATCACATAAATTCTATGGGATTCGCGACTAGTTTGCATTGAGTGGATCTCTCAATACGCCTCTCGTGTATTTAAAAGTTAATTAAAAACCTATCTGGAAAAATGCGGCACGGACCAAGGCAGCGTTGCAACTTTTCGACCTCTTTTCGAAGCGCGCTTAGCACAATGCCAAGTTTAAACTTTGAACAAGTGTTTTGTTTTAGCTACACTGTAAAGAGAAAAGATTATTACTGCGCTGAAATTAGTTTTATGAAATGCCAAATGAAGTTTAATTACGCACTACTTTTATTAAAAGGCAGAAAACCAATCTTTAAAAATGCACAAATGACTGAAATGACACTGAAAGCAGCAAACCGCTGCTTAGAATCTACAAGCGAAATTCTTCTGCCGGAAAAACAAAACTTTTATTGTCAGTACCGAATTAAGTTCATAATAAACAAATTAGGATAAGATTTAAAAAAGAGTTATACAGAATAACAATATTTGATATTATTTAAGCTCTCTTTGAACTTTTATGGTATAGCCATTCATATTTTTCTAGTATATACAGTTATACCCAACCCTGTGTAGTTCTTTACAAAGTCTTATTACTCTTTTAGAAACGATTTTTTTTAATAATACAGTTAATAATTCATATATTTGTTGTACGGCATCCTCTGAGCGCGTGTAATACTTGCACTTGACCGTTTATTTTAAAAATAAAAGTGTATGAAGATTTTTTAGATTTTATCGTTTTACACCATATATATATCAGTAAAAAATATATATATTAAATGTAATATTAGATGTATCTAAAAATCCATGCGCAATCTTGTGCAATACACATTTGAAAATCTTAAAAATATAATATTTTAAAAATAATATAATTTTGTAAAAAAAGTATAATTTTTTAAAAACATAGTAGAGATTTTAAAAAATTCAAATTTTTATAAAATTTTTAATTAAATATGCAGTTAATTTTTTTAAAAAAGCACTTTTAGTTGAACATTGAATTGCAGTGAGTTCAAAATTTGAACCATATTTAAAAAAATAAATCAAATTGTTGAAAAGGTAAACTGCTCCCTTTGCTTTACTCTAATCTTCTATTTCGTTCTACATGTGGTAAATAAATTTTTATTTAAAGTTGAAAATACCAAACTCGTTATTAAGGAATAGCCATGAGGCATCAATATGATACCTCATATCATTTACGATTTTGAGGATCATCATAATAAACGATTATTATCATAATATCGAAGATTATCATAACATTGTTATGTGACTATAAATTGAAGAGCTGAGTGGATGAATATGTTATGCTACATTTTCTAAAAAAATTTTTTATCTTTTGGATGAAAGCGTTATGAGGTATCCTATCACATGGTGAAGATAAAATACTAAGATTCTATTTAGCCTTGAAGATTTAAGACATTATTCATTAATATTTAATATTTTAATATTTAATAATGTCAATAATATTAATAATTTTTAATATTTGAGAATTAAATATGAATAAGTTATTCTGAGAGAGTTTAGTACCATACCTGTTAATATTTTAAACACATGGTATCAAACAGAAAATAAATCATTAAAATTTACAGCAAAAACTTTCACTTCAAATTTCTTCAAATGTAATTTTTGTTACTTAACATGTTCATCCACTTAGCTCTTCAATTAAATATATTATAAAAGTGAAATTGTTTTATATTAGTTTCGGAGGATATATTTCTCGCTGTGTAGACTTTATCCACCTTATGTTTATCCATTTGAAGTATGTTAATTTCTTACTGAATTATTTAAAAATGTGAAAGTGAACCGTAATTTTACTATTCTATTTATTTATTTTAGTAGTTATTTAACACTTTTATTAAATTATTTGTCTGTGTTTTGAATAGTGAATACATGACTATAGCAAAATAAAAGATCAGAGTTAAAATAGGAAAATATAGGGCGCTTCTTTACTGTTAGTTCAACATCCTTTGTTAAATATTTCTGTGTAATTTCTTTCACTGGTAGAAAGAATGAAATCATACGATCTTATGATTTACTGAAGTTTGTTCAATAAAAATAACAATCTATTTTGTCCTTTGTTGAGTAAGAAAATAAATTTTTATTGGGTCATAAAGAAGCCACATTCATCCATTTGGATCGCTGAAAGTTTCAAGTATGTGATTTAAAGTTTATGTTATTTTCTGTATTATTTTGAAGTTATAACATACCTGCTTTATAAAAGATAAATCTGTTTTATGTTATTTTATGAAGATACTTTTATTGTTGCGAAAACACAATCCGTCTGACGTTTACCAGTATAGTATCTGAAAAAAATTCATGACTACATTTGATCAGAATAAGAAAATGAATTTTAATATTACTTTTTAGCCCCAGGTATGCTTTTTTTTTCTCCCAGCTTATTTTGTCTCCAATGAATAAATAACGTTACCTTGTATAAGCCAGCCATTATGTACATTCCGATGTTTCATTGTGCGATTAAATACTCTACAGCATTTTTCAAAACTTCTAAGCATCGCACATTTTCAATGTTTATACCGTCGTATTGGGGGAAAAAGTACTTTTTAATGCAATTTGTTTGACAACTGCATCTCCATTTATTTGTGAAATATTAATTTTTTTGTAGTTTTTAGCGACATTTGTTTCATTTTGGCAACCCCAGTACTCCATTTCTGTAGAAAGTAAAGAAAAAAAGAGTTGAAAAATAGCAATTATATCTTCTTGTTGCCATTTCCCATAAAAACTGAAAAAATGTAATTAAAATACGTGCTATTTTGAGAAAAATATAAATGAATGATTTATGATAAAACATGGAGTTATTATGTAAACTATGTTTAATTTTAAGAATATATTTTAATGCAAAGGACGTCATTTTACATAAAATAAAAGCATGTGCTTTAAGTCTTAAAATTGAAATATGTTTTGCACTACAATAGAGTCCCGATTATCCGATTCCGGGTTAACCGAGTTATTTTCTTCTGATGGACTGGTGGCTTCTATTATTATGTAACAACCACTATAAATGAAGCGTTAGGTGAAGATGAAAAAGCAGCCGTAAAAAGTTAGAACTCTGATTTTCTGGTCCGAATGGAAAAAAAAAATGGACATAATTTTTTTTAGTGGCTGTTTCATAATAACAGAAACCACCAGTCCACCAGAAGAAAATGAAGTAATGGAAATGTCGGGGGCGACACTAAATTCTGAAAAAGCAGAATTCCTGTTCTCTAGTTATAATGCTGTATTCATATTGTCATGTAAAATGTTTTTTAAAATTGTTTATTTGGTGTTTCACTTGTGAATATAAAACTGAAAAAAAAGAAGATTTGAAACGGAATCAAACGACTCTTCTTGCAAATAGTTGATCACGAAGGTACTAGAACCAAATAAGGCCATTTTCTTAATAATGCTCTTAAACTCCAGATAGACGTATCAGTTTACTCGCGGTCTTTTTCTTCTGGTCAGGCAGTGCTTCCTTGTGGTTACGCGGAGTTTTTCCTTTTTTATGACTTTACAGGGAAAGTGCTGGATGTCCTGCAAGTACTCATTAGTGCCAAATTTGTTTTGCATAGAGTGCAAGTTGTCTCGTCCACCGTGTTTCATTTGTAAATAATAGTCTATTGCGTTAATTTTAATTTGCAAAGTGTCAAACTTTTATATTTATTTATTTATTTTGTTTATTTTAGTAGCACTTGCATATCTTCTTTGATTAAATGTTTACTTGCATATGGGTGTTGGCATCAAAATAAGAATTAAAACTCACTTCAAAAACAGCTTTATCATTGAAAACACAGTATTGTTTCGAATAGTGTTATTTGTTTTCTAGCATCGTGCTTTTCTGTAAATAGTCTCCTGTGTCGGTACCTATTTTAGGTAGATTTCGTATGAAATACTACCTATTGGGATCGTTCCTATGTTGGAATTTCTGAAAAATTTTTGCAGATCTACACCTATCATGAACCCTAGAACACAAAACCACCCTCAGTAAAAAACTTTATCTATCTATCTATCTGTCTATCTACATATATATATCACTTTCTTCTGGACACGATAACTTTCGTAATTCTGCACCAATCTCTTCCAAACTGATACATAAAATCAATGGGCATAAAATCTCGGTCAAGTTCGTTAATGGGCAAAATCGGACAAGGGGATGGAAATAGGGAGTGGTTTTGTGAAAACAGAAAACCCCCCATAACTTCTTAATTTTTGTACATATCAAATCAGTTTAAAGTTTATATTACTTCTAAAAATAGGGCCAAAAATTTATGTATCACAGATTTTTGATAAATTTAAAAATGGGCTCAAGGGGCGCAAAAAATAGGGTTTTTGGGAGAAAAAAATTCATAACTTCGTCAATTCTCAAGATATCAAATCCAATTAATTTTATTATAAATCTCCTTAACATTATCTACAACTTTTATATTCACAAGTTTTTGATAGGACCAATTCGTACCGCAAAAAAAAATTAAAAACGAAAACAAAAAGGGGGTTTGAAGAAGAAAAAAATCCATAACTCCGTCAATTCAAAAGATATAAAATCCCCATGAATTTATCATATATCTCCTTAATATTGTCTACAACATCTATATATACAAGTTTTGGATAGGGCCAATTCTTACAGCAAAAACAAATTAAAAATACATAGCGGTTGAAGAAAAAAATCATCTTAGTAAGGGTGTATTCAAATCCAAACTGCTTACTTTCTGACTCATTTTACAATTCATTTTTGCTCACAAAGGCTTCCAATTGGTACGTTTTCTTGCTCAGAAACTATGTAATGTACCGTAATGGTCGATTTTTTGATAGAGGCAGAATATATTTTTAAAAATGCCGTTAAAAAGGGCATTTTGAACCGAATTTACCGAAGCGGATTGTGTTGGAAAAATCATTGTATTAAGGATGCACTCAAATCCAAACTGCTTATTTTCTGACACATTTTTGCTCTCAAATGCATTTAATTGGTAGATTCGCTTATTCAGAAACTATATAATGTACCGTAATGATCGCTTTTTTGATAGAGGCAGAATATATTTTAAAAATCAATGTCAAAGTGGGCATTTTGAACGGAATTTTTCGAAGTGATTGTGTTAGAAACGAAAAATATTGTTCTTCTGAGAAAAGAATTGTTTATATATCAAGTTTTAATTAATTGAACAAAAAATAAAAACACAGGTCGCTTATAAATCTCTTGAAAAATCACGTCAGCAAGTTTCATATTTTTTATTATTTTTTTTTTTTAAATTAAAAATGAATCTGGAGTTATGCCAGAAAATTTCGAATTGTTGAGCATGGAAAGTATTTTTTTGAATACCGCCCTAACATGATTCTGATAAAACCAGCTATTATATAAAAATGAAATAAAAACTCGTCAAAAGCGGCCAGATAAAATTGTTAAAATCGATTTATCTCTAATCATGATTTAGTTTTTGTTTGTGAAATTAGTATATTTGACTTCGAAATCTACCTCTGCTTGTAGGCCGGCCCGCAGGGATTTTTTTTCTTTATGTGTTAAACTGTTTTCTAGCATTGTGCCTTATATGAAAAAAAAAAAGAAGAAAACTTCTTTTAGCACCCTTTGTTTTTGTTGTATCTGTAAGTCCCATTAAGTGAATTTTCCACATTTGGTTCATATTTGGACTTCTTTTGTTTAGTATATTTTCATTGTATTTTACTGTCGAGCAATGTATGATACTGCATTATGAATTTTTCTTTTCCTTCAAAATTTGTAATGTACATAAGATTGTATATTGATAAGTCTTCCACGCCTGGGATAAAACTGGTCTGTTACTTGTAAGATTTTTGTATAACTTTGTAAGTTTTAGCATATAGAGGTCTCATTCAACAATGGTTTTTCCGGGCCCTGCCCCCGACAGCGGTCCGCGATGATGGTAGTTATTCTGCTGGGCGGGCAGAGTTGAATTCAGGGGGTGGCCGGGGGAGATATCCCACCCCCCGGAGCAATGAGATGTTCCCCGGAAGATTTGGGATTTTGAGTTTTCAATGGTCAAAAAGTGGAATTTCTCCTCCCCGGAGCCACATAAATCTCTTCCGGAGAAAAGTATCTGACTTCATCACTGTGGACGCTTGTTGAGCTAAAACCTTATCGGTATGCCTCCCCGCCTGACCTGAAACGGAAACTGAAACTGTTCTGCAACATCGTGCAAAGGGGAAAAGTTCGACCTAATCACTTTATCCAGTAGCGCCAGCTTTTCAAAAATATTGGGTGGGCTCAAAAACTTTTACGTAATGTAAACACATGCTATAATTTTTTTCCCTTAGTGTGCATGTGTGTGGAGAGAGAGAGGGGGCGTGGAGAGGAGCGAATGACTAAAGATAGTTGGAAATTAAATTATGGTTTTTTTCTAAGGAATTTTTTAATTTATTATAATTTAATTATATTTTTATTAAATTATATTCTTTTAAGTTCTTCCTTATAAATACATTAATATTTATTTTAAATAACATTAGAATTACCAGCTATTGAAAATATGAAAAACTAAATGTCAAGAATAGCATTAATTTCAGTCACCTAAATGCTTTATCTATTCAAGACATCAAAACTGATGACAAAATATGCAAGAAATTTGTTTTCGTGAGATCATTTGCTGAAGGGGTTTTCAGTGCTCCTGTAAGTCTAATGGATGTCCTAACTGTTTTTTAAATAAAACTGTTTTAAGAACGTTAATAAAACCAAATTTCATTTCAGCGATTAAATGAAAAAAATATAAATAAAATACGAATTAAATCAAATTAAATTGGGTGGGTGGAGAGATCAAATTATTGGGTGGACCGCGCCCCATTGGTCCATATAAGTTGGCGCCACTGACTTTATCACCTTTTCATTGCTGAACCCATTGTTGAATTCCCCTTCCTTTGGTTTAAAACCACATTTTATTGCTTTACCATGACAGACAGAGGCGTCGCGATGGGGCTTATGGGGGGGGGGAGCCTTCCCCCCAATATATGTGAACTTGGAAAATTTGAGCTTAGAGTTGGGAAATTATAGATTTTTGAAAAACTTTTTCTTTTTTTTTAAAAATAAAAAGTAAAAAGAATTTTTTATTGTTTTCCTGACTATCTTTCTGAGTTCTGTAATAGTAAAATAGTTAAAATTTCAAAAGAAATGCAAAAAGCAGCCAGACTCAATTTCTCATTATGTGCTACGAAAATACTCCGAAAATATCATACATCTACCAGACCTGAATTTCTCTATTGTTGCCCATCAACAGTGTATCTAACACATTGCCCACAAAACTTTGTTCCTTTCTCAAAAATCTAAAAATAAGAGGCTATTTTCATATGAAGTACGATTATAACTCGTACACAATTACGATTATGACTCGCACACAATTGAAGACAAAAACTTTCATTAAATGAACCAATAATTATAATTTTTATGTTTTTAGTTTCAGCCTTTTTCTTTGGAATTTTTTTTTTTTTTTCGTACAAGTATGATTATTATTGAACATATCATTTTAGTTGGGAAATAGAGCAATTTGTTTCACGTTGGGAAATTTTTGAATTATAAGTTGGGAAAATTTTGAATTCCCCCCCCCCCGCCCCCCCCCCCCGTCCTCCCGAAAAAAAATTTGTAGCTACGCCCCTGATGACAGAGAGCACTTTTACTATCTGAATTGAGCCTGAATGAGGCCATCACCCTATATCTTTTAAAGGACTGTCTCGGGCCGGCAAACGACTGTATGTGTATATTTCTGACAGTTAATGTATCCTTGGCGCATGCGGAGAGTTTAGACCACAACTGCTATCGAATTCGTCGTCATTTTCGGACCACCAAATCTTTCAACACATTGCGTTAAAAACAGCAAGTAAGCCTTCATATGAAATCATCGTAAATTATTGATTGAATTTTACAATCTTTGCGTGACGTTCGAGACAATTAACCGTGTTTTAGAAAGTATATTGAAATACGAGTAGGCTCCCTCAAATCCAAACACCTTGGGACCAGAGGTTGTGCGGATTTTAGAATTTTGTGGATTTCTGGTCATTGCTTTGTTTACACTTTTTAAACAATAATTTTAATCTAATATTGCAATCGAATTTATAACAAATGCTTACAGTATAGTAAAATATTAGAATAATTAATTAATAAACTATATTAATAAAAATCAAGATAATTTTTTAAATGATAAAAATATTAAAAAGTAAAGATAAAGTAAATAATTAACAGTGTATAATTAAATATGCATAATTAAATTGAGATACATTTTTTCTAAATTATTTAATGAAACTTGCCTCATAAAGGTACCCCACTAATTCACATCAAAATCATAAAATAAGGAAGTTTTATTTCAGGTTTAGCCAAACTTAATAATAAAAAGAATCTTGATTAATACATAAATGTATCTGGTAAAAAGATTGTGATTACCTGTGATATCAGTAATATCTTGAAATTTTTTCAGAAATAAATTCATTCTTCCTTCATGAAAAAAGCATGATGTCAGTAATAGTATCGAGATTTACATATTAAAATGCATACAGAATTGATATAAAACTAAAAAAACTATAATTCTGCCCGTACATCTGAACTGAAAGTTTCATTGTTTACATGTGTGATGACGTGTGGATTTTAGGGTTGCGGATTTCAGGGAGTCTAGTGTATTCTGTACCTTTTATTCTGTTTATGTTTGAAAGTAAAATATGTGTAAAACAGAAATCCTCTAATAATACTAGGCAGTGTAAAGCTTGGTCTTTTTAATAAACACTTCATTTTCGTCGTATGTTATCATTACCAAAGCTAATTAAACTGTTTCTGTGTCAATATTTGTTGAAAACTATGGAATCTATTAAAGTGGCGGTAAAGAGAATTCAGTAGAGTAAAGAGTAATTGGTATAATAAGTTTTGACAGAGCGAAACGGCATTCCCATAAATAGAGCAAACACAAAATATTGTATTACAAGGAGAACTCTTTATTTTGTTCTATTTTGGTGTAATACCTGGGAAATATCTGATAATTAAAGTTAAATCATGCATTTAGATAATCATGACGTTATTTGTAACACATGATCCTAATAGACCCACTTTAAAGTGGTTCTTGTTTCACCCTCCTGGACACAATTAAACGGTGTAAAAATATGTATAAATATTACATCGAACAACATTTAAAATGTTAATTCTTATTTAACACATTTTATTGTTTAAAATTATGACATATATATTTTATAAATGTTAAATCTGTTTTATTTTAGTTTAGAATGATAATTTTGCCGCCATGAAAAAACTCTGTTTCTAGGATATTAAACCATTTGATATCTATTAATACCCAACTATAAGTTTAAATATGAAAGAAAGTTTTAGGTAGCTTTCTTTACAAAAAGCTACCTATTGCAGCCGTTCGGAAGAAAGCGATTAAAAAAAATTTTGGTATATTTTCATCGATCATGACCCCCAGACCCCGAAACCACCCTCCGTTCAAAATTTATATATATATATATATATATATATCTGACCTATGTCACACTGTAACTCCCGTAATTATGAACCGATTTCGATGTAATTCGGTGTGTACATAGTACATACCAATGTCTCGACCGAGTTCGTTGGCCAGCTTCATCCGCCATCTTGTTTCAAAATGGCGGCCATTTAAAATTTTAAAAAAAATTTAAAACTTGAAATGTGCTACCAAAAAATTAAAAATGGAAAAATATTTTTTTCTGATGTATTTGACCTTTATACAAAGATTCCGGAGCAGTTTTTGTTTCGTCTATATCTTAAAAAATGGCTGAGTTTTAGCATTTTGAATTTCTAGCGTGGCTGACATTTTGAAACGTCCTGAATTTTGTCACGCGATAAAAGGAGTATTTATGAACCGATTTGGATGTAATTCGGTGTTACATAGTACATGCCAATCTCTCGACCGAGTTCGTTGGCCAGCTTCATCCGCCATTTTGTTTCAAAATGGCGCCCATTTAAAATTTTTTTAAAAATTTAAAATTTGAAATGTGGTGACAAAAAATTGAAAATGGAAAAATATTTTTTTCTTATGTATTTGACCTTTAAACAAAGATTTCGGAGCAGTTTTTGTTTCGTCTATATCTTAAAAAATGGCTGAGTTGCAGCATTTTAGGTAGCTTTCTTTACAAAAAGCTACCTATTGCAGCCGTTCGGAGGAAAGCGATTTCAAAAAATTTTGGTATATTTTCATCGATCATGACAGCATTTTGAATTTCTAGCGTGGCTGACATTTTGAAACGTCCTGAATTTTGTTACGCGATAAAAGGCGTATTTATGAACTGATTTGGATGTAACTTCGTTTATACATAGTACATACCAATGTCTCGACCGGGTTCGTTGGCCAGCTTCATCCGCCATCTTGTTTAAAAATGGCGGCCATTTAAATTTTTAAGAAAAATTTAAATTTGAAATGTGGTACCAAAAAATTGAAAATTGAAAAAAATATTTTCTTCTTATGTGTTTGACCTTGATAAAAAGATTCGGGAGCAGTTTTTGTATCGTCTATATCATAAGAAATGGCTGAGTTATAGCATTTTGAATTTCTAGCGTGGCTGACATTTTGAAACGTCCTGATTTTTCTCACGTAATAACAGGCGTATTTATGAACCGATTTGGATGTACCTTGGTGTGTACATAGTACATACAAATATCTCGACCGAGTTCGTTGGCCAGCTTCATCCTCCATCTTGTTTCAAAATGGCGGCCATTTAAAAAATAAAAAAATAAAAAAATTTAAATGAGATACCAAAAAATTGGAAAATGAAAAAGATTTTTAGGTAGCTTTCATTACAAAAAGCTACCTATTGCAGCCGTTCGGAGGAAAGCGATTTAAAAAAATTTTGGTATATTTTCATCGATCATGACCCCCAGACCCCGAAACCACCCTCCGTTCAAAATTGATATATATATATATATATACATATATATATATCCATATAGATATATATATTATATATATCTGACCTATGTCACACTGTAACTCTCGTATTTATGAACCGATTTGGATGTAATTCGGTGTGTACATAGTGCATACCAATGTCTCGATCGAGTTCGGGCCAGCTTCATCCGCCATTTTGTTTCAAAATGGCGGCCATTTAAAATTTTTTAAAAAATTTAAAATTTGAAATGTGGTACCAAAAAATTGAAAATGGAAAAATATTTTTTTCTTATGTATTTGACCTTTATACAAAGACTCCAGAGCAGTTTTTGTTTCGTCTATATCTTAAAAAATGGCGAGTTATAGCATTTTGAATTTCTAGCGTGGCTGACATTTTGAAACATCCTGAATTTTGTCACGCGATAAAAGGCGTATTTATGAACCGATTTGGATGTAACTTCGTTTAAACATAGTACATACCAATGCCTCGACCGAGTTCGTTGGCCAGCTTCATCCGCCATCTTACTTAAAAATGGCGGCCATTTCAATTTTTAAGAAAAATTTAAATTTGAAATGTGGTACCAAAAAATTGAAAATTTAAAAAATATTTTTTTTATGTGATTGACCTTGATAAAAAGATTTGGGAGCAGTTTTTGTTTCGTCTATATATTAAAAAATGGCTGAGTTATAGCATTTTGAATTTCTAGCGTGTCTGACATTTTGAAACGTCCTGATTTTTGTCACGTGATAACAGACGTATTTATGAGCCGATTTGGATGTACCTTGGTGTGTGCATAGTACATACAAATATCTCGACCGAATTCGTTGGCCAGCTTCATCCGACGTCTTGTTTCAAAATGGCAGCCATTTAAATAAATTTAAAAAAATTTAAATTTAAAATGAGATACCAAAATATTGGAAAATGAAAAAGATTTTTTTCGTATGTGTTTGACCTTAATACAAAGATTCCTGAACAGGTTTTGTTTCGTCTATATCTAAAAAAATGGCTGAGTTATAGCATTTTGAATTTCTATTGCGGCTGACATTTTAAAACGACCTGATTTTTGTCAGCGATAACAGGCGTATTTATGAACCGATTTGGATGTAACTTGGTCTGTACATAGTACATACCAATGTCTCGACCGAGTTCGTTGGCCAGCTTCATTCGTCATCTTGTTTCAAAAGGGTCGCCATTTTAAAAAAAATGTAATTTTTTAAAATTTAAAATGAGGTAATAAAATTTGGATAATGAAAAAGATTTTTTTTTTTTGTGTTTGGTCTTGATACAAAGATTCTGGAGCAGTTTTTGTTTCTGAAAATTTGTTCTTTTGTTTATATCTTAAAAAATGGTTGAATTATAGCGCTTTGAATTTCTAGCATGGCTAACACTTTGAAACGATCTTGTATTTGTCACGTGATAACACACGTATTCGCCTATTTCGATGGAAGAAGGCAAGTGGATAGTATACATCAATATCTCGACGAAGTTCACTGGCCAGCTTCATCAGCCATCTTGCTTCAAAATGGCGGCCATTTAAATAAAATTATATTTAAAGTGAGGTGCAAAAAAATTAGAAATTGAAAAAGGTTTCTTTCTTAAATACTTGACCTTGATATAAGGATTCAGGAGCATTTTTTGTTTGTCTTTATCTTAAAAAAGTCCTTCCGGCCAGTGCCGGGAGGAAGAGGTAGCTTTCATATTCCTTATTTTAAAAAAGCCAACTTATATCATTCAAACACACGAAGCTCAATTTAGTGGAAACCGGATATAGGAGATTCAATACTAATTTTTATCAATATAATGAATGAGAATTTCGCGAAATTATTCAGCTTTATCCAAGCTGCTTATCTTTAAAGTAACTTATATTTGACTGCCAAATTCGGCGATTTCTTAAAGTGCCTGCCATTTTAAGACAACATGGTGGATGAGGCTAACCAATGAACTTGGTCGAGACCTTAGTAATTGCTGTGAATATGCTCACTCACATCGGAATCGGTTGATATATACGAGTGCTGTCGCATGCAAAAAATCAGATTTTTCAAAATGTCACCCACAATAGAAATTGAAACTGCTATATCTGAGCCATTTTTTAAGGTAAAGACAAACAAAAAATGTTCCTGAATCCTTATATCAAGGTCAAATACTTAAGAAAGAAACCTTTTTCAATTTCTAATTTTTTTTGCACCTCACTTTAAATATATATATATTTTTTAATTTAATGGCCGCCATTTTGAAACAAGATGGCTGATGAATCTGGCCAGCGAACTTGGTCGAGGTATTGATGTATGCTATCTACATGCCTTCTTAAATCGAAATAGGCGAATACGTGTGTTATCGCGTGACAAATACAAGATCGTTTCAAAATGTTAGCCATGCTAGAAATTCAAAGTGCTATAATTCAACCATTTTTTAAGATATAAACAAAAGAACAAATTTCAGAAACAAAAACTGCTCCGGAATCTTTGTATCAAGGCCAAACACATAAAAAAAAATCTTTTTCCTTTTCCAATTCTTTAATACCTCATTTTAAATTTTAAATTTAATTTTTTTTAAATGGCAAACCTTTTGAAACAAGATGGCGAATGAAGCTGGCCAACGAACTCGGTCGAGACATTGGTATGTACTATGTACACACCAAGTTACATCAAATCAAATGGCTGTTATCGCGTGACAAAAATCAGGACGTTTCAAAATGTCAGCCACGCTAGGAATTCAAAATGCAATAACTCAGCCATTTCTTAAGATATAGACGAAACAAAAAACTGCTCCCGAATCTTTTTATCAAGATCAAACACATAAGAAGAAAATATTTTTTCAATTTTCAATTTTTTGGTACCGCATTTCAAATTTAAATTTTTTTTTAAAACTTTAAATAGCCGCCATTTTTAAAGAAGATGGCGGATGAAGCTGGCCAACGAACCCGGTCGAGACATTCGTATGTACTATGTACACACCGAATTACATCGAAATCGGTTCATAAATACGCCTTTTATCGCATGACAAAGTTCAGGACGTTTCAAAATGTCAGCCACGCTAGAAATTCAAAATGCTATAACTCAGCCATTTTTTAAGATATAGACGAAACAAAAAACTGCTCCGGAATCTTTGTATAAAGGTCAAATACATAAGAAAAAATATTTTTCCATTTTTAATTTTTTGGTACCCCATTTCAAATTAAAAAAATTTTTTTTAAATTTTAAATGGCCGCCATTTTGAAACAAAACGGCGATGAAGCTGGCCAACGAACTCGGTCGAGACATTGGTAAGTAATATGTACACATTGAATTACATCGAAATCGGTTCATAAATTACGAGAGTTACAGTGTGACATAGGTCTATATATATATATATATAAATTTTGAACGAAGGCTGGGTTTCGGGTCTGGGGGTCATGATCGATGAAAATATACCAAAATTTTTTGAAATCGCTTTCCTCCGAACGGCTGCAATAGGTAGCTTTTTGTAATGAAAGCTACCTAAAATGGCTCAGATATAGCAGTTTCAATTTCTAATGTGGGTGATATTTTGAAAATCTGATTTTTTGCCTGCGACTGCACTCGGTATATATTAACCGATTCCGATATGAGTGAGCATGTGCACAGCAATTACTAAGGTCTCGACCAAGTTCACTGGTTAGCCTCATCAACCATGTTGTCTTAAAAATGTCTTAAAATGGCAGGCACTTTAAGAAATTCAGGCCGAATTTGGCAGCCAAATATAAGTTACTTTAAATAAAAGCAGCTTGGATAAAGCTGACTAATGTCGCGAAATTCTCATTCATAATTATTTAGTATTGATAAAAATTAGTATTGAATCTCCTATATTCGGTTTCCACTAAATTGAGCTTCGTGTGTTTGAATAATATAAGTTGGCTTTTTAGGTAGCTTTCTTTACAAAAAAGCTACCTATTGCAGCCGTTCGGAGGAAAGCGATTTCAAAAAATTTTGGTATATTTTCATCGATCATGACCCCCAGACCCCGAAACCACCCTCCGTTCAAAATTGATATATATATATATATATATATATATCTATATCTATATATCTATATCTATCTATCTATCTATATATATATATATATATATATATCTATATCTATATATCTATATCTATCTATCTATCTATCTATATATATATATATATATATCTGTCCTATGTCACACTGTAACTCCCGTAATTATGAACCGATTTCGATGTAATTCGGTGTGTACATAGTACATACCAATGTCTCGACCGAGTCCGTTGACCAGCTTCATCCGCCGTTTTGTTTCAAAATGGCGGCCATTTAAAATTTTTAAAAAATTTTAAAACTTGAAATATGGTATCAAAAAATTAAAAATGGAAAAATATCTTTTCTTATGTATTTGAGCTTTATACAAAGATTCCGGAGCAGTTTTTGTTTTGTCTATATCTTAGAAAATGACTGAGTTATAGCATTTTGAATTTCTAGCGTGGCTGACAATTTGAAACGTCCTGAATTTTGTCACGCGATAAAAGGCGTATTTATGAACCGTTTTGGATGTAATTCAGTGTGTACATAGTGCATACCAATCTCTCGACGGAGTTCGTTGGCCAGCTTCATCCGCCATTTTGTTTCAAAATGGCGGCCATTTAAATTTTTTTTTTAAATTTAA
The DNA here is from genome assembly GCA_963932465.1 of Maratus speciosus. Classification (NCBI taxonomy): domain Eukaryota; kingdom Metazoa; phylum Arthropoda; class Arachnida; order Araneae; family Salticidae; genus Maratus; species Maratus speciosus. Next base: position 188,316,733 of record OZ010795.1, on the reverse strand, counting down.
AATTTGAAATGTGGTACCAAAAAATTGAAAATGGAAAAATATTTTTTCTTATGTATTTGACCTTTATACAAAGATTTCGGAGCAGTTTTTGTTTCGTCTATATCTTAAAAAATGGCTGAGTTATAGCATTTTGAATTTCTAGCGTGGCTGACATTTTGAAACGTCCTGAATTTTGTCACGCGATAAAAGGCGTATTTATGAACCGATTTGGATGTAACATAGTTTATACATAGTACATACCAATGTCTCGACCGGGTTCGTTGGTCAGCTTCATCCGCCATCTTGTTTAAAAATGGTGGCCATTTAAATTTTTAAGAAAAATTTAAATTTGAAATGTGGTACCAAAAAATTAAAAATTGAAAAAATATTTTCTTCTTATGTGTTTGACCTTGATAAAAAGATTCGGGAGCAGTTTTTGTTTCGTCTATATCTTAAGAAATGGCTGAGTTATAGCATTTTGAATTTCTAGCGTGGCTGACATTTTGAAACGTCCTGATTTTTCTCACGTAATAACAGACGTATTTATGAACCGACTTGGATGTACCTTGGTGTGTACATAGTACATACAAATATCTCGACCGAGTTCGTTGGCCGGCTTCATCCGCCATCTTGTTTCAAAATGGCGGCCATTTAAAAAAATAAAAAAATAAAAAAATTTAAATGAGATACCAAAAAATTGGAAAGTGAAAAAGATTTTTTTTGTATGTGTTTGACCTTAATACAAAGATTCCGGAACAGTTTTTCTTTCGTCTATATCTAAAAAAATGGCTGAGTAATAGCATTTTGAATTTCTCTTGTGGCTGACATTTTAAAACGACCTGATTTTTGTCACGCGATAACAGGCGTAATTATGAACCTATTTGGATGTAACTTGGTCTGTACATAGTACATACCAATGTCTCGACCGAGTTCGTTGGCCAGCTTCATTTGCCATCTTGTTTCAAAAGGGTTGCCATTTAAAAAAATTAAATTTAAAATTCAAAATGAGGTATTAAACAACTGGAAAATGAAAAAGATTTTTATATGTGTTTGGCCTTGATACAAAGATTCCGGAGCAGTTTTTGTTTCTGAAAATTTGTTCTTTGGTTTATATCTTAAAAAATGGTTGATTTATAGCACTTTGAATTTCTAGCATGGCTAACATTTTGAAACGATCTTGTATTTGTCACGCGATAACACACGTATTCGCCTATTTCGATGTAAGAAGGCATGTGGATAGTATACATCAACACCTCAACGAAGTTCGCTGGCCAGATTCATCAGCCATCTTGTTTCAAAATGGCGACCATTAAATTAAAAAATATATATATATTTAAAGTGAGGTGCAAAAAAATTAGAAATTGAAAAAGGTTTCTTTCTTAAGCATTTGACCTTGATATAAGGATTCAGGAGCATTTTTTGTTTGTCTTTACCTTATAAAATGGCTCAGATATAGCAGTTTCAATTTCTATTGTGGGTGACATTTTGAAAAATCTGATTTTTTGCATGCGACAGCACTCCTATATATTAACCGTTTCCGATGTGAGTGAGCATGTGCACAGCAATTACTAAGGTCTCGACCAAGTTCACTGCTTAGCCTCATCCACCATGTTGTCTTAAAATGACAGGCACTTTAAGAAATTGCCCAATTTGGCAGCCAAATATATGTTACTTTAAAGAAAAGCAGCTTGGATAAAGCTGACTAATTTCGCGAAATTCTCATTCATTATATTGATAAAAATTAGTATTGAATCTCCTATATTCGGTTTCCACTAAATTGAGCTTCGTGTGTTTGAATGATATAATTTGGCCTTTTTTAAAATAAGGATTATGAAAGCTACCTCTTCCCCCCGGCACTGGCCGGAAGGACTTTTTAAAATCAGGAATATGAAAGCTACCTCTTCCTCCCGGCACTGGCCGGAAGGACCTTTTTTGTATGTGTTTGACCTTAATACAAAGATTTCGGAACAGTTTTTCTTTCGTCTATATCTAAAAAAAATGGCTGAGTAATAGCATTTTGATTTTCTCTTGTGGCTGACATTTTAAAACGACCTGATTTTTGTCACGCGATAACAGGCGTATTTATGAACCGATTTGGATGTAACTTGGTCTGTACATAGTACATACCAATGTCTCGACCGAGTTCGTTGGCCAGCTTCATTCGCCATCTTGTTTCAAAATGGTTGCCATTTAAAAAAATGAAATTTAAAATTCAAAATGATGTATTAAAAAATTGGAAAATGAAAAAGATTTTTTTTCTGTGTTTGGCCTTGATACAAAGATTCCGGAGCAGTTTTTGTTTCTGAAAATTTGTTCTTTTGTTTATATCTTAAAAAATGGTTGATTCATAGCACTTTGAATTTCTAGCATGGCTAACATTTTGAAACGATCTTGTTTTTGTCACGCGATAACACACGTATTCGCCTATTTCGATGTAAGAAGGCATGTGGATAGTATACATCAACACCTCGACCAAGTTCGCTGGCCTGATTCATCAGCCATCTTGTTTCAAAATGGCGGCCATTAAATTAAAAAAAATATATATATTTAAAGTGAGGTGCAAAAAAATTAGAAATTGAAAAAGGTTTCTTTCTTAAGTATTTGACCTTGATATAAGGATTCAGCAGCATTTTTTGTTTGTCTTTACCTTAAAAAATGACTCAGATATAGCAGTTTCAATTTCTTTTGTGGGTGACATTTTGAAAACTCTGATTTTTTGCATGCGACAGCACTCCTATATATTAACCGATTCCAATGTGAGTGAGCATGTGCACAGCAATTACTAAGGTCTTGACCAAGTTCACTGCTTAGCCTCATCCACCATGTTGTCTTAAAATGACAGGCACTTTAAGAAATTGCCCAATTTGGCAGCCAAATATAAGTTACTTTAAAGAAAAGCAGCTTGGATAAAGCTGACTAATTTCGCGAAATTCTCATTCATTATATTGTTAAAAATTAGTATTGAATCTCCTATATTCGGTTTCCACTAAATTGAGCTTCGTGTGTTTGAATGATATAAGTTGGCTTTTTTAAAATAAGGATTACGAAAGCTACCTCTTCCTCCCGGCACTGGCCGGATGGACTTTTTTTATTATTTTACCTTCTGTGTCAAAAGCAGGGATGTGGTGGAGGGTATACGGGGGTATACGCCGTATACCCTCTGGATTTTTTTAAAGAACACTGTATACCCTCTCTTTCTCAAGAAATCTCTAGAATATATATTGATAGTGTTTCAATCCCGTTAAATAGGCGTGAGTAAGTAATGTAAATTGGGACCCTTTTTCAGGATACTTATTCGTTTATCGTGTAAATCCACGTTTTACTTTTAATACAATACGTATTAGTTGAGTATAATATTCACTTTATCTTTGTAGAAAATTGTATTATCTAATGCACAACTTTTTATACCTCCTTTAATTAAAGAAAGTCCTTCCGGCTAGTGCCGGGAGGAAGAGGTAGCTTTCATATTCCTTATTTTAAAAAAGCCAACTTATGTCATTCAAACACACGAAGCTCAATTTACTGGAAACCGAATATAGGATATTCAATACTAATTTTTATCAATATAATGGATGAGAATTTCGCGAAATTAGTCAGCTTTATCCAAGCTGCTTTTCTTTAAAGTAACTTATATTTGGCTGCCAAATTCGGCGATTTCTTAAAGTGCCTGCCATTTTAAGACAACCTGATGGTGAGGCTAACCAGTGAACTGGGTCGAGACCTTAGTAATTGCTGTGCACATGCTCACTCACATCGGAATCGGTTGATATATACGAGTGCTGTCGCATGCAAAAAATCAGATTTTTCAAAATGTCACCCACAATAGAAATTGAAACTACTATATCTGAGCCATTTTTTTAAGGTAAAGACAAACAAAAAATGCTCCTGAATCCTTATATCAAGGTCAAATACTTAAGAAAGAAACCGTTTTCAATTTCTAATTTTTTTGCACCTCACTTTAAATATATATATATATATTTTAATTTAATGGCCGCCATTTTGAAACAAGATGGCTGATGAATCTGGCTAGCGAACTTGGTCGAGGTATTGATGTATACTATCCACATGCCTTCTTACATCGAAATAGGCGAATACGTGTGTTATCGCGTGACAAATAAAAGATCGTTTCAAAATGTTAGCCATGCTAGAAATTCAAAGTGCTATAATTCAAACATTTTTTGAGATTAAACAAAAGAACAAATTTTCAGAAACAAAAACTGCTCCGGAATCTTTGTATCAAGGCCAAACACATAAAAAGAATCTTTTTCAATTTCCAATTTTTTAATACCTCATTTTAAATTTTAAATTTAATTTATTTTTAAATGGCAACCCTTTTGAAACAAGATGGTGAATGCAGCTGGCCAACGAACTCGGTCGAGACATTGGTATGTACTATGTACAGACCAAGATACATCCAAATCGGTTCATAAATACGCCTGTTATCGCGTGACAAATATCAGGTCGTTTTAAAATGTCAGCCACAATAGAAATTCAAAATGCTATTACTCAGCCATTTTTTTAGATATAGACGAAACAAAAACTGTTCCGGAATCTTTGTATTAAGGTCAAACACATACGAAAAAAATCTTTTTCATTTTCCAATTTTTAGGTATCTCATTTTAATTTTTTAATTTTTTAAATTTTTTTAAATGGCCGCCATTTTGAAACAAGATGGCGGATGAAGCTGGCTAACGAACTCGGTCGAGATATTTGTATGTACTATGTACACAGCAAGGTACATCCAAATCGGTTCATAAATACGCTTGTTATTGCGTGACAAAAATCAGGACGTTTCAAAATGTCAGCCACGCTAGAAATTCAAAATGCTATAACTCAGCCATTTCTTAATATATAGACGAAACAAAAACTGCTCCCGAATCTTTTTATCTAGGTCAAACACATAACAAGAAAATATTTTTTTAATTTTCAATTTTTTGGTACCACATTTCAAATTTAAATTTTTCTTAAAAATTTAAATGGCCGCCATTTTTAAACAAAATGGCGGATGAAGCTGGCCAACGAACCCGGTCGAGACATTAGTATGTACTATGTATAAACGAAGTTACATCCGAATCGGTTCATAAATATGCCTTTTATCGCGTGACAAAATTCAGGACGTTTCAAAATGTCAGCCACGCTAGAAATTCAAAATGCTGCAACTCAGATATTTTTTAAGATATAGACGAAACAAAAACTGCTCCGAAATCTTTGTATAAAGGTCAAATACATAAGAAAAAAATATTTTTCCATTTTCAATTTTTTGGTACCACATTTCAAATTAATTTTTTTTAAAAAATTTTTAAATGGCCGCCATTTTGAAACAAAATGGCGGATGAAGCTGGCCAACGAACTCGGTCGAGACATTGGTATGTACTATGTTCGCACCGAATTACATTGAAATCGGTTCATAAATACGCCTTTTATCGCGTGACAAATTTCAGGACCTTTCAAAATGCCAGCCACGCTAGAAAGTTAAAAATGCTATAACTCAGCCATTTTTTAAGATATAGACGAAACAAAAACTGCTCCAGAATCTTTGTATAAAGGTCAAATTTATAAGAAAAAAATATTTTTCCATTTTTAATTTTTTGGTACCACATTTCAAATTTTAATTTTTTTTTTAAATTTTAAATGACTACCATTTTGAAACAAAACAGCGGATGAAGCTGGCCAACGAACTCGGTCAAGACATTGGTATGTACTATGCACAAACCGAATTACATCGAAATCGGTTCATAATTACGAGAGTTAGAGTGTGACGTAGGTCAGATATATATATATATATATATATATATATATCAATTTTGAACGGAGGGTGGTTTCGGGTTCTGGGGGTCATGATCGATGAAAATATACCGAAATTTTTTGAAATCGCTTTCATCCGAACGGCTGCAATAGGTAGCTTTTTGTAATGAAAGCTACCTGAAATTGTAGACTATTATGTAGATTAAATGAAGAAGCGGTAACATTTTAAGTTTTTTAATTCACACTATATAGATTGTAAATAAGAGAGCATTTTTATATGCCTCTTTCCTGGATTAGCTACATGTTCAGAATGAAAGAAAATGTTTACATTACAAGATACATAACAATAACAATAAATTAGTTCACTGTTGTTTAGGAATCTCAATTTAGCCACTCAACAAGTCATTATCTTTATAGGAATTTTAAGGTTTAGTATTATAAAGAGATTTATGGCTAAATTGAAACGATGTATTATTTATGTAACTGAAGAAATTAGTTTATTTTTAGCACGGTTATGTATCTTGATGATTTATGCCCATCATATATACACCATTGTATACCCTCTGCCTTGAGCGTATACCCTCTGCTTTAAACGTATACCCTCTATTTTTTTTACGACTACACCACTGGTCAAAAGTGTCTGTGATTTATCATTTAAAAGGCGTCGTAAAAATATGACGACAATTTTTTTCTGTAATTTGAGACCACTGTGCCGAGTTACAATGCGGAGTTTGAGCACCACGTGTAACTTAATATGTTGACAGTGGCATTTTTTTTCCTTATTTCCTATGCAGTTTTTAGAATGGAAAAATTTGTTCAACAAAGAGTGTGCCTTAACTTTTATGTTTCAAACAAAATTTCATGTATCGAATGACCGAAAACGTTGCAGAAGACCTGCGGTGCATAAAAACACAGGCGTATGATCAGTATAAAGCATTCAAACAAGGTAGAGAAATGGTAGTTGACTTTAGAGATGAGACAGGCTCAGCCCGAGCCCGGGCCCGAAACGTGAATTCGGGCCCTATTTTTATTCTATTCTTCGGGCTCGAGCGGGCTCGGACTCATTCTTTCTGAAACCTGAAAATTTTATTAGCCCCCGGTATGCTATTTCTTTCTCCCAGCTTATTTTGTGTCGTCTCCAAAAAATAACGTTACGTTACAAAGTCAGCCGCAAAAACAAAGCAGATGTATCATTGTACGATTAAACACTCTATAGCAATTTTTTAAACTTTTAAACATCGCACATTTTCAATTTTTATACCGTCGTATTTGGGAAAAAAGTACTTTTAAATGCAATTTGTTTGAAAACTGTACTTCAATTTATTTTTGAAATATTAATTTTTTTGTAGTTTTTAGCTTCATTTGTTTAATTTTGGCAACTCCAGTACTCCATTTGTATAGAAAGTAAAGGGAAAAATAGTTGAAAAATAGCAATTATATCTTTTTGTTGCTATTTTCTCATAACAATCGATTTTCTCATAACAACCGATTTTCTCATAACAACCCAAAGAAAATGTAATTAAAATACGTGCTATTTTGAAAAAAATATAAACGAATAATTTCAGTTAAAACATGGAGCTATTATAAACTATATTTAATTTTAAGTATATCAATGTTACAAACAAATGAAGGCCTATGCTATTTCTTTCTCCCAGCTTATTTTGTCTCCAAAAAATAACGTTACCTTACAGAAGCCAACAATAAACAAAGCAGATGTATCATTGTACCATTAAATGCTCTATAGCAATTTTTTAATATTCTAAGCATCGCACATTTTCAATTTTTATACCGTCGTATTGGAAAAAAAAAGTACTTTTAAATGCAATTCGTTTGAAAACTGTACTTCCGTTTATTTTTGAAATATTAATTTTTTTGTAGTTTTTAGAGCCATTTGCTTAATATTGGTTACGGAAGTACTCATTTCTGTAGAAAGTAAAGGATAAATAGTTCTAACATAGTAATTATATATTTTTGTTGCCATTTCCTCATAACCGGAAGAAAATTTAATTAAAATACGTGCTATTTTGAAAAAACATAAATGAATGATTTTGTTAAAAATATTTAATTTTTAGTATCTATATTAATATTACAAACAAATGAAAGCCTATGAATCATTAGATAACCGTTTTTTATCGAGTTTCTTTGATGACGGCATCTTTTTGCTGCATTTGCGTATTATTTTGCGACAGTGACGTCCTATGTCTACTTTATTGTAGATGTTTAAGGGTGGATCGTAAATATGGCATTCTTAACCGGATGCGAATGACGTCATTTTACATAAAATAAAAGCATGTGCTTTAAGTCTTAAAATTGAAATATGTTTTGTACTATTTATACACACACACACACACATATATATATATATATATATATATGTGTGTATTTCATCGGGAGCGACATTAAATTCTGAAAAAGCAGAATTCCTGTTTTCTAGCTTATCGATGGATAGAAAACAAAAACAGAACTTTTTTTCCCCTTGAAAAATACTTATTCCTTTTCGAATCATTGTATTGCTATTTCGATTACAATGAAGGGAAACAGACATTGTGTTTTTCGATTTTAGTATTAGAAGGCTATTTTAAAAGAAAATGATTAGTCATATCTAAAGATTTATGTTTGGTATTGCCGACGACGGTCCGACGATACGGCGCCACGAAAGAGGCGGGAATAATGAATTTGTTTAGTTCGATTATCGTTTGTGGAAGAAGTTATTTTAGAATTGGATCGTTTTTATATTATTTTAACCCCCTGTACGGAATGCTATTTCTTTCTCCCAGCTTATTTTGTACCGTCTTCAAAAAATAACGTTACCTTACAGAAGCCAGCCGTAAAACAAAGACGATTAAATACCCAGTAGCAATTTTTTAAACTTCTAAGCATCGCACATTTTCAATTTTTATACTGTCGTATTGAAAAAAAAAACGTACTTTTAAATGCAATTTGTTTGAAAACTGCATCTCCATTTATTTTTGAAATATTAATTTTTTTGTAGTTTTTGGAGCCATTTGCTTAATATTGGCAACAGAAGTACTCCATTTCTGTAGAAAGTAAAGGAAAAATAGTTCTAAAATATTAATTATATATTTTTGTTCCAATTTTTTCATAACAACCGAAAGAAAATGTAATTAAAATACGCGCTATTTTGAAAAAATATAATCGAATGATTTCAGTTAAAACATGGAGCTATTATAAACTATATTTAGTTTTAAGTATATTAATGTTACAAACAAATGAAGGCCTATGAATCATTAGACAGCAGGTTTTTTTTTTTTTTTCAATGATGGCATCTTCTTGCTGCATTCGTGTATTATTTCGCGATAGGGATGTCCTATGCGTACTTTACCAGTGTTGTCAGATTGTGGATATTTTGTCCCCATTTTGGAGAATCTTGAACTTCCAGGGGATTTTTTTCGGGACAAGTAGTTGGTGGGGAAATGTTTGGGGACATTAACATAGTTGGGGAAAAACTTGGGGAATTCTTTTCTCTATTTGACGTAAAGTTTACAAAAGTCATCTGACAGCACTGGATCTGCCTCGAACTCGATTTTAATTTGGAAAACGAAAATAAAATAAGTTAATCTGAGATATCAATCATTATTCTCGTGGACGTGCTCATCGTTTACAACATTATAGCTTACAGGTATCACAGGTGCATTACGACCTACCCTGGACTATCCCCCACCTGATTTTCGAGATCACAGTGCGGCAGATTTTCCTAGTCATCGGAGATAGACATATACACATTTCTTTTATTAAAAAAATTATTTAACTTTTTTTTTTGTTTAAAACTTGTTAATTTATGCTTCATAGAATAACAGTAGAGCTTTTTGCAAGACATGCATTTTATACTAGAATCACATTGCTACGTTTATAATTGAACATTGCTTAATGAATGCAGCAGACCCCTTGTTTCTCGTTATAAGAAACTTGAATTAAACCTCTGCGGTATTAAACGGCACAAACCTTCACATTACTAAATCTTCAGGTCTTATCCGAAATGTTCTTTTGCCGTGTTTTTTAAAAGATTTAATTAAAGATTTGAAAAGCAGCTATTTTTCTTTTATTATTGAAGAAAGCATAGTGATTCATGCAATGTAGGTGCTTTGCATTACGATTAGATACTTCAGTAAGCATGACAAAAAAATTGAAAACAAAGTTTTATAGGTTAAGTCAGATAGAAGCAGAAGATGCCAATAATCTCAGATTCATTCTAATCTCAACTGACTAGAGAAGGTTTAAAAAGTTATTGGTATAAGCGTAGATAGAGCTATCGTAATGATAGTCCAGCATCATCGATTGGCAACAATTTAAAAAGAAGTGTAAACGAACAGGCCAGATTAACCTCTGAAGCTATGGAAAGCACAGTGTGATTTTGGGGAATCCGTTCATTCGAGAAGAGTTTTCTAAATCCGACATACCTGGGAACTCACCAATGATGCAAATATTATTCCAAAGAGTGGCTCAGTTGAGTTCACATGTATTTCATTAAACAAATCTTTTATGTTCCACTTACACAAAAATTGAATATAATAAAAAAAAATATGCAAAAATGATTTTGCATAATATTTAGCATAAAAATATAAGTTAGATAAAATGATGAATTCAGAATGTATCCGCAACATAAAATATCCATATATTGAAATACTTTTCTCAATTTTGGCGGTAGTTTAAATCATTAACATTTCATGCTATGCATACAAGCCAAATTCATTATATAAAATAAACATACATCTAACAATCTGTCATTACAGTTACACCTAAATAAATTCAATTAAAAAATTCGGGACCTCTTGTTTTCTCCATTTCGGGAAACTTCAAAATTTTCTAAGGGAAACACGTGCTTCTCGTGCCTATTCGGTAATCAGGGCCTGTAAATGGACTTGCCGATGTAAAATGTATCTCTCATTCTGTTCGTTTTGCTGCGAATATGCATGCAAAATTCCGTCGAGTTTATTTATTTTTTTTTTAAAGGCTTGATTTGGGGGTAAAAATGTGAGTTTAAATTAGTTAAACATTTTTTATACTTGAAAATTGAAAATTTACGGTTTTGAGTAGAAACTGCGTTGGGGAATTTTCCGAAATATAACACTGATTTGGGGGAAAATTTCAGAAATTTTGGGGAAATTGACTTTCGACTATCTGGCAACACTGTACTTTACTGTAGATGTTTAAGAGTGGATCGTAAATGTGGAATTCATAAGCGGATGCGAATGACGTCATTTTACATAAAATAAAAGCGTGTACTGCAAGTCTTAAAATTGAAATATGTTTTGTACCATTTATATATGCATATATATTTTTTTCATCAGGGGCGACACTAAATTCTGAAAAAGCAGAATTCCTGTTTTTCAGTTTTAATATTATTATTTAGAGATTTAACGCGAAGAGAATATTTCTTTTGTTTATAGTTTGCGGTTTGCGGTTAAGCAGTAGCCTCCGCTTAATCGGCCTGAACGGCACCGAGGGTTAACCGGATAAGAGGAAAACCGATTAAACCGGAGAAGTAAAAAAAATAAATAATTAACTGCACAATTAATTAATTAAATACGCATGATGCATTTAGTTTTTTAATTTGTGCAGTTTTAAAAAAGTACATATTTTGTATAGTTTGTGAAATGAATACTCGTTGTAATTAACTGAAGTGAAATAAAAATTATCACTAATAACAAATAGTGAACAATACAAATTAAATTATTGAAAATCTTGTCACATACCATTATAAGAAGTTGAAATTATTCTGCATTATGTAAATTTGAATTAATTATCCATAAAGAAATGAAAACCGAAAATTTCTTTTCTGAATTTTGCCTGATGTTGGGGAAAAAAGTCTGCCGGTTAAAGCGGAGTTCCGGTTAAGAGGAAGAGTACTGTAATTTAGATTTCAATTGTACACAACGTACACAAGTCGTAAACGCTCTTCATACGGAAATAACTTTAGTGATTATTATATTTATTAGGAAATCTTCTGATGCTGAAGCTGTACGCTGCAATTTACGAAGTCACTTTCAGTCGTAAGTAAATTTAAATACCATATTATTCCGATAGAAAGCAATCGAGCAATGTTTCCTTTTTTCCTATAAAAGCACCGGAACATTAAAATTATTAATTTAAGAATTTTTTCAGGGTCATGCCAATCTCGGAGGATTGTTATGAGGAAGGAATTGGTTATAGTTAAAAATGTGCACTTTTTTTAGAAAGTTGATAAGTGTTGTTCCATTATTCGGTAGATAAATATTAATTTCTACAAATTTAATGCATTTATTCATGAAGCACACTTCATAAGATTTTCTTATTAAAAGGGAAAAAATATGAGAATCCTTTTTAAGTATGAAGTATATTTTTATTTGATACCAAACTTTTCTTTTGATAATATTAAATTAAAATTTTCCTTTAACAGTCATTTCTATGTAAAAGGTAGTTTTAAAATGATAATTACAGCGGGACCTCTTTTATCCGAAACTCTCGGTTAGCCGTAATGTAATTTTTAAGATTTTTTTTTTACTATCACATTTCTTGTGTGCAAAAGCCATTTTGAAAGATTTTTTTTAAAACTATCATATTCCTTGTGTACAAGCGGTCTTTTCCGAACTACGAGTACATATAAATATTTTTGATCCAATTTATTAGAGCTTCTTTGGATTTAACTTGAGCTCACGTAAGCTGCGGTGTGGAACGAAGAAAATGAACAAATTAGCAATTCTGAAGCTTTGAATGTTTTGCACAAAGGTTTGGCATGGTTAAAGCAGCAGAAAGACTGTAATACTGGTGAACTAATAATATTAAAAAACTCCGTGATCGAGCGTCAAAGCAAAGGCAATCGAAAGTGCAACAAACAAAACATTCTTTCAAACCCTTATGATGTATGTAAAAGGTACTTATTTTCAAAATTAAAATTCAGGTTTTTATTCTTGTTTCTATTTTGCTATTACTTTATTTTTATTAGGCACTTGTTACCATAATAGGAAATATTGCATATATTTCTCCTTAATCTTAAAATTGAAGCATTCTCGATTATGTGAAAGATAGTCGGTCCCAATTACTTCGTATAATCGAGGTTCTAATGTACTTTTGAAACATTTTTAAAAATCTTATGCAATTTTTTTCTAATGCACATCTTAGGCATCGGGCTCGGGCTCTGATGGCACAAAATGTTTCGGGCTCGGATTTAAAATCGTCGGGCTCGGGCTCGGAAAAAAGAGCCCGAACTCATTGATTTGCCTCGTTTTGGTAGACCTTTAACGTCTACCAATGGCTCAAACATCGATAAAATCAAGAAGGTGGTGCTTGAAAATCGATCGTCGTATGAGTCTTAAAGAGTTGGCTCAAGATATCTCTTATATCTTTTAAGTCCGTTCATAACATTATGACTAATATTTTGAGCATGAAATCCATCGCCACACGACTGTGTTTTGAAAGAGCTCAATTTTTTCCTGTTGTTCTTAAAGAGTTTTGAGCAAAGTAAAAAATAATGTCATCGATCAATGGCCGTACACACCTGGTATATGGCGTCGTATGAATTATTTCTGCTCATGTAGCTAAAATTACCACTTTGAGGAACATGTCTTGTATCAATGGAGGCCATAAAAGTAAATTCGCAGAAGGAGCTAAATGCATGTAAATGAGTAAAAAGTATGGAAGATGGTCCTGCGCTGACATAGTTGTAGTAAATTCGATGGGGTCTACTTTGAAAGTGCCAAAAGAAAAAAAATAAAAAGCAATTTATCAAATTACAACGACCATTTGGAAAATGATTTTTTCGAAGACTAAAATTTAAGATATAAAAAATCGCACGGAGTTGATCATACATTACGTACGCCATGAATTAAACATTAATAGTGTTATTATACGTAAAAATTCCAAGCGACGAAAATCGCCTGCGAGTCGTACGTATTATCCACCTGAAACTTATGTATTATCCAAGCATTTCATTGGCTGTTCGGGAAAAGGCTTTTCCATCGTCAGATTTTCAAGAAATCTGACAACCCATTTTAAATGAAATTTCATTCTTAAACTTCTAAACATCCCACAATATTACTTTTTACACCGTCGTATAGCGAAAAAAATGTACTTTTAAATGCAATTTGTTTGAAAGCTGTATCTCAATTTGTTTCTGAGTTATTAATTTTTTTGTAGTTTTTATTACTTTTTTGTCATAGTGGCAACAGAAGGTATCCATCTCTATTGAAAGTAAAGGGAAATACAGATTACTGTATAGACCAATCAGAAAACGACTAAAATGCGGATGAAACCAATAAAAACCTTCAGATATGCTTTTGATTTCCCATCCTGACGAGAACAATAACCATTTTTCCAAATGGTTAAAAAAAAATGATGAAAAAAATAACTTTTTTGTGCTTTATTAAACAATTCCAGGTACTTTTTACGCAGAAGGTATTACTGTGTTTAAACATTTTATTTTTGTATATGTTTTTCGTCTTTGCTAGATTTTTTATTTCACTTTTCAGCAGAGAACAAAATAGAGGAAAAGGAAAAGAGTATAAAAAAGGATCCCATTTGATAGATAGTTTATCACCCTATGTGTTAGTTTAGAACTGCCTGTGTCATATCTTTTTCTGCTAGAAAGAATCGAATCATACGATTTCATGATTTACTGAGTATTGCGCCATAATAATAATAAAAGAATATTATTATTTTGGCGCTTTTTGTGCATGGAAGATAAACTTTTATCGAGACATGAAGAAGCCAGACACATCTATTTGAAATGACGTTGAGGAATCACGCCTGTTTAAAACTTTTCTTAGTGTCTATATTGTTTCAAAATTATGACCTATATGCCATAAATTACCTAAATCTATTTAGGTCTCGAAATGAAAAAATCCGCGAACCGGTACGCTATTTCAAAATTATTGTCGACAAATTGTTCTTTTTTCGAAACTACAGTAAAGTCCCGATTATTCGAGTTTCCGCTTTAACCTAGTTCTTTTCTTCTGATGGGCTGGTGGATTCCATTATTATGAAATAGCCATTATAAATGAAGTGTTAGGTGAAGATGAAAGAGCAGTCGTAAAAAGTTAGAACTCTGAATTTTTTGGTCAGAATGTGAAAATCAGAGTTCTAACTTTTTACGCTACTCTTTCATCTTCACCTAACACTTCATTTATAATGGTTGTTTCATAATAATGGAAGCCATCAGTACATCAGAAGAAAATGATCCATTCCAAAGGTATAAGTTCGAGTGAAAAAAACTATTCAATACTTTGAGCAGAAAGAAGAGACTACACCTTCAATTTTCATGTCACTAATAGAATCACATAAGTTGCTAATTTGTACGGTTTCGTTACCTCTAAAATTGAATACAAATTTTTGACATATTTAATCGTTTTGACACTTGTTAGATTTCGGCGATTGAATTAGGCAAAATTTACTGGTAAGTTTTAGAGGTAAGAAAAAAATCTTACAAATTAGTAGCTATGCGGTAGCATAATACTGCAGCAAAATTGACATTCAACAATAAAAAACTATCAAGGGCTTTTTCAAATAAACAATTTCATTCCCCGTTTTTCTTAAAAGTAACGGAAATGTACATCAAAGAAATGTTACTTGTACCATAAAAATGAATGAATTAAGTGAAAATTTATATTTCGTCTCGTTAGTTTGGTGATGATTTGTGTAAATCCGGTTTATACGATTTTTTTTGTTTATCCGAGGCGAGCTTAGTCCATATTAACTCGGATAATCGGGACTTTACTGTGTAGCAAATTTATATTTTATTGTAGAAAAACCAATTTTAAAAAATGCATTCAAGATCCTAAATAATAATAATAATAAAAAAAAAATAAATAAAAAAAATAAAAAACGTTGCAGAAAGTATAGTAAGCTATATGTAAGAAACTGTAATAATATTTTAAAATAATTCCACGAACCGGAACAATATTTTCTATACCTTCACGAACCGGAACAATATTTTCTATACTTTCACGAACAGGAACAATATTTGTCACAACTTCAAGAGCCGGAACATCGTTCCAGTTTGTACCAATACATTTCGAGCCCTGAATCTGTTTTATGTCAGTTTAGAAATACATATTTTATTTTGTAAAAACTTAACTAAAACTAAATATGTCAAGTAATTGAAATTTATTGATTTTTGTGTGCTGTTGATAACTAGACTATGTGTGAATATGAAAATGAATTTATTATTATTAATATAAGTAGTATATTTACATATTTGTTTTAAAAATTTACTTTTTTTAATTGAAATCCTTTATTTATCTTTTCAATAGGGAATAAATGATTGAAACAGCGAATGAAGAGAAAAATTAAATTTTTCTTGTCTATAAAACAACAAAAGAACCTATATTACTTTACCTCTTTCTGCGTAAGATCCATAAATTTTTATCAATCGTTGAAAGTACCGGGCAATATCTATTAGGAATGACTACGAGGTATCAAATTTATCGTTTAAAAATTTATCCTAATTTTTATATAGTTTTTTGAAGTTATGACATATATCCTTTAAAATAGTTAAATTCGACTTATGATAATTTTGAAAAGTATATGTGTAGTTAGGAAAACATTGTTTCTGTTTTAGTGTTGATATGATTTTCAAATAAGAAAAGAATATATTAACCCCTTCGCGACGGGAGCCTTTTACGAAATGTTTAAGTAAGGCAAATTTTACAGTAAAATTTTACTGGTGAGGATAAACGAGGATCCTTAGGCCTATTTCCGGCACGTATACGTGTCGCTCGTCCCCAAGGGGTTAAGAAGGTAAACTTTCTTGACGAAGAGTTCGATTTATCACTTTTTACTAGAAAGAAACATATCAAAATATCTTTCTCTAGTTCAGCGAAATTTATCATATCAAAAATTCTTCACTATAAAATAACAAAACAATATCTATTTTTTTACACTTGTATGACAGATAAATTTTACAAAACGATGAAGATTACAAATACATCAATTAGGAATAGACATCATGTACGAAAGGTTTTATTTAACACGTTGCGCTCCACGGTGACTGACACTGAAGCTGAAAAATTTACAATGTTTTAAGCAATTTTTAAGAAAGTATAATCCTGTAATAAATAAAAGGTAAGTAAATTTTAAATACATTTTCCGTAATTACTTAAAACAATATATATATATATATATATAGTTTAATATCATACTTTAGACCGTCAGTCATCGGTAAATGATGCGTTCTAAATGGAAAGTTCAGTGTCAGTCACTGGTAACGGACGTGGCGCTTAACGTGTTAAATATTATCTTAACTTGTATATAAAGTCGAAATTAGTAGCTGCATGCTTATGAACCCAAATATGTTTTGTTTTAGCACGTATAGCCTTATACAATCACCAGCCCTGAAGTTAATCTATTTGATGTGTCTTAAAACTGTAAGTGCACAGATGACATCTGAATAGTGCGAGCTAAGCAGATTTGCATGATTTTAAAATTGATGTAATTTATTTATAAAGAAATATACAAAAAGATTCTTTTTCTTGCTTAAAATAGATGCATTTCAGTTTCTGTTCACACAAGGAATACTTGCTATATAAATAATTTTATTCAGAGTGATTTTATAATTTTTATTAACCCTTGCCTTAATCTATTACTATAAAACAGTTAGGTACGTTTTTTTCTAAAATATATTTCTATAATGAATAACTTCTCCAAATCATGCATTAAGGTTAAAAATATATAATTCTTCTATGATATCTATAAAATGTAAATGGGAATTTCGTTACGGTCGCTTATAACTTCAGTTCTACCAAATAGATTTTGAAGGGACTTACACTGTTAGTTAGATAATTTTTACGAATAAGAAAGATTAGCCTTTTTAAAAAGATTCTGCAGAATGGATTTTTATCAGATTTTCCTTTTTGTCAGATAATATTTCAGGAATGATTTTGATATATAACGTATCTTTGTGCGTTGCTTAGTTATAGAATTATGGAGTAATGTTCTATAATCGGGTGAATACTATTATGAAAGACTAGCTTTTGCAAAAAGTTCTGCTGAATGGATTTTGATAGAACTCGAACTGCTGGTTAGATGATTTTCATCTATGATTTTAGTATATTGAATATCATTCTATCGTTCTTTAAAAAGTCCTACTATAAATGATCAATTAAAAAAGTTGAAACAAAAGAGCTGGTCCTTAACAGCACAAATTTTGGCTGACACATTGGAAAATATAAATGCACAGTGGCGGTTCATATAGTTTTCAGCAATGTGGAAGGTGATTCATAGTAAAGGTCCATATTGCTTTAACCTTTTATACCCCGATTTATGATGCGGCCAAGGCTATAATAACAACTTTAAAGAGATTCTTCGCTCATCGTGGAAAAATTCGATTTTTAGATAATATTTTTATTAAAACTAATTTAATAAATCGGCAGTTAGAGCTCTTTTTGCAAAATATTTACAAGAATAATTAGATAAATTAACAAAAAAATACTGTTATGGAAATCTTACAATTCTTATAAGAATAATGTGAATAAATGTGATTCCATCTGTAACTAAGAAGTGCTTTGTTGTTGCAAATTTTTCCTATAACATTTTTTATGAGAGAAAATTTACACATATGTAAAAGGTTGAGAAAATAACCACATTAAAAAATATTTAGATTCGACTGCTTCGCTGTGCTTTCTAAATGTGATCGAACAAAGTATTTTGTATCAAAAGTACAATCTATTTTTACTAGTAGACGAATTAACTAAATTTTATATTGCATTTTCTTTTATGGTACTTAAAAGTATCTTCAGAGAATAAAGTTTTAAAACTCAAAATCAAATTCACCGATTTATTTAGTTTGATTTAAGATTCGTTTGGAGAAATCGCGCGAAGTCCACTAGTTAGATAATTTTAAAAAGCATTTTTAATTTTTCTCTAAAATAAATAAATAAATAAAATAATTACTGAAACGTTCAAAAAGCATAGAAAATTTAATGTATTCCCATATATTTTTGGAATATTACAGTTACGTCCATTATTTCAGACAGTTTTAAGGAACCAGATTAGTTATACGAACATGTGAAGTTTCTTCACTTTAGCTTTAATAAATTTTATAAGAAACGTACGTAAAGCTGCAAAAAAAATATATTATGAGAAAAGTGAAAAAAATAATTACGCATATATTCATAGTATTGTCAGAATCCGATTAAATTTATCTGGACAGACCTCCTATCCCAACAAACCAAAATAGTAGCTAGAGTTTTTTCTTTTGTGAATATTCGGAAAATTTCCTGCATTTTATAAAAATGCCCACGAAACTTAGTTTTTTTTTACATTTTCTTTTTCTGTATAATGCTATTATACGTTAAATATCTCTTCATTTTAAATATTTACGAAAAAATAATTATAATAAAAATATTTTGTATAGGTGTGTATACTTGTAGTGTAAGTCACCTAGGTCCAAATTGATACGATTTTTGACTATCAGTATTTTAGAACAGAAAAATGTCACTTATTTTATCGGAGATATCTCAATAATTGAATAAGGCTAAGAAAACATTTCGAAAATAACCGTGGCCAAAAAATCATAGCAGTTTTCAGCTATGTGACTTACACTACAAAAACCCATGGCCTATAGTTAATTTAAGCTGTATTCAGAGTACGGAAAAGTGCATGTTAGCACATTTTACTTAGACATCAGAGCTTCAAATTAACTTTTTTAGGAGATTTCAGAAATTTTTCTGCATCATTTTGGGGCTCCTGTTGGTGTTGGGCAAAAGGCCACGGCCTAGTCTACCTGTGCAGTAATAAGATCTTGAGTATTGTTTGCTTACGAACATAAAGACACTGTTTAAGAGTTTTATATAGTGAAATTAGTTATTCATAAATTAGTTAATTTTGAATTGCTTAAGTTTGATTTATTTTTAAAGAGAAATTAGAAAATTAAAAAAAATTGAAGCATGCTATGGTATTTGTATTCTTAACAAATTAAGTAAGAATATGAAAGATATTTTGCTTTGTAATTTGGATATTATTTTATTTTTAGAATTCTACCTATTTATTCTTTTAGACATTTCATATTTTTATTCTTATCTATATTTACATATTATGTAGATGATTGAAAATTAATGAAAAATTAAAATGATTTTGAAAAATGAACCTTTATATCAGCTTATCACTATTCCCTTAGAGATTTCTGAATTATATATTTTTCAGAAGAAAACAACAGATAATAGGATTTTATGATTTTTTGCGTACTATTAAAAATGCGATAAAAAACAGTCAAAATTATCGCTATAGTTTTTCACTTGTATGCGAATGGTAATAATCGAATCAAGAAGATACCAGCCATTTTTATATATAGGGATGACTGCGAAGTATAATTTTTTTCTTTAAATATTAATGACTTCAACAAAAGATGAATTACTTCTTCATTGAAACTGTGATAGATGAGTTTCGTAGTAGATAAAAAAAATGTTTTGTGTTTATTTTAGTAAGATATATTTGTTTTCCTATCCAAAGTTTATTCATTTAGTGTAGTAATTACAAATTTACATAAAACAAATTACATAACTATATAACTACTGATTACACAATTTCTTTTTGCATTTACAATTACTGAATTACATTAACTGAATTAAGTAATGCATGATGCATTAATAAGACTATAAAAGAAAAAAAAAATATATAGATACTTTTTCCTTGACGGTTTATGTTTTATTTGTGCCTTATATGCACATTTTACATGGAATATTTGAATGCTAAATGAAAACCTTTGGGTCATTTTGAAGTATTTCATTCCTTTATTGATTTTTAAAAAGTTAAAAATAACTTTACATTTATTTATCATTTATTGATTCTTGAAAATATTTCAAAATAATGTGACAGTGAAACAAATTGCATAAACTGAGTTTTTTTCCTGTTTATTCTTCTTTAAAATTGCTTCAAGGCAACAAGAACTTTATGATCATACATGGGCTATATATTTGTATGTTGATTAATACACAATATTAAATAAAACAGAGCCTTATTAAGGCGATTTTGATAACTATATATTGCTCCTGATTTTGAAACAAAGTTGTTACATTGCAAATATGAAAGATTTTATAGCGTTTAGTATTTTCCTTCTTTAAATTTTAAAGAAAACGTTTGTAAATTCAATCGGTCGAATTCTTCTTTTCAGCAATATCAACAACAGATAAAATTGAGAAATTCCACGTTTTTCAATGAGATTTTTAAAGTAAAATCTTTCTTCAAAAATCGATTTGAATCTCTTTAAATGGTGCTAGTGTTCAAACTAAAGTAGTCTTATGGAACGTTCCTTTCTTTGCATTAAAATAGCTATTTAAGGTACTTTTTAAAATTAAACGTTTTTAGTATGGGATAAAGTTTAAATTGTGCATGGAATGTTTTTAAACTAAATTTTATTTACAAACAAATTTAATCTCTATTTCAAGTCTTAATTGTTTTGAATCTTTATTTTGTCGTTTTCCTTTCTTTTACAGATATTTCTAAATTCACCAACTTTTGTGATTAGCACACTTTTTTTCTAAGAGAAAGAATGTGGAAAATAACATTAACATTATAGCATAAAGATTAAAAACCTTCTTAGACTTAACAATGAGTTTTTTGTTAATATTTTCATCAAAACTTTTATCAACGCAATTAAATCTGTGATTTTCTCTTTTGCAGAAATATTAACACAAATGAGAAATTAGATGTTTATCAGTGATATTTATAAAGAGATATTTCACTTGGATATCGATGATGTACTGTTTAACACTCGGTTACTATCTTGTGTATGTGTAAGATACAGCGACTTTTTGCCTGGCTGCAATATCGCCTTTGAAAACGCCAATTTGGAATCTTTTTTTTAGTTTTTTTGATTAAAGGCTTAAACGCATACACTTCATGTCAATTACTACCTTTTCCCGAAATATCGCTGCTTAATGTTAGGGCTATTTATGGAAATTACGTCATGTGATCTCCCAGGTACAACGACAAAAGCAACGTAAAGTTTTTGAGGATACCAATTGAGTGATAAAGACGGTTTTTGTTCTTTAATATTAAAGTATTCTTATAAAGTTTTCGACCGTATTACTTAAATATTGTTACTGCATTGTTTAAAGATTGTTACTTTACTATTTAAAGACTGATTCTGTTCTTTAACTGTTCTTATAAAGTGTTTATTTTGCTTTTTTTTTAAATTTGTTAATATGGAGTTGTTGAAGGCCGGTTTATTATAACAATGATCGTAACATAGTTCAGGTAGTACAATACAATGTAATTCATCGCAAACCCCAGTCATTGATCCGTTTCCTTTAAGGAAAGTCCACCAGGCAATAATTCAGGAGAAATTTCCATGGAAAAATCTTTATTAAGGCTAAGATGTAAAACTAGTGGTGGCCCCCGTGGAAGCAAAGTATTGAGGTGTTGTCAGTAGCAAGAGCAGAGATGAAGTGTCTTTCAATCTGCGTAATTTAATACGCCAAGAATACATCTGTCCTGAGCAAATACGCCAAGTACAAAATATACGTTAAACTGGGAGATATATTAAAATTTGAACGAGGTAAACGCCAAGGACAGAAACCACATTTGGCAACAAATTAATAAGTGAAATAAAAAGCAAACCTATCATTGCTTACCTAAAATCTAATAGAGAGGATAATTAATGACATTTATCTATTTACCGGCCGAAGTGAAAATGAAATTTATGTGTATTTTAATGCATTTACAAGACGCCAGCAAGCTTAAAATTAGCTATATGATCTTTAGATTATGTAAATAGATTTGTAAAAGAAGCGGCATATAAATAAAATATCAATAAAGAATATTTATGGGAGGAAAGGAAATGTGCTTAAATTAGAAATAACAAATAAATCATTTATCTGAATGATAGCTTTTAACAGAAACAAAAAGAATATTTATGTGGGTACAACGATTGCACTTAAATTAATCATAACTTAGAAATGATTTTTTGAATGCAAGCGTTAAATAGAAGAAAGGGAAATAAATTTTGAAAACAGATTAATTTCGAATACAAATCTAATACAAATATATGGCTTCGCCATAGTTAATATGCAAAATGTTTAATTACAGTTCTCTCTTCAAACAAAATGTTTTTTACCGAATGCTCGAGATATTTATAGTATTAAGTTAAAATTTAAAATTTTAATTGGAAAGTGTTAGTAAGTGTATTTAATTTTTAAAACTGTTTTTATATGATTTTATATTTTATTTTTTATCGATTTTCTTCATTTTAGAATATTTCTAAATTATCAGGCTGCATTTTAGCGCACTCATTTTCTAAGAATGTAAGAAGCTACATAACAAAAATTTTGCCACAAAAATATTTTTTAGCTTGTATTAAGAAAATACATAAATAAGTTAATCTCTCTCTATATATAATATATATAAGACAAAGTGCGTGTGTGCATTCCTTATATAAAGCGACAAATTTTGACCAATTTGCGGGAATCTTCATGTATGTCTGTTTAGAACCTGACAAAAATTACTGACTACTTTAAAATTATCTCTCTTTTATCCAATTACCTGGCATAAATTATTTTTATAGAGATATATATATACTTTTTTAATTTTCTAATGTATTGTTTTCTTGCCTATTGTCATACCCCCAAAACGACGCAATAATAATAATAATAATAATAATAATAAATGCTTTTACGAGTATTTTGATTTTATAACCTTACTAGCTAACTTGCCCGGCGTTGCCCGGGTAAGTAAAAAAACAGCACGAATTGCGAAAAAGCTCTGAAAATCACAATAAGATATCGCGAAAATATTTTAAATCGCTGCACAAATTTCGAAAAGAGAAAAAAAAGTATGTATTCTGTTCGAAGATTAAAAGTTGATTCCTTTCACTTATGTGGAAAAATGGTAGGAAATCGCTAAAATACACTAAAAATCACATACTAAACTCCGGAAAAATTCGAAAATTGCTATACGAAATCCGAATAAACTTTATTGAAATGAGGGCAGAAATTACTTTAGTATTATAGGTCGAAAATGGAATGTCAAAAAATTGCAGCAGATCGTAAATAAACGTAAAAATCGAATTAAAAGTCACAAAAAGTTCAAAAATCACGAAAATCAAAATTTACTATAATTGGGTAAAAGTTTCAAATCTAATTCCTTTAACCTGCGGAGTCTCTTAAAATGTATGTTTGGGAAAGCATGCTAAGCATTGTATCATGTTATTTTTATTCATAATTTAATTTACTTGGATTCCCTTAAATATAATTAATGTAGTCCCTTAAGTTAACATTAGTTTTTGTTGCATTAAAATATCTCAATTAGTTGATTTTCTGTAAGCAAGTAATCCCTATTGGTTTACAATGGAAGTCTATGGGAATTTGGCGAAATATTAGAGATATCGCCAAGTTGATGTCACTTTTGGGACTAATTTTGGTTGCCAAATCTGGCGATATATCGCCCAAGCTGGCGACAAACTTGGCGGCATTTGGCGACAGAACTGTGTTTCCCCCTACGGCAACATCCTTATAGGTATGGAGATGCATTAAATGCTGTTCAATAATCGCAAAAAAAATTCGCTAAAAATTCAAAAATCGCTGTACGAATTCCGAATTAACTTTTATGAAAAGGGAACAAAATTTACTATATTGGGTTAAAAGAAAGAAACCGTATTCTGTTCACTGATGTGGTAAAATCGCCTCGAAACTTAAAAAACCGCTAAAAATCGCATAAAAATTAAATAAAAAAAATCTAATAAAAAAATCGAAAATCGGACTTCGATGTGCAAAACTTCATATATAGACGTACTTTCTTCCCAAATTTTATAGCTCTACGTCCAGCGGTCTCTTCAGAACACCGTCGACACACTCACACACAAACTTCTTTCCTTATTATTATAGATAAAAATTCAGACCCACTTGCTACATTTTCCAATCTGACGTTGAAGTCAGAGCACTTAAAATTAAGTTTACATGCATAAAATGAAAAAATTTTACTATAAGAGCGTTAAAATGACGTAGTAACTCCATTTAAATGTATTTGGAGTTAAAACATCTGCTAATAGAGACATTTAAATTTTAAGGGGACAAAAACAACCAAACAACAACAACAATAATAAAAAAACAGAAAAAATAATCTACTAAATATGTTGTCACTTTTAATGAAAAAAAAAAAACAAACATTTATTGCACATTAAAATTAGAATCTGCAAATGATGTCATTCTCATTTCATCCTTGTAAATTTAATTTTTATGAAAGGAAATAAAAGATTCCGTTTAAAAATGATGATTTATCATCAGTGGATGTTGCGACGTAATATTAAATCAGGATGAGAATGTAACGAATATTACTTTGCTACACACACAAAAGATTAACGGAGTATATTCCCAACATGTGGCAGGTAACAAATGAATGGAAAGTCCGTAGGAGGAAGATTGTGCTCGTACGGAAATGTTCCAAGTGGCTTTGAACCTGAGTTTGAGATTTTCAACTTTGGAGAAGTTTTCTCTGTAACCCATGCACCAGCTCGCTGGCTTCAAATAGTGAGACTTGTAGGCACCTCAAAGAGATCCTTCTCTTTGGACTCTGAAAACTCAAATCTCTATAGACTCTTCCGTTATAGATTCGGCGTTTAAAATTTTCTGAAGAGCTTTTCAAGTACTCGCAAGTTTATGAAGGCATAGATGTCTCTATAACGTCATATCAAGGTTTTTATTGTAGTTTATGGCATGGTCACTTGATATAATCCCTGTTAGAAATTTAACGGCGATCTTGACCGATGTTAATTTCAGAGGGAGGATAATTAGCGATTCTTTTTAATGAATCACACTTCGATAAATTATTTATTATGAAGATAGGGGTTTTTCTTCAAGGACAATGTTCGTTATCTATAAAGTAAACGCTTTATTTTCGAATCATACGAAATAGAATTTTAGTAAGTACTGCTTCATTTGTATACATATTGTGGATTGTTTTTCGGTGTTGTCATGGAAACAGCAAATTTCTCTGTTACACACGCCCAAGAAGCGTACATTCTCATTTACAAAACTAAGAGATTTTACTATGATTGCATCAAAATAACGTTATTTTTTATGATTGTCATTGTAAAGATTTATGGACCTGAATCCTTGGAGCTCCTCTATTGTGATCGCCGTATTTTTAGAATGTTACATTTTTACTTTCTTCTCTCTTTACAAGAAAATATTAGATTTGTGAACAATTTCGACTTCCAGTTTTCGGCGGATTTATACGTTTTAGAAGGTCCGGAAAACAATTTGATTGTTTTTAGAAAAGGGAATCTGTGAGTCTGTGGTTATGTGAGTCTGTCAGTCTGTCTGTACGTGACACAAATTTTGTGCGCGCTCTTTCTCAAGAACTAATGCACGGAATTTAACAAAGCTTTAGATTCTGCTAGACTCTAATATAAATTGGCAGTGATTAGTTTTTGGTGCAAATCGCCCAACAGAGCACTGCTGTGCTGCATTTTTCACGATTTCTGCAATATCTCTATCTCAAGAACTAATGCACGGATTTTAATCAAACTTCAGATTCACTTAGACGTTGATATATGTTGTTACTGATTAGGTGTTGGTGGTAATCGCCTAACAGATGGTTCTGCTATGCTGCATTTTGCACGATTTTTACGATAGCTGTATCTCAAAAACTGATGCGCTGAATTTAATCAAACTTCATATCGCTCACCCGCAAGAAAAGTGATACATCTCGACAAAAGTAAATTACACAGGAGAGGCAAAAGGGGGAAAATTTGCATGATTTCACTGTATCATGACATTATAGCACTTATCTATGTACGCAGGCAGTGGCGTAGTCAGGATTTCGTTTCGGGGGGGGGGGGTCCAGAATTTTTCCTTCAGGTTATATACTATATAGTAAAACCTGTCAAGATGAAATCGTAAATATTGCAGTAAAATTCCGTTTTACACAAGTTTTCGTGTTATCAGGTGTATTTGTATTGTATTCTTTTCCGTAGCACTATGGAACATTTCTGTTTAAGATAGAATTCCGTTATAGGCAGGTTCCATTTTTACAAGTATATAAATATATTTATGTCATTTGAATAGGATAAAACTTGTTAAAATAGTAATTGTCTATAACAGAATCCTGCCTTTAACGGAAGTGTTACATGGTCTTAATATGAATTGCGATACAATTAAATTTGCTGAAAACCTGTATGACAGGGGATTTTCATCGTTCTTTAGTGAAACATAGTGAAACCTGTGAAAGCGGAATCTTTCTAACGGAATCCTGTCTCAAACGGAAGAGTTTCAGAATACCTGCGAAGCGAACAATAGATGTTATTGAGGTAGTGTATCTTAGAAGCATAATTAATTACACTTCATTCTATGGAAGCCTGTCTAAAAGGGAGCTTTTTACCAGTCCCTTGCAATCTTGTCTTGACTGTGTATGTATAATAGAAGTATTTCGAGTAACTTTAAGAATTTAGGTATATCCTTATTTAATTTCTTAATTTAAAAAAAGCATGGATAAAAAATGTAAGGCCAATCTCTATAACTGCAACTAATAATACATTGAAGTTACATTAATATTTAACAATGAAAAAGATTCACTATGATGTAAAAAGCTGAGCGCATACTGAAGAGTTAAATTTAATTAACCCATTCGTTGTAATCCACGAGTATACTCGTGGATTTAATTTATTAATTACTTTGTCACATTTTAAAATTAAAGAAATTGCCTCATTTATTGGCAGAAATTTCGCTGTATTAGTAAAGCGAAATTTACCTTTCTGAATATGGGGTAGCAAATGAATTTTAACAAAAAATTTGAAAATTCTTACTTTATAGTTTTGGCAGCGAATGGGTTAAATCAAGTTTCATATTACATAACATTTGCCTACAATAAAGTTAGGATAAAGTAGTTAAGTTTAAAACAGCAATTTCCATGTTTAGCTTCTTGCCATTGAATTAAGAACTTGTGCTGTAATAAATATTGAATAATGATTTCACATAAGTGTCAATCGCATGAGCCGTTCATGCGATCCGCCGCACTTCCTATGTGAGTTTTTGAGATAACCCAGATAGCATGAACATTAGCAGCAAGTTTATTTGTTTCTAATATTATCTTGCCGTGACAAATTTGAATTGAGAAATTCGCAGCAAATCTCCCGCAAGGTATACCATCCCCCACTTGCATGAGTAGTTTGTTGTGACACTGATGCAAGACTGTCTTTAATTCACGAAAGTGACGAAAGCAAAAAATCCCTCTGTTGAGAGAATAGACAATCAGCACATACGCAGAAATTTTATTCGGCATGCACCGCTTTTTCTAAATGCTATACTTATTAAATACCAAAAAATGCTCGAAATGAAAAGTACAAATATTACCTAAACTTGTTTATGGTGATAAAACCGATGCATGCACCTTCTGACGGCGCTTTCGCATCAATAGACTTGATCAGGTATATTGACCCCTTCGAAGGGGTTAAACTTATAGTGTGACATGGAAGGATTACTACTTTGCAGTATTTTTGATTACTTGTTTGCCGTTAGTTTGCAGTAAAATTTGATATAGTATGAATTTAGCTTGCACGACAAGTTAGCTGCAAGTTCAAAGTGTGGTGACTTCGGCGTTTGCGTTATCTTGCTACAGTCTTGTTAAAAACTTTCAGCCTTGTCATGCTGCGCTTACTGCAACTTTGCAGGTTTTCAGAGCAAGACTGTTGCAAATTTTCTGCAAACTAAAAATGCTATGTGGGAAGGTTTTGACTTTAAGAAAAAGATCTTGCATTTTCCGCTACAGAAACTAGTAATGTAAGAAGCACACACATCAAATATAGTTCATGCTGGAAAAAGCAGTTTTGTTACATTTGTCTTATTCAGCCATAATTCTTTTGGGTTTCCATGTTTCATATCTCGCCGCTTTTGATACCATATTCGATCTAATAGTTGCTTCCGATATTTGGTCGTCTTTAAGGAAGTTAAAGTTTTGTAATAAGTTTATTTGTGATGGATTAGCACTTTTTTGGAAGTATTAGAATGTGTAAAAAATGGTTCATGGTGGTTTCTATTTTTGTACTTCTCAGCCAATTTATTTTAGATGGTTCGAAATAGTTTTAGAACATTCTCCAAGTTCAGCAGTAAGCTGCGGACGGGTCGGATTTATGCAGCTCTGGAAGGGACACTTCGGAGTTCCGTGGAAGGGGGTAGCGCCCTTCAAAATCATTAATAATCATAAAATTCCGAATCCTCCGATTGCACCCTTAAACGACTTGACAGGAGGATCAAGAACCTCATCTTTGTATATTTCAGCATTCACAGTTGCACTGGTAAAAATGTGTCGATCACTGCGACCATTTAAAATAACGTCCGTCCATACGATGATTCCACGACCTTTGTATCGATGCCTTTCAC
Organism: Maratus speciosus; assembly: GCA_963932465.1. NCBI lineage: Eukaryota > Metazoa > Arthropoda > Arachnida > Araneae > Salticidae > Maratus > Maratus speciosus. The sequence continues at coordinate 188,287,709 of OZ010795.1, read as the reverse complement.
GGATGTTTGCAGCCTTATTGCGTGTGATTTTCTCCCTCCATATGGTAAAACGTCTGTAGTAACTCTCTCAACAAAATCGGGATTCATCGGTAAAGGGAACTCGGCCCCAGTCCGTGGTACTCCAATGAGGATGATTTCTGCACCACTTTAACCGGGCGCATTTTGCTACCGGAGTTAGTGGAACATAAATCATGGGTTTCCTTGCATGAAGACTGTCACTCACAGTAAACCATGATAGTTGAGTTCTTGTTGCTGCAGCAAACTCCCTGCAATCTGATCTGACGTCAGTTGCCTATTTCTTTTAGCAATCGTTCGCAAATTACAGTCCTGAGAGCCTATTGTGGTGCGTTTTCTACCTTGACCTAGTTGTCTGTGGACGTTATACCAGTGTCTTTAAACCGTTTCGAGATTCTTGACATGACGCTTTTGGATATTTTTAAGTCTTTACAGACCCCCAAGAGTGTCTCTCCTGCTTCCCTTCTCCCTATCGCACGCAATTTCTCAAAATCGGTCAAATGTCTTCTGGACGACATATTCCACCTACTAGAATCGAAAGTTTTACCTAATTACACGTACAATCCTTAAAATTAGACTTCAAATTACCCACATGCGCTCCTTTTCACACATGAACCGAAAGAACGGGCTGAGGCTGAAAAATTTGCATATATTTCTGTAGCGAATGTTAATCCCATTGGGCTAGGTGATAACGTTGACATTGAATTACCTTTCTGGAAGTTCCCTTAATACAATTAACATAAAGCACCTTTTTATGGTTGTTCCTTTAACTTTTCTCGCCAGTGTATTTTGAAAGTGGTAACAAATAACCAGTCCAAAAATAAAGTTACTTTATAAAGTGAACAAAGATAAGTGTCACGAAACTCAACCAATGTACCGTTATTGCGTTCGTATAAACTCGTTCTTTCCCATAAGTGTCGACAACAGAATCCCATCGAAGTCCAAGAAAGAAATTTTACGTTTAATATAGTTAGAGTAAATTTGTGTAAACGGAATAGCAGGTATACTTGCTTAGTTATCCTTCCGTCTCGGGACATTAAAATGTTTTTGCTTATGAGAGGATTCCGTGTTTTCAGAAAACCTGCCAAGAAGGATTCACAATTGGAACAAGATTAATTTCAGATAGGTTTCAAACGTTAGCAAGCACAAATATATACTGTTGTTTTCGTCGAACCTTGAATTGTTTTCCTTTGAGATAAGTCATCTTCACAGATTTTCCTGTAATAGATTTATGCTCTTCAGATGTGGTGTTACAGCAGCGGTTTCCAACCTGGGGTAGCGTACCCTTGGGTGTACGTGACGGGTCTGCTGGGGGTATGTGAAAATAACATCGGTAATGGCGGAAGTCACAAAAATGTTAGGAATATCAATGTAATTTGCATGGTTTGCATTTATTATATGGTTGTGATAAGAAGATTACTAATGAAAAAAAGCATGTTTACGTTATCTCCTTGAGTGGGGGGGGGGAGGGGGCGTGTTTATGAGAAATGGGGGTACTCCGAAATGAAAAACCTAAGAAAGGGGTACATAAAAGAAAAAATTTGGGAAGTGAGTACGTTTTAGCAGTTTTAAGGGATACTGTGAAAAAGGAAAGTGTTTATAACGGAAACCTGCCTAAAACGGAAAAGTTCATACTCCCGAAAAAAAGACATACCTTTGAATTATACCTTCTAAGACGAATACCTCTCTAAAGCGGAATTTTTTATAGATCCTTTGTGATTCTGTCTTAGCAGTTTTTATTGTTGTATTTGTATTCATGATTCAGTAAACCAGGCCCACTTTCGGGGGGGGGGGGGGTCCGGCTACGCCACTGTACGCAGGCGTTTTAAAACCCTTAAGAGTGAAGACGTAGGTTAAGGTTTGGAGAGTTGGGCAATTTTACCTCCCCACACAATCCACTTCTCTTCTGTGGTCACAAATGGACATATAGCCTAATAAAGTGATTTTCAGTATAACTACACTTATGAAACTTTTTGTGTAGCAAGATATGGTTGTGGATAAAAGTGGAATAAACGGGAATAAACTATTGCTGGAATAAACTATTAGTGGAATAAAACGTAAAGTGAATTTTCGTGAGATGTGTCACTTTTATTGCGGGTGAGCGATATTATGTTATATTTTCACATAAATAGACCCTTGTTAGGCTTGGGTGTAAAAACTCGACAAGCGTCTCTTTTATGCTGGGCTGGTAATTTTGGCTGCAGACATCTAAGAGGGTGGGGTGCCGAAATTCAATGATTTCTTTCAAATATGCAATGCTTATATATCTCCATTTTAAATATACAGAATTCAACGAACTTATACCTTTAAAATCCTCATGATGCGCATTGTCATTTAATTTTGGTACCATGAAAGTGAATTTTCAAGTATGAACACGTATGAGATAGAAGAAAGTTTTGGGATTGCCACATCGGACTAGCTCATTAACTTTTTCGAGGGTGGTGTCCTTAAAAACGGACACCTAATTTTAATTCCAAAACTGACAAATAGCACAAAGAATATTTAATAAAAATTTTCCTTTTAGAATGTGGGTGAAAATAAGCAAGTTCGTATTTTCTAATAACTGCGTTTATAAATTCTGGTGTTAGTTCCTTATTTCATCAGTTTATAAACAGAACACTCCCCGCCGGAAAGGGTTAAACTCAGAAGGTAAACTCACTGTAAAAAAAAAAACTAAAGTTACTAAAATTTTTCTAGGAAACTGGGATTTCCAGAACATTTTATGTAACGGCAACAACAAAAATCCATGTAACAGATACACTTTTGCACCGTAAATCCAAAAATCTGTAAAATAACTAAGAATTTTTTAGGAAACTGGGATGCCTAGAAATTTTCATGTAACTGCAACTCGACTTACAGATAAAATTTTAGTAAGATTATAATAATATTAGTAGATTCTTTTGTAAAGCTACAAATTTCTGTAGCTTTACAAAAACTAGTTTTGTAGATTTACATATTTTTTTGTACAGTGCATAGATAAAATTTTAGTAAGCATACAGATTTCTGCTTTTATAAATCTGTAGAATTACAGATTTTTTTTTTTTTACAGTGTAGCAGTAAACTCGGACAAATCCAAGCGGGTCTGCTAGTAAATAGATATAAACTTTCCTCTTGAGCAGTATCTATGACAAACATTAACAAACAACTAGGTTTTCTTTAATAAAATTTATAAAGGAAAATTTTGCGTAAAAGAAGATTCAACATCACTTTTATAGTGCGATATAGTTCTCAAGATTAAAAATGTTTTTAATTAAAATTCCTCTTTTTTATTTGTTTTACTATAAAATCTCTAGCTATAACTATTTTTTCAAATTAAATATTGTCTGATATTCATAAAACAACAAAAATTTACAGAAAAACTGCTCTTTTTAAAAAACTTTTATTTAAAAAAAAGCAATTACTCTTCTTACATAATATTTTTTATACTTTTCTTATATATATTTATTATATTTACTTTGTCTGCTTTGTTATTAAATATTTATCGTTTATATTTGAAAGAATAAAAAAAGGAAAATGGAAATTTAAAAAATAAGTTGAGATGGAAATTTGGTAACGTAAAGATTGATTTTTATAAGTTTATTCGATATTTTCTATTTTGCATAATATTTCTACCCAATTTTACTAAACGAAATTTGTTAAAGCTGTTTACATGACCTCTTTCATTAATAAGTTGGGAAAATATTAAAATAATGAATGTTTTCGAAATATATTTTTTGGCCTTAGTTAATTTATTTTATAAAAGCTTTTCAATCAAAACTTTTGTCATTTCCACTCAATCCAGCAAATTTTCTTTTCAGCAATGTTGACAACAAATATAAAACGAGAAATTCCTCGTTTTAGAATGAGATATGTGCGGTGAAACCTTATTTGTAAAATCGATGCTTCATTGTTCATGGAATGTGCTTGTTTTGAAAATAAAGTTTGGTCTCCTTCTATATTTTTCTTTTTCATTTAGTTTACTGTAAAATATTTTGTTACAGATCACTTTTGCAATTAAATGTTGTGTTTAATAATGGAAAAAGTTCGAAATGTTGGCATAAAATGCAAAAAAAAAAAAAAAAAAAAAAAAATAAATTAAATGTTTTTAGCATTTATTTTAGTTCTATTATGCTTTATAGATGAAGTCTTAAACACTGACCTCTAAAACGAAAAAATCAACAACAGCAAAAATTTTACGTATCACCTTCTTTCACTGTGAAAAAAGAAAAATGTTTTTTAATCTATGAAAATATGATATAACCACGAACGAAACTATACAATAACTTCTTGCGAAATACCCTACTGTTCCAAAAAGCGTCTTTTTATCCTTAGAAATTTCAGAAACCAATATATCTACCAAGTTTAAAAAAGCATTTTTAAAAACAAAATTCCTTTTGCTGCCATTTATGATGAAGTTGAAGTTGAGGACCGGTTATTATGAAATAGGTTGTACTGAATTTCTGAAAACACGGTTTATCTTGATAAAGAGATGAGAAGTAATCGTAAACATAGTTTCAATAGTACAACACGCTGTATCCTTAGCAAACCCCAGTCTTTCATAAATTCTTTACCTGTAAAAGTCTACCAGGCGATAATTCAGCAGTATTTCCATGGAAAAAACTATGTTATTAAGCTAAGATGTAAAATTAGCAGTGCCACCTCCCCCCCCCCCCCCATACTCAGCAACTTTGAAGCTGTTACCAGTACCAAGATCCGAGGGAAAGTGTCTTCAATCTGCGTAATTTAATAATAGTCCAGGCAATAGAGACCGTATAGAGACTCTACCTAGCAAAATTAATGGTAGTTCTGGAAAAAAACTTACTATATGTTTTTTGGGTCGCTGAATCCGAATTTTTAACTTCCCACCAAAATTTCCCCCGGCAACCCCTCCAAATTTTGGTAAAATTCCCCCCAAAAAAGGTTTTTATTAAAAAAATAAATTTTTTTATTGTTTTATGGGAAAAGTAGCTAGAAATTCAGAAAGTAGACAAAATTTGCAACAAATTAGATATATGACATTATGACTTAGGGTGAAGGGGAAAGGGGATCTGCCTCAGAACATGCGCCGCAGTGCTGCGTGGACTAAGTTGCGCAATTCCACTTAACCACTCACACGTTTACATTAGCTCTTCCATCTTCCCTCCGAACTTTCTCTATAAGGTTTACTTTAAGTTTTTTCAGTCGCTGAATCCGAATTTTTAACTTACCCCTAAAATTCCCCCCCCCCCCAAATAGTTGTTTTTAACTTAAATTTCTTATTGTTTTAGGGAAAAAGCATTACAAAATTCAGAAACTAGACAAAATTTGCAACAAATAGGATATGTGACATTATGACGTAGGATAAACGGGGAGAGAGGGGGCTGCCTCGGAACATTCACCGCGCGATTTTCTCAAAAACCAATTTTTTTCAAAAAATCAATTTTTTGAGGGGTTACTGGGTGAAATTTTGGTGGGAAATTACAAATTCGGATTCAGCGACCCAAAAAACATAAAGTGAGTCGAAATCCAGAACTAGTATTAATTTTGCCAGATAAAATCCCCAATTGCCTGAACTTCGTAATTTAGTTCACGTAGAGCCGCAGTGCATGTTCAGAGGCAGCCTCACCCTCCCCGTTCATCCTAATTCATAATGTCATATATCCTATTTGTTGCAAATTTTGTCTAGTTTCTGAATTTCGTAATGATTTTCTCCTAAAACAATAAGAAATTTAGGTTAAAAACAATTATTTTGGGGGGTTTCGGGGGGGGGGGGGAATTTTTTGGGGGAAAGTTGAAAATTCGGATTCAGCGACACAAAAATCTTAAAGTAAACCTTATAGAGAAAGTTCGGAGGGGAGATGGGAGGGCGAATGTAAACGTGTGAGTGGTTAAGTGGAATTGCGCAACTTAGTTTACGCAGCACCGCGCGCATGTTCCGAGGCAGATCCCCCCTCCCCCTTCATCCTAAGTCATAATGTCATATATCTAATTTGTTGGAAATTTTGTCTACTTTCTGAATTTCTAGATACATTTTCTCTAAAACAATAAAAAAAATGGAATTTTTTAATAAAAACCTTTTTGCGAGGCTTTTTACCAAAATTTGGGGAGGTTGCCGGGGGAAATTTTGGTGGGAAGTTACAAATTCGGATTCAGCGACCCCAAAAATATCTAGAAAGCCGATTTCCAGTACTACCATTAATTTTGCTAGGTAAAATTCCCTATTGCCTGCACTATAACGCCAAGAATATATCTGTCCTGAGCCAATACGCCAATCACAAAATATTCGTTAAACTGGGAGAGTTATTAAAATTTGAACGAGGTAAACGTCAAGTACAGAAACCACATTTGGCTATTAATTACAAAAGTGAAATAAAAAGGCAAACCTATACTTGCTTACAGAAGTATAACGGAAAGGATAATTAATGACCAATATCTACTTGCAAGCAGATGCGAAAATGCAATTTATGGGTCTTTTAGTGATTATGCGAGGTGCCAGAAAGTTTAAATTAAATTTATGATCTTTAGATTACATAAACAGATTTGTTAAATTCGGCCGTTTAACTAATAACATATTAATAAAGAATATTTATGCGGGGAAAAGAATTGCTCTTAAATTAGCCATAAAGAAAAAATCATTTTGACTTATAACTTTTAACAGAAGAAGGAAAATAAATATAGGAAAAGGATTAATATGGAATGAAAATCTAACACAAATATATGGCCTCGCCGTACCATTGAATTTCGAAAACTTTTCCGAGTAATCTTTATAATGTATTTATCAGTTTTCTCAACCGAGGATATAGGTTTTTCGTATGCTATCCATTCTCATGTAAAGATTTTGAGGTTCGACAAACATTTTTACTGAAAAACATGATAAATTAACAGCAAAAATCATTTATATTAAAATTAATATTATATTGTTACTCTTGCAAGTATGAATTCAATTACGCAGCTGAAAATGTTTAACTGAGAATTAATACTAGGTAGAGCAAAAAGTTCCGGGAAATTTGTGAAAGTTGTGTTGTTATGCGAAAATTAACAACAAAAACAACAAGGACTATTTTAAAAAGTAGAGACCATCATAGTCCACGACTTTCTGCCATCGTTCTGCCAGACTCCGGATTTTGCTGGAAGTACCATGGCGGCTCCTTGGAATAAAAAAACTCTTGACATGCTTCTTCAACCTCATTAAAAGATTTAAATCGACGGCCCTTATAAAAGTGTTGCATTGATCGAAAGAGGCCATTATCGGATGGAGCCACGTCTGGACTGTCGGAGGAGTCTGGAAGAATTTCGACGCCGTTCAACTGTGCAAACTCATCAACGGCTTTCAGAATCGTTACACCTTTTGTCCAATAATGCCGGATCAATACACGAAAATCATGCTGTTCAATAGATATTTTGGAGCCGAAATTCCCGAACTCCTATAGATATACCACTAGTACTCTTACATACGATACAAATTCTGGTAACTATTTGATAAAAAATTTCCCAGAACTTTTTACTCAACCTAATAGCATCCTAAATACCAACATTCTGGTTAAAAATTAATAATACAGTATAAAAAAGGACTCTGAAACGCTTCGGAAAAACAGTGGCAGCAAAAGAAACTTTGTTTTTCTCTGGCAAATATGGTTATTTATCAGTTATCTAAAGATAGAGTACGCTTTTTGGAATAGTGGATCACTCGGATCGGCGATATAGCATATTTTCTTTCGTCGTTATGCAAAATTTTCGGAGATTCAAAAACATTTCACTTTTCTTTTACAGTGTACATACGATTCAATTTTACTGCACGTTCCATAATAATATCGGATTTCAGAAAAAGAAAAGTTAAACTGTTGAAAATTGCATATGGTGTAATTAATTTACATGTTTAATTTTAAATGCGTTTTGTTGGTTTAGGTTAGGTTGAGACCGTTGATCTGTTTTCAAAATAGTAAGTAGATTGCGTTTTCTGGCAAAAACCTTGATCCGTTTCCCGAAATAAGACATTGAAGATAAAAACGAAATTGGAGACACATAAAAAAATCCATGGAAGTTTTTTTTAAATTTAAATCCAACAAGACGTGGTGAGATGATCCCCCCTAACACGAACAAGATTTTGCGACTTTCCTCTTCTAAAGCTGGTTGCGAAGTCCCCGAGAAATATATCTGCCGAGCCACGCCAAAGTTAATTCAAAAATCCGTTAGCATATTACACATAAAATTCAAAATCTGACGAATCACTCTGGCAATAAATCACGGATGAAATATGTTTTTATAACGATTAAAGAAATGAGCATTAACCTTTTAAATTATACAGGGTGCAATATGTTATCTACTGCCGACCTTTAATTTCTCAACTGTTGGCCGTAGACATATGGTTCCAAATATAAAAACGTTTCAAATGAGCTGAATATTCATGTTGTGGCATTATTTAATGTAAAAAATCATTTTTATAAAAATTACGGAATCTAACTCTTTATACGGTCCCCCAGTCCCTATAGTTATATTTAGCAAAAGTTTACACATATCATAACAGATATAACACAAAAAGTTTGACATCTGTACTGCAAAAATTGACATAGTTATTAAATTTCAAAGTTTGAGATATTTGCACATGATTTTGTCTTTCATTGAGGGATCAGTTAAAAGATGAATTAAAGTAATTTGAGATCAAAGTCAGGGTGCAATGTCCTTTCTACGGCGAAACCACCTTTAGCCGGTATTGCCAAATCGGGGTATCACGAAAGAGGGTTATTTCATCTAAAAATTTGAGCTAACTTTTATGGGTCGAACAACATTCAAACGTCAAAGTAGGTAGAATCGACAACCGGAAAATAAAACTTACTCACTAAGGACTAGATAAATGGCAGTGGAATTGCACTCTGATTTTGATCTCGAATTACTTTAATCCATCTTTTAACTGATCCCTCAATGAAAGACAAAATCATGTGCAAAAAACTCAAACTTTGAAATTTAATAACTGTGTCAATTTTTGTAGTACAGATGTCAAACTTTTTGTGTTATATCTGTTATGATACGTGTAAACTTTTACTAAATATAACTATAGGGACTGGGGGACCGTATAAAAAGTTAGATTTCGTAATTCTTATAAAATTAATTTTTTACTTTAAATAATGCCACAACATGAATATTTAGCTCATTTGAAACGTTTTTGTAATTGGAACTATATGTCTATGACCAACGGTTGAGAAATTAAAGGTCGGCGATAGATAACATATTGCACCCTGTATATTTAAAGCCGCGCTAGATTATAATTTTATCTGCCATCTGTCAACGTATAATTATTTAGTTTATATTTACTGACAGATTTTTACCTGATATCTTAAAATTTATACAAGGATAAGCGAAACGCAAGGCGCATTTAACTTACGAAAGAAAAGCTAACATAAAGATTTATTTTAGACAGGAAATAAAATAATTTTATGATTACATCTGGATTACTAATGACTTGTCAGCTGTAGCAAGATGTATTTACTTTTATTTAAAAAGAGAGCTTTTTAGATGCGATAAGAATCAAACTGTATTATAGATAATGAATAGATTTTTTAAGATTTATGAGAGGACAAATAAATTAACGGAATGCAATTTAGGAACAACTTGATTTTGAGTATATTAATATATCAATATGTGATTCAACATCATATTTCACAAAAATTTCTTTTTTCTGAATATTAAAAACGGAAATTCAATTGGGTTTTAAATGGGACATTCTTTATCTGAAAAAACCGATTGTGAAACTGGTTCTTTAACACAAAAATTTACATCTAAAAATTGTACTCATTTACCCTACTACAACTTATATATGGTAGATGAGCTAAAATGGAAGACAAACTAAAAACCTGTGGCTATACGATATATGAATTATCAAGGCCTAATGTACTCAACCCTATATTCTTCACCCTGCTCCTGAGGTGCTATATTGCATATGTCCCATTCAGGTGGTCAGTCTAACGCGGGAGTCTCGGTGTTTAGTTCTCAAGCTAGCTTGGTACTCATTTTATCGACCCGAAGGGATGAAATGTTTAGTGAACCCTGCCCATCCCGGAATCGAACGCTCGATCTGTAGCGTGTCAGTCAGAAGTGCTGACCACTATGCCGCTGGGCTTCAAAATTCAAAACAAATATTTTTTCATATAGGATATAAGTGTTTCACAATTGTTTATTTATAATTTTTTTACATGAATTTAATACAGAATTTGCTTCTTTGAGAACTATAAATTACGGAATCTCTTTTAGAATATTTTTTGTGCTCTTTAAAACCTTTCTATAAAATTACGAGTGTAGATCGTCATGAGTTTTTGAACTATTCTGTAAAATGACGATCTACAATCATCACCCGATTAAAGTTACTTAAGGGGTTTAAGGGGGGGGGGGGGGGGGGTTCTATTTCTTTGTGCTAAAATTAGCAATTTTTATTTTATTTTTTATATTTTTTTGCATCTCTAAAGTACGAAGGTCGTTGTTTTAGAGCGGTTTCGTGATTTTCCAATTTCTTACAATCCTTTTTGCCCATTAAATGTAACACCGATCGTTAAAAATAACGCTATTGAAAATTTTTAAACTTGTTTTTCTCTAAACCATCTTTTTCAAACTGGGCGACCATTTTTGATGAGAAGTATTCAACCGATTTCGTTCATTTTTTTTTAAAGAAAAGTAATTATTTTTGCTGGAGCTTATACCACCAATAAGTATAATTATCATTGAAAAATTTTTTTTTTATCGAAAAAGGTAAAAAAAAAGCGAAAAATTGATTTTATTTTGTTCAAATACCGCCCATTTTGTCAAAAAATCAACTTTTTGAACTAAAGGTTGTTAGGTTGTTATAAGCTTCAGAGAATTGAATGCCGTTTTCTAATTTGGTGACCAAATTTATTTCAGATGCTGATATCTGGGGGAAAAAGGTCGCTCAATTAGAAGTTCACGTCGCGCCTGGAGTTACTCCCGGCCGCACAAAGTGCACCATTCATTTTTTTTTTTTTTTTTTTTTTTTTTTTTTTACTCAAAAATTTATATATGTAAGTAAAATGTCAATAAATAACATTCAAAAATCCCTAAGGTGGTATCTTTTATCTTTAAAACATAAAAAAATCGCAGAACTCATGGGAATTTTAAGCTATCGAACCCCCTTAAAATATTTTTATTGCTGCAAAATGTCTACTGTTGCTAATTAACTTTTCTTGAGCATAGTTTTACACAATTAAATCTTATCAAAAATAACAACAGCCAATAAATAAATGTATCATTACAAAAATATGAATAAATAAAACTAAGATTTATAATACCGATTAAAATGCAAAATCAATTTCTCAAGCAATATAAGTGTGACATTTTTTTTTTCAGAATTTAATACATGGCTTATATTGAAAATTTTATGAAATGATAATTTCTCATGTTCCTTCAGTGAAAAGTATAGCTTTATAGTCTTCAGCCATTGTTGCCATTTTTAAAAAGTCGTAACAGATTGTCATAAACAAGCGTAACGAAACAAAGCATTTTATGATATTTAGCTACGTTATTAAAATTGTAATATTTATGATATTAAATACAGAATTTTGAAGAAATTAAATTATGATATATGAGATAAAACGACTGCACGTTAGGAATATATTAAATTATTGTATGTGTTTTGTTACTAATTCCCCACCAGACGATATGAATTATTTTAACCTTGACTTCGGCTGAAAGACAGCATAAAGAATCTTTTTCTCAAAATAATAATACCTTATTATTTAATAAATACATGTTACATTTTTACCACAAGAATTTTGATTCATATTGTTTTCTGTTTGGGAAAATATCAATAAATTGTTGTTCGCGTCTATTTTTCACCAAATAAAAGTTTTTTATGACTAAAATCAATTCAATTTATTTATTATGACTAAATTGTTACGTTGAAATTAAATGAATTTATTATTTCTGAACTCCAATCCGACTACTCATTCATATTTTAATCTGGAGCAGTTAATGGTTTCTCAGAATTTGTGACTCATCATACCATAAGACATGAGTAATGCTCCAATTCTCGATGAGCACAATTTTTACAAACATCCCACTTCTCAGAAATAGTTAGAATTTCACGATATCTATTTAATAACGAAGTTTAAATATTTCTTAGCAGTGCATTTTCTTTATTTTGACGTTTAGCAGATTGTTAAGTGGTGTTAACTGTTGTTTTGACTGCATATTTGAGAATTAAAAAAAATGGATAAATGAGAAATGTCATTAGCGATTAATAATCGTGACGTGTAAATTACGTAAAACAACTTCTGTTTACGGCAGAACATAAAATACTGGAACATGAATCAGATTTACGAAAAATCGAGCGTGAAAAGGAGAAACAACTTTTGATCAGATACTGATACTTGTGCTGAGGATAATATGGTGGTAGATGATAGTATCACTAGATGATCAGATAATAGTATTGATAAGTGGTAGATGAGTATTGTACTTAATTATCATATGAAGTAACTGACTTGGGAGGAAAGGAGAATAATGAAATCATCGGTAATAATAATAAAACAAAATACAAGTAATAAACTAATTCAAGTTCGATTTGAATATTGAATGAAAGCCAGAGGATTACGGTAAATGTCAGTCATATTTACGAAGGAAAAAATCGAAAAATTATAAATATAAAAAACAAACATAGGTATAGGTTTAAGATCTGAAGTTTGAGCGAGCAGGAGTCAAGGCAAAATCTCAAGAGATTATTTCTTATGAGGAGTTGCGTGAAGGAGAAAAAAATAATGCGACGAAAACTTACAACAAGTACGAAAAGGAATTGTTTGCAGTACAGAGGAGTAAAGTGTCATGTAAAAATGTTCGACGATATCAACAGAGAGATGCGTATTGATATCTAGTGTGAAAAGATTTTGCATGACATATATTTTTATGATTAATGGTTTATTAAGTAAAAGTAAGTTTATTCACAATTTTTCTACTTATGTGAAAAGCCTTTAGGAAGCACAATTTTACAATAAACATTTTTTTTTCATAGTTTTTTCTTCTGTGATGAACTTTGAAGGAAGCATAGTTTACGATTAACATTTCTCCATTAGATTTTCGGTGTGAAACGCTTTTCCAAGAGTTATTTATGTAAATATTCATGGCAGTACCAGTAAATAGCTTCGTACTTATGTTAAGAGTGACAAAACTTATTCATTATTGTTATTAACATTTCTTCATATTTTTCCTAGTGTGAAAAAGTTTTATATGAAGGACATTTTTGCAGTTAATACTTTTTCACAAATTTTCTATTGATGATCAGTACGAAAATATTTTTGGGAAGTACACTTTTACAATTAATGTTACTTCATAGTTTTTCTCTTGTTCTTTTGTGTGGAAAAGTTTTGCTTGTAGGACAGTTTTGCAATTAATATGAAGTATTTTTTCAAAAAGTTTTTGGTTATGTTCAATGTCAAAATCTTTTGCGAAAAGTACATTTTTACAATTAATATTTCTTCATATTTTTCATACTGACGTTCACTGGGAAAACCTTTTGCAAGAAATACATTTTTGCAGCTAATGTTTTTTCATACTTTTTCGACTATGTTCAGTATGAGCAGTTTTTGCAAGAAGTACCTTTCATCATTAATATTTTGTAATATTTCATGTTTCGATGTAAAGAGGAGTTACTTAAGAAAATACACCTGGCGATATCAGTTGAGAGCTGAGCTTTGATTTTGAGAGCTTACTTAAGAAGTACATTATTGAAATTAATATTTTTTTATACTTTTCTTAACACCTTAGAGGGGTTTACTTCTTTGTTTACTATGAGCTTCATTCAGACGTGTAAAAAGATTTCTGTTTTTGACTACAATGCAGTAATTATCGCTAAGGTTTGTGATAATTTAATTAAGTATTGGTAATCAGCATAAAAATTTGTAAAAGTTATGAATTTTAATAAATAACCATAATAATTCCTCATAATTTTCTTACATTCATCAATATACAAAATGACTTAGATCAAATTACTGTTACAAGAACCTTGCCTATATAATGCAAATCTGCTTCGAAATTGTTAACAAGAATTTCCAGCAAACCTTTTTAACTTTCTACAGATTTTGTCGAAGACTTTAAAAACCGAAAGTATTTTAGTTTACAAAGAATTATTTAAAGTTGCCTGAAAATACTACTATAAATGTATAGCTTACATAAATACTATATGATTTTATTTCGGGGTAAAACACAAACTTTCAAACTAAGTACGTTGTTATCATAATAATAACTCTTCATGCTTTGTGTTAGTTATTCAGAAATTCACAAAGTATTTCAAGATAAATTCTCTGAAATTTAATCATTTAATACTATTATTATTATTATTATATGCATTATTTTTAAATTTTGTTCGACAGTCCATAAATGGAAGTAATTGGTTTTTGTAATTTATTAGACGGATGTTTTTCTGTCGCTATTGATTTTTTATAGCTCATCTTGTTTCTATATTAAGACTTAATTTGTTTTTTTCGTCTGTTTTGAATCTTGTATAATCTAATTTTTCACAAGTCCCTTGTGTTTGTATCATCTTAAAGAGTTTCTTAACATTGTAAGAAAAAAGTCGATTCTGGCATTTCGTATTTCTTTCGCACTTTTTGTAAAATGATTATACGTTGTCAAATTATTATTTTACTATTATTATTCGTTTTATTTTATTTTATTAATTTTTCTTATTTATCAATTTCTTTTAAACATTTTTTATTTTATTTGTATCTTCATTTATTTTATGTTTTTAACTGTTTATTTGTGCTCTTCATTGTATTAAACTGATATTAGTCATTCATAAATTATCAACTTTTCCAAAATTTATAAATAAATATGATTAACACTTATACCCATCATTATTTTTATTATTGTCATCATTATATGAATTAATTTCGGTTTATTCAATTCTGTTTTCCACCAATTCATCTGTAGTAATTTCATGATTGTTTCATTATATTGACCGAGTTAATGCAAATTAACTGCAATTAATTTTTTATAACTCAACGGGTTTATATTTCAAGATACCTTTTAGCTGTGTGCATTTTAGCTTCTATAATTTCAGTTTTTTACATAATTTCTAAATAATTTTTAAGTGGGGGGGGGGGGGGGGGGATCATCTTAGCAGTTTGATATTGCTTTTATCACAATGTTAAAAAATTCTTCGAGCTGTAAACATTTCTTCTAATTAGACAATTTTTTTCTGTAAATTGTACAAATATTTGTTTACGTATCTCTGTAGATACTTGAATGAAAAATAATTATAAATTAGTTTAATTAATACATACTAATTAAGGATTTTCAAAAAGGTTATTTGACGTACATGTGTTGCGCGAAGGATTATTAAGGGGGTCCGGGACACAAAAATCTTCACATTTTCTAAAAACATTTTATCGCATTAAAAATTTCGTTGCTGTTTTCTGCTTACAATGACGTTTAAATCTTAATTGGAGCAGGAAATACTATTTATTTCCTGAATTATTTTTTTTTCGTTTTGGTTTGTTTTCAAAATCTAGCTTTCAAGCAATGATTGTCATGGAAACGACTTCTTGTGAAAATGAATTTTTCTTCATGATGAGTTTTTTCACCATTTCTCGTATTTAAATTGTTATAAGTCAAGAACTGTTAAAGATAAATGGTTCAAACTTTGAACATGTCTTTTTCAATTGTTTTACATTAATTTTGATTCAGAAAATTTGAAAAAAATATTTACTTTTGAAAATATGATTTAAAAAAAATTGTTACATCATTTTTATTAAAATTTTTACTTTAAATATTTTTAATTTTTATTTAAATTAATATTTTTAAAATTCTGAATCAAAATTAAAACTTATATATTTTGGTTTATTTAAATGAAAAAGAAAACTGAAATTCTGCAAATAATATTTCGAGTTATAACAATTTTAAATTACTCCACTTTAATAAATTTTAATTTAAAAAATTTGAGAAGTTTTATCATGTGATTTAGTTTACAAATGATATGATTAACCATCACAAAAAATTTTAAAATTTTAACACAATAAATAAAAATTATTTTTAAATGTGTCCCGTACCCCCTTAAAAATGTATTTCATATATCCTGTTAATATTACACATATATATATTCGTAAAATATTGTACTTTAGCTTCAACTTAAAAAAATAATAAAATTTACAGATGTAGCTATTTTTTCCGGCAATTAAGCAATAAAATACAAAATTTATGATAGAATTTCAATAAAAATTTAAAAAATAAATAAATATATTACATGTACCTACTTAGTTAAAAATAGGTAGAGGTTATAAAAATGTATAAAATACAATATAATAGAAAGTTGTAAGTTTCTACGTTACTTAGTTTTGGAAATATGAGGAGCGCAATGTCAAAATACCTGTTTCAAAAAAATGACATTAAAGTTCCAGTTTACCTCAATTTCGTAAGGTATCGCTCCACATATTTTACATAAAACCGGTTCTAATTGTAGTATCGTCATAATTTTTCTTTTTAGGTGAGTTCGTAATTATATAAATAAGTAGCACCTATATTCGACGTTCAGTCCGTCCGTCTGTCCGTCTGTCGGTCTGTCCGCATACAACAGAGCAAAATCTTTTTCTTTTTAGGTGCATTCGTAATTATATAAATACGTAGCACCTATAGTCGTCGTTCAGATCGTCCGTCTGTCCGTCTGTCTGTCTGTCCGCATACAACAGAGCAAAATCTTTTTCTTTTTAGGTGCGTTCGTAATTATATGAATACGTAGCACCTATAGTCGTCGTTCAGTCCGTTCGTCTGTCCGTCTGTCTGTCTGTCCGCATACAACAGAGCAAAATCTATCCAACCGAATGGTCTGAAATTTTAAATATATAATTGTTACAAAATTTTGTCGAGTCATTTCAAATTTTATGAAAATCGGATGTATAGTTTAATGTCAGGGATAGTCAAAAGTTTTCCGTTACATTACGGCTAATAGGAACAAAAATTATTGCAATTGCATTTTAATGATGTTACAGCCCTCCGAATGGTCTGAAATTTTAAATATATAATTGTTGCAAAAGTATGTCAAGTTATGTCAAATTTTATGAAAATTGGATGTATAGTTTAATTACAGGGACAGTCAAAAGTTTTAGGCCAATGGGAAAAAAAATATTTCATGTGCATTTTACTGATGTTACAGCCTTTCGAACAGAATAAAATTGATACGCACTTATGAAGTGCATTAAAATATACATTCCTTACAATATGCGGTGCAAAAAATATTTATAAAACTAGTTATAGTACGAACGCACCTTATTTGCCACGTTCGACGAGCAATTTCCAACTTGTTAAAATTTTGTAACGCATCATTCTTTAATAATAGATAGACATTTTTTGACTTTTTAAAAAATTTTAAGGTGATCACCCTTCTTAACCTTATAAGCCAAAAAGTCGGCTCTAGAAGCTCAAATTTATTTCTTAATTATTGTGCAGTAATTATTATTAGTTGTTTTGTTGTCTAACTATGATTTTATTAATATTTTTTATTTTGTTATATCAGTTTTATTTCTTTGCCCTTTTTTTATTTTTTTATTTTATTTCTATATTTTATGTGCATATTTTTGTTATATATTTTATTCGTAAGTGGTACTTTGAATAATACTTTGAATATGTACTTTGAATAATTTGAGATTAAAATGATCATAGTGAAAAATATGTCAGTATCACAGTTCTTCCGATAATGCAATTAAAGATTACTTGTGAACTAATTGATTCTTTTAATAAACTGTTCTAAAAATCAAACTAAGTTAATACTTGTTTAAAGTGGTAAAAGTACATTTACAAGGCAAATAAATACCTTTATTCAGATCCACATGTTTCATTGCCCTGACGGCGACATTCTCAACATCTATGATGATACAAATATTTCCTCAAAAAAATTTTTTAAACTGAAAACTGGTAAACAAAAATCACGAGCTCTCATATACAATAAAATCAAGTGCAATAATAAAAATTATATTTGTGAACGTGGATTATTTTATACTATTGTTTCATATTATGCAGAGCATCTCTTTCCAAATTTTAGGAAACTCCATGGAGGCTCAATCATTGCATATACTATTCTCACTGTCTGAAAAGATCTCTAATTGATTCTCGGATAATGGATGGCAAATAAAATCTTGATGGATGAACTGTTCTACTATTTTTTTAATTAATCTGTAAAGGTTCTATGGTATAGAGTTTAGCCAAAGCTGCAATTTTCTTGTTGTAAGACTTGTTGGTCAAACTACATAACAAAGAACCTTTAGAGATTGATTTTAAAAATAGTAGAATTTATTCATCACGATTTTATTTGCCATCCATTATCCGATAATCTATAGAGATCTTTTTACGCAGTGAGAATATATGCAATGATTCAGCCGCCATGGAGTTACCTAAAATTTGTAAAGAGATGCTCTGCATAATAAGAAATAATAGTATTAAATAGTTCACGTTCACAAATATCCATTTTTAGGTGCGTTCGTAATTATATAAATACGTAGCACCTATACTCGTCGTTCGATCCGCCTGTCTGTCTGACCGTCCGTCCGTCCGTTCGCATATAACAGAGCAAAAATTACCCAACCGAATGGTCTGAAATTTAAAATATATAATTGCTGCAAAATTTTGTCGAGTTACTTCAAATTTTATGAAAATCGGATGTATAGTTTAATGACAGGGACAGTCAAAAGTTTTCCGTTACATGACGGCCAATGGGAAAAAATTATTTCAAGTGCATTTTAATGATGTTACAGCCTTTCAAACAGAATGAAATTGATAGGCACTTATGAAGTGCACTAAAATATACATTCAGTATACTATGCGGTGCAAAAAATATTTATAAAACTAGTTATAGTACGAACGCTCCTTATTTGCCATGTTTGATGAGCAATTTCCAACTCGTTATTATTGTACTTGATTTCATTATATATGAGATCCCGTGAATTTTGTTTACCAGTTTTCAATATTTTTTTCGAAAATATTTGTATCCTTTTAGATCTTGAGAATGTCGTCTTCTAAGAAATGAAGCATGTGGATCTGAATAAAGGTAGTTATTTGCCTTGTAAGTGTGTTTTTATCCCTTTTAGCAAGCTGTTACCTTAGTTTGTTGATTTTAAGTGACTTTCATATATGATTGTACGTTCTAAATATTTTAAAATCAACCTTGTAGGTAAATATTCACTTGAACAAACAAAAATAATATGAATGTACGCGGGTTTATTTAAAAAATGTTAAATTTTGTTTTTATATTTCAAAGAAATCACAAGCCTCTTTAATTTCTTTCAAAAATTATTTATTAATCATAATCTAATTCCATAAATTTATAATGCAATTGTTCGATATATATATTTCATATTACAGTTAATAATGCACTTATTAATAAAAATAATCATTAAAATTTTGAACTGACGTAATATTTGATGACTGATTACTGTTTTCTAAACTGTGTAGAAAATTTACTAATTAAGGTAGAACAAATTTTTATAATTTAAAAAATTCCTTATTAAGGACTTAATACCCAAATACCTGCAAATTATTTCGGCTTCTATTTTAGTCCTAAAAATTGCATTTCAAAATACTGTAACTGATGTAACATAAAAAAGTCCTTCCGGCCATTGCCGGGAGGAAGAGGTAGCTTTCATATTCCTTATTTTAAAAAACCCAACTTATATTATTCAAACACACGAAGCTCAAATGGAAACCGAATGTAGGAGATTCAATACTAATTTTTATGAATACTAAATCATTAGGAATGAGAATTTCGCGAAATTAGTCAGCTTTATCCAAGCTGATTTTATTTAAAGTAACTTATATTTTGCTGCCAAATTCGGCGATTTCTTAAAGTGCCTGCCATTTTAAGACAACATGGTGGATGAGGCTAACCAGTGAACTTGGTCGAGACCTTAGTAATTGCTGTGCACATGCTCACTCACATCGGAATCGGTTGATATATACGAGTGCTGTCGCAGGCAAAAAATCAGATTTTTCAAAATGTCACCCACGTTAGAAATTGAAACTGCTATATCTGAGCCATTTTTTAAGATAAAGACAAACAAAAAATGCTCCTGAATCCTTATATCAAGGACAAATACTTAAGAAAGAAACATTTTTCAATTTCTAATTTTTTTGCACCTCACTTTAAATATATATATTTTTTAATTTAATAGCCGCCATTTTGAAACAAGATGGCTGATGAAGCTGGCCAGCGAACTTGGTCGAGATATTGATATATACTATCCACATGCCTTCTTCCATCGAAATAGGCGAATACGTGTGGTATCGCGTGACAAATACAAGATCGTTTCAAAATGGTAGCCATGCTAGAAATTCAAAGTGCTATAATTCAACCATTTTTTAAGATATAAACAAAAGAACAAATTTTCAGAAACAAAAACTGCTCCGAAATCTTTGTATCAAGGTCAAACACATAAAAAAATCTTTTTCATTTTCCAATTTTTAAATACCTCATTTTAAATTTTAAATTTAATTTTTTTAATGGAAACCCTTTTGAAACAAGATGGCGAATGAAGCTGGCCAACGAACTTGGTCGAGATATTTGTATGTACTATGCACACACCAAGGTAAATCCAAATCGGTTCATAAATACGCCTGTTATCACGTGACAAAAATGTCGTTTTAAAATGTCAGCCACAATAGAAATTCAAAATGTTATAACTCAGCCATTTTTTTAGATATAGACGAAACAAAACCTGTTCCGGAATCTTTGTATTAAGGTCAAACACATACGAAAAAACTCTTCTTCATTTTCCAATTTTTTGGTATCTCATTTTAAATTTAATTTTTTAAAAAAAATTTTAAATGGCCGCCATTTTGAAACAAGATGGCGGATGAAGCTGGCCAACGAACTCAGTTGAGTTATTTGTATGTACTATGTACACACCAAGGTACATCCAAATCGGTTCATAAATATGTGTGTTATCACGTGCCAAAAATCAGGGCGTTTCAAAATGTCAGCCACACTAGAAATTCAAAATGCTATAACTCAGCCATTTTTAAAGATATAATAGACGAAACAAAAACTGATCCCGAATCTTTTTATCGAGGTCAAACACATAAGAAAAAAATATTTTTTCAATTTTCAATTTTTTGGTACCACATTTCAAATTTAAATTTTTCTTAAAATTTTAAATGGCCGCCATTTTTAAACAAAATGGCGGATGAAGCTGGCCAACGAACTCGGTCGAGACATTGGTCTGTACTATGTATAAACGAAGTTACATCCAAATCGGTTCATAAATACGCCTTTTATCGCGTGACAAAATTCAGGACGTTTCAAAATGTCAACTTCGCTAGAAATTCAAAATGCTATAACTCAGCCATTTTTTAAGATATAGACGAAACAAAAACTGCTACGGAGTCTTTGTATAAAGGTCAAATACATAAGAAAAAAATATTTTTCCATTTTCAATTTTTTGGTACCACATTTCAAATTTTAAATTTTTTAAAAATTTTTAAATGGCCGCCATTTTGAAACAAAGCGGCGGATGAAGTTGGCCAACGAACTCGGTCGAGACATTGGTATGTACTATGTACACACCGAATTACATCCAAATCGGTTCATAAATACGAGAGTTACAGTGTGACATAGGTCAGATATATATATATATATATATATATATATATATATATATATATTGATATATATATATATATATATCAATTTTGAACGGAGGGTGGTTTCGGGGTCTGGGGGTCATGATCGATGAAAATATACCAAAATTTTTTGAAATCGCTTTCCTCCGAACGGCTGCAATAGGTAGCTTTTTGTAAAGAAAGCTACCTAATAGACAACCATATTTTCTGCCTTCATTGAAGTGTAAAAATTATCCAAGCTATCCAGTTAAAAAAAAAAAGTGATTTAATGTTTTTAACATCGCTAAGTAATGACAAATTATAGTGATAGTATTTTTTATTAATTTTTTAAGAATAAAAAAGAAAAAATAGCGTTTATAGGTTATAAATTAGCGTTTATAAATTATAGGTTTCAGTTGTAAGATCAGTGACTAATTCAAGATGGATAGCTTTTGTTACGAAACAAACATACAGACAAACATAATGTTTAAAGGGTTTCACACCACGTCCTTTACGAGGTTTGATCAAAAAGGGGCCGGCTAAGTCGACTCCTACTCTTGAAAATACTCGAGCTTGTGTCACGCGTGCTGATGGCAGATTTCCCATCAACTGAGATGAAAGGTGTGATGAATTTCGGAAACATTTCATACATTTCCTTATTTCTCTTTTCACAGCTTCTTTAGCATTAATTATCCAAAATTTTTGTCGAATTGCTGAAATTGTCAATTGAGTCCCGCTATGAAGATGTTTCTCATGAAAATACTTTATTATCAAGTCTGTAACATGATGCCTTTTAGGGAGAATGATTTGATGTTTTTGATATTCAGACAAGTTTGCATTTTTTAGCCTACCTCCAACACGAAGAATATCATTTTCGTCAAGAAATGGATGTAAAAGAAGTAGTTTGCTTTTAGAATTTAGGGTCTTTCTGGATTTTAGAATTTTCAGTTCGTCTCCGAATTCATGGTTTTGAATTAATTTCACAATAGCATTTGTTGCCCTTTCAAGTTCTGGAACAGTCAAAAAACCATAGACTCGTTCAGATGGGCATGTACTATTTTTGATGAATCTGAGGCACCAAGCCGTAATTCGTTTTAATTTAGTCCAGGATGAAAATTTAAATAAAAGCTCAAATTCTGGAATATTTTGGGATATGGAGCAAACAAGCGTTTTACGTTGTTCTTGCAAGACCTCTTCATCAGGTAGATTAGGTTGAGTTTCAGGGGGAAATACTGGTAACGATTCTTCCTTCAGCCAGCTAGGACCATGTAACCATACCTCGTTATTAATCAATTCAGATGCAGAGCAACCACGAGAGAGAACATCTGCAGGATTTTCCTTTCCTTTACAAAATTTCCATTGTACAGGAGCAACAAGTTCCTGAATTTCGCGTACGCGGTTTGCCACAAAGGGCTTCCAGTTGTTAGCACTTCCTTTAATCCAGCGCAAGGTAATTTGGGAGTCACTTAGACAAAATATATTTTCATTCACAATTTTAAATATTTCCTTTAAATAATTCGCTAATCTTGCAGCCGTAAGTGCTCCAAGAAGTTCGAGGCGCGGCAATGTAATTTTCTTGAGAGGCGCTACTCTCGACTTTGCTATTACAAATGAAGTTTCACAAGAAGAAGAATCACGTAGATAAGCCACTGACCCATACCCCTTTAAACTAGCATCAGAAAATATGAAAAGTTGAGCGGTTTCAGGATTTAATTTTGGGATAGTTACAAAATATTTTCTAAGAATTTCAAAATTTACCAAGTCTTTTATTTCATTATGCCATTTTCTGAATTTTCCACTTAAAGAATCTGGTAATGTAGAATCCCAGTCAATTCCATGTTCCCAGAGTTCTTGCATTAAAAATTTAATTCTTATCACGAAAGGGGAGATGAGTCCAATAGGATCATAAACTTTTGCCACAGTTTGTAAAACAATACGTTTGGTAATAATTTTATGGTCAAATTCTACCAAAAGTGGTTGTATGTCTATTTTCAAGGTGTCACTTTCTGTTATCCATATAATTCCCAATACCTTCGAAAGATTTTGTTCAAGAGTGTCTTCCTCAAAGTTTATTCCATGTTCCTTCCATAAAAATTTTAAATCGGAAGAATTGGTTTTAAATTTTCTGAGTTTCATATTGGCTTCACTCAATATCTTCTCTGCACCGTTTGATAAAACAAAAGCTTCGTTTACTGAATCAGCTCCATGAAACGGGTCATCAACGTATAAGGAAGTATCCAGCATATTAACTATTTTTCCAAACAAATCTTTATACCCCTCAATGTGATGTTTGATGGTTGCAGAAAGGAAAAAGGGTGAAGTTGTTACACCAAAAGTTACACGGGTCATGCGAAAAACCTTCAAAATGGGATTGTTACTAGTGATATTGTCAAACCACAGGAACCTCAAAAAATTTCTATCTTCTTCTTGTATCTGGATTTGCAAGAATGCTTTTTCTATATCTGCCGAGAAAGCAATTTTGTGGAGACGGAATTTTAAAATAATGTCCAATATGTTAGGATTTAGATTGGGCCCAGGAAATAAGCACTCGTTTAACGATTTTGCCCCCTTATCTTTGGATGACGCATCAAAAACAATTCTTACTTTAGTTGTCGATTTATCTTCCCTTATTACTGGTCTGTGAGGCATGTAATACGTGTTTATTTCATCTTTATTAAACTCACATTCTTCAATTATACCCAAATCACATTGTTCATTTAATATTTTCTCATATTCCTTAAGTAACCATTCCTTTTTGCACAATTTTGATTTTAATCCCCAAAGTCTATGTTTAGCTACATCAAAATTGGATTCCAATTCATTTTTATTTACTTTCCACAAAAGTTTAGTTTCATATCTTCCATTTACAAAATTTAAATTATCATTAAATAAATCAAGAGCATCTAAATCCTTTTGTGAAAATAATTCATTTTTACTATCACAACTACCCAAAGACTCTAGTTTCCAAAACTTTTGCAAATCAAAATTTTCTATTTCATTAACAGATACAAGATGAGCATTAACTGTTTCGTTACCTTTAGAATTTATTTTTCCCACTATTGTGTACCCAAAAAGTGTATTAGCTACATATAAATGGTCATTAATTTCTTCAACGACACCTCTCTGAACATTCCAGAAATAATCAGCTCCAAGTAAAATTTGTACTTCGGATTCCTCGGGCGTAGGGTCGGCTAACCTCCATCTTTTACTTTCAATGTATTTTATAACTAGAGGGTCAGAATTGGGAACATTCAATGTTGTTGCACTTATCAAATCGGTAGCTAACACCTCAACATCTATAAAACGATGATAATTCATTTCACTTCGCAATTTAATTTTAAAAACATCATATTCTTCTTCGCGACCTTGATCCATGCCAAAAGCGAATACAGTTAAATGTTCTTTTCTTAAAACAGGCAAATTTAATTCACGAGCTAATGCTTTTGTTATGAAGCTTTTTTCGCTTGCAGAATCAAGTAATAATCGAACTACCTTTGATTTAGAATTACCTTGAGCAGTTACACAACATGTTTGCAATAAAACAGCATGCTTAGAATTTCTAAAATTACAATGAGAATTAGATACAACTGTTTGATTTTGATTTTCATTAATTTCTGGTTTCAAACTTTTCTTAAAGCAAAATAATTTGTTATGTTCAGTGCTTTTACAATTTAGACATGGCTTTAATTTTATGCGGCATTGCGAAGATAAATGCGATTTCAAAAAGCATTTGTAACATCTACCCTCCTTACGTAACATTAATCTTTTCTTATCATCAGCTAAATTTTTACACTCGGAAGATAAATGATCATTACCTTTGCAAAATACACAAAAAACTTTAATATTGGCATTTAAGGTATTAGCATGTTGATATTTATTTGATGTTTTCTTTTCACGAAATTCAGTTTTATTTTTATGTACAAAAGAAGAGGATGCATCATTTTTAGAACTTGTCATTGACAAAGCCTTTTCTCTACATTCTATTTCACATTTCAGAAAGGCAATTAGATCGGTTACATCTGACTCTTTGCTAGTATCACGTTTTCTATGATATTCAATCACTAATTCATGGGGCAATAGCTTTAGCAAAATAGGATTTAGCAATTGTCCATAAGAACTGGATGTTACCCCCAAATTTCTTAAACTTCTAATATTAACTTCGCACATGTCATGCAATCTTCTTAATGCATTTAAATTTGAACAATTTTTAACTGGTTCCATATTTAATAAATTAGTCATGTGTTTATTAATAATAACATCAACCTTACCAAAACGGTCCTTTAATAAATCAATACAAGTATCATAATTTTGTTCTGTCAAAGGAAACCCTTCTACCACATTATAGGCCCGATTACATAACAAGGATTTTAGATAAGCGAATTTTTCTATCTTAGATAGTGATTTATTCTGGTGTATCGATGTTTCAAAACAGTTAAAAAATTCGACCCATTCTTCGATTTCACCAGAAAATTTTGGAACATTTAATTTAGGCAATTTCATGGCAGAACTCGTTTCTGTTCCACTAGCAGAACCATTCAATGAATTTACACGACTAGTTGCTATCATAGAAACATTATCCTTTTTACATTTTCTTAATCTATTTTTAATTTTAAATTTAGCACTGATCAATTGGTCAGTGTACTTTTCACTATTAGCAATGTCCTTTTCATATTCTTTTAAGTCGGATATTTGAGCTTCAATATCACGATTCAAACTTTGGAAAGCCGTTTCTTTTAAGAGGAATATTTCTTGAAGCTCTAATAATTCATCGGTTTTCGTATTATCAATGTCATCATTTAACAATGTTTCTAATTTTGTAATTAATTTCGTGAAACTCGTTCGTTCAACAGAACGTTTTGCTTTCAGCTTTTCAAGATTTTCCATTTTAAATAAAGAATAATTCTTATTTTAAAACATAAACCATTCATAGAAAATGAAAAAAATATTTTCTTACCTGTTAATTCCAGGTAATGTAGATGGCATGTCGTAATCCAAATGGCACAATAATAATTCCACACTAATCACAGGTTGAAAGATAAATCACACACTAATCACATGTTGAAAGATAAATCACAGTTGTTAATCACAAATCTCTTTCACAATAGCTCACTATTCTTTCCAAAAAATGTTTCGCGGGTTACGAGGCACCAAAAATAATGGTGGCGCCGAAATTCATCACACCTTTCATCTCAGTTGATGGGAAATCTGCCATCAGCACGCGTGACACAAGCTCGAGTATTTTCAAGAGTAGGAGTCGACTTAGCCGGCCCCTTTTTGATCAAACCTCGTAAGGGACGTGGTGTGAAACCCTTTAAACATTATGTTTGTCTGTATGTTTGTTTCGTAACAAAAGCTATCCATCTTGAATTAGTCACTGATCTTACAACTGAAACCTTTCTAGCCTCATTGAAAAGATTCATGGCTCGACGTGGAAAACCTCTAGAAATATTTTCCGACAGAGGTACAAATTTTGTAGGGGCAGACCGCGAAATAAAGAGAATGATGTCTCTAATTGCTTCTGATGAAAAATTGCACAAGTATCTTACTGACGAAATGATAGTATGGAAATTCAACCCACCTTCCGCCCCTCACTTTGGAGGCCTTTGGGAAGCGGGAATAAAACAAATGAAAAATCATTTGAAGTGAACAATTGGTGATCAGATTTTAACTTATGAAGAATTTTTGACCTTAATTGCACAAATTGAGTCATGCTTAAATTCAAGACCGCTTGTCGCTGAGTCTTCTGATCCAAATGACTTTACGGCTCTGACGCCAGGACATTCTATTATAGGAGCACCCTTGACCTCCTTACCTGAGCCTGATATCTCCTCTACCTATGTAACTCCTTTGGAACGTTGGAAATTGCTACAAAAGATTTTCCAAAGTTTTTGGAAAAGGTGGTCGTCAGACTATCTCTCACAATTGCAGCAACGTACAAAGTGGTTTAGAAGCAACCCGAACTTAAAAATCAATGACTTGGTGTTGATAAAGGAAGAAAATCAGCCCCCATTAAGGTGGAAATTGGGCAGAATAATTGAACTATTTCCTGGTGATGATAATATTGTTCGTGTTGTCAAATTAAAGACTTCTACTGGTGAACTGAAACGCCCTATCACAAAATTGTCTCCTCTACCGATGGACATTTAATATAATAGAATTTTACTTTATTTTAAATAACTTTATTATTATTATTTTTTTCTATGTCTAATTTTTGTAACTTTCTGAACTATTTTGTATATTAATGTCTTTTTCTATTTTTAGTTGTTCCAGAAACTGTTTTTTTTTAGAAGTAGTAGGATTTAATTGCATTTCATTTTAGTTATACTTGACATTTAAGGTAATATTTTAATTTTGTATTTAATATTTGATTATTTAGTATGTGATAGTGGAAATTTGGTAAGTTATAATTGTTTGATGAACTTCGTTCATGGAGGCGGAGGATGTTTCGGCGTAAATGCCCTCAAATTTATTTGTTTATAATTTAACTCTGTTTATCTTTCATATTGTGAAACATAATTATAAAACTGATTTCTTTTGACAGAAAAAATCTAATCTGTTTATCTAAATTGTTTATAACCCTGAATCAATATTTATGAGTAACATTATGATTTCAAGGTCATGTAATATAGATTTATTTACTTTATAATAATTTTGAATTGATGGTGATTTATTAGTTTTATAATTACTTGGATGTCATTTAAATGAATATTATAGCTATTTAGAAGATTTATAACTGCATATTGTAATTTTTATTTTGATGTTTATTTTATATAATATGTATCATTTTTAAAATGGTCTTGTCTTGACTCTGTAACCAAGCAGAGAACATGTAACATGTCCTGACTCTGTAATCAGAGATGCCAATTGTTAAATCATGGCTCTGTTTAATACAGAGTGTATAATGGAAGTCCTGACTCTGCAACCAAGCAGAGAACATCTTTTTTTGTATTGGCTCTGTTAAATACGGAGAATTACTATTATGGAACAATTATTAACTTCTAATGATGAATAGAATTTACATACTATTTCAGTTTTATTTAATAAACTATTTAATCTAATTGCTCTCCCATCTTACTTGGATTTTGAAAATTTATTTGTCAGATGAATTTCGGCGCCACCAGATAGTATTTTTTATTAATTTTTTAAGAATAAAAAAGAAAAAAATAGCGTTTACATATGTAACTGACGTAACTTTTATTGTGTAACTGACGTAACATTATAACTTTACAAAGACAATAATGGTACTTAACTTAGTTTGTGAACAGCAATTTACAATGCCTTCTTACAAGGAATTTTTTATAGAACATAAAAATATCATGTCTTCCAATCATATCCTTAAATTAACTATATTATTAATTTTACTCCCCCTCCCAAATGACATTTTTCTGTGGAATTGCCCTATTACGAAGTATGGATTCTATTCCTGTTATTTACAGTAGATATTAAAAAATTAAACAATTAGTTTAATGAACTATTTTGAAATCAATCAGTTACCGAAATTTTCACCGCACAATCAGAACTCACAGCGATAACATGCACACTGGTGGATTTGAAAAACAAATGTTTTAAAGAATTAATTGCCGAAACGTCAGTGAAGGCTTACTGTGGAGACACGAAAAGTTTTGATTTCCGTTTGTCTGTCTGTCTGTCTGTTCCGCGATAACTGCCGCAAAAAGCACCCGATCAGCTTGAAATTAATTGGGCATATTCGTGAGATACCCGGACGTAGCTGTATAGTTTTTGGTTAAATTTGGTTCATTCGTTCGGAAAATATGGAAGATTTTATTTTTCTTTATAATGCTTTTCTACGGCAAGTCAGACGATTTTCAAATTTCCATTTGTTGAAAGAAAATGGCACGTTTGATTAATGGATTTAAATGTCAAATTATGGATACTAAAATTCCAAATAAGGATTTTAAATTATTCCTATTATATTGAAGTTTTATCAATATATCTATCAGATTTTTTTATTTACGTGTATAATGTTTTGAGGACATTTATACATGTATTCCAATAATATAAAGAATTTTTAAATTAATTTTCTTGTTTTATATGATACATATTTCTTTTTTTTTTCCTTTTCTTCGTTGCCTAGCGACTGTTATTCGTAGCCTATCATTGCGTCAAATATGAATGAAGTTAGTAAATTACGTTAATTTTGTAGCAGCTACTATTAAAAGGCTATCACAAAAAATATTTTATCGCGCCAAATCGATGCAATTTATGCAATTAACAGTGGGCACGATAATGAATTATTTTCCAGTAGATTTATAGACCTCCAGATATGCATATTTTGGGGGCTTTTAATATGTTATTGCTATCGCATGGATTAGGATGTTTAAACTAATGTTTAACCATGCTATAAGTGAAAAAAAAGTACAGTTAAAGGCATGTAAATCCTTTTTAACACTTTCCAACTTGGATGAAAAGTATTTATGACTTCAGTTTTTCTATCTGTCGATTGCCGTGTTTCTCTACGTGCTCTAACTCGCGTAAATATAGTCGGGATTACATGTAATTGATATACGTTATTGAGGTTTGCCAAAGTATGTTTGGTATTAAAAATGAAGAGTGTAGCATTCATAGCTTAATTACAGGGGCACTCAAAACTATTCCGTTACATTATAGTCTTTGGGAAAAATCGTCTGCGGTGTATTTTAATAATGTTACACAATTTTAAACGTAATGAAATTTATATACTTTATTAAGGTGCACTAGAACCTGGTTACTATAAAATATGTTATGTGTAGCACTTACAGCATGCGTACAGGGAACTCAAAAGTATTCATAATCTTACAATCTTTGAAGAAAATCCTTTTGTGGCGTTTTTTAATGATGTTACTCTGTTACAAAATAATAAAATTGATATGTATTTTTGAAACATTTTTGTAGTATATGGGGTGCAAAGCATATGTTTTTTTCAGGGTCACACAAAAGTGGTCGATTAAAATGTGGTCTACGGGGAAAAAAACTAACTCCTCACAGCTTATTTTAACACATTAGCGACGGGAAACGAGAATTCTCTTTTTTATTCAGAATACATCATTGGCTAAGGGAGTGACTTCTACCTTACAGAAAAGACATTTATATTGTGTTGTCCATATTTTTTATAGATTGTTAGACATTATATATTACATCCGTACATTGAAAGATATTTACTGCTGCATAAACATGAAAAACATATCTCAGAAACCAATTTCCGAGACACTTTCAGAAGAGGGAGGAGCTTCTACTGTTTTTAAACCCAGATTTAATTAAATTGGCTGTCGTCAGTGTGTTAATTGTGTTGCACTAATTTAAACATTATGAAATTAAATTACATTACTGTGGTTGACTACAAGAAGCTTGAATATGATTTGTATCGTATTTATCGTTCATTTATAGGGTCACATAAAAAATTTCGGATACAGTTCTGGTCTATTAGGGATGATTGCTGAAGAGCATTTTCGATTGTGGTGTGCGTTTTAACGTTAAGTAAATTTGTGCTTAATAAGTAGTGCTTAAATATTGTATAGACCATGTACAGGGATACACAAATGAATTCGTAAGTATAAATGAAAATGAGCGCGAGTTGCTTCAGTGTTTTTTTGAGTTATGTATTTCCAGCCCAATTACATTTAGTATACTAACAAATGTTTGCAGAATTTAAATAGAACCATATACAGGACTCCGCAGAAACTGGATATATGGTGCACACTATGCATACTAATCCCCGGAAATGTGATATGAGCAGTTTTAAGAGGGTTTTTTGTCTGCATTAAATTTAAATGTTATAGACGACTCGTAAAAATCTTCACGTAATATACAGGGCTGTAGAAAAGAATTCATGTACGTTTCCGTCTATTGGTAGAATTTACTAAAGGACATTAACACAATTAATTGATAATTACAAATGTAAATTAAATTACACTACGAAGGGGTTCAGGGGGGCAGAGCCCCCCTGAAGAAATCTACTTTATTATCTAAAAATTACCAGAATAAGTAGCTCATGAGATTTTCAGAATACCATTACATAACAAGGGGTTTAATTTAACGCTTCTAATGTCAGAAACCTTCGAAATATTTTTTCGTTTTATAAATGTTTATGTAATTTCAAAACTTTAAAATTCGTTTTTTGTAGAAAGATTAATATTACTCAAAGGGTGCTAAACACAATGAATTGTAGAACTGACGTTGAGGCTCCTGATCTGCAGATTTACTAGTTGATAATTTTCTTGAAATTAATCACCCCCGATGCGCTGCGGCAACAAAACCCAATTAAATGATAAAATAACCCAATTAGTGAACTCAAAACACTTTAATGAACAGTTGTGAACTTTGTGTTTCTTCCATATTTTAATGAAGGACTGTTGCACCTTTTAGAAGTAATTGCCGAAACGTCAGTGAAGGCTTACTGTGGAGACACGAAAAGTTTTGGTTTCCGTTTGTCTGTCTGTCTGTCTGTCCGTCTGTTCCGCGATAACTGCCGTAAAAAGCATCCGATTAGCTTAAAATTAAGTATGCATGTTGGTAAAATCCCCGGATTTAGCTGTATAGTTTTTGGTTAAATTTGGTTCATGCGTTCGGAATATATAGAACATTTTATTTTGCGACTTAATGCATTCCTATAGCAATTCAGACGATTTTTCCATTTTTATTTGTTGAAAGGAAATGGCTCATATGATTGAAGGATTTAAATAGTAAATTATGGATGATGTAATTTCTAATTAGAACCATACATTATTCATATTAGTTTGAAATTTTGTGTATACATTTGTCAGAGTTTTTAAATTCGGTGTTTAACTTATGGAGGTATTTTATATATGTGTTCCAATAATATATCTTTTTATAAATTTACTTTTTTTCAAAGCACACATTTCATTGTTTTATTTTCTTTTAACTGTTGCCTAGCGACGGAACTACACCTAAAAATATCGTAAATGTGAAAGTATTTGTAATTGAAGTCAATCAAAGTCAAAAGGGACGAATTAATGCCTTTGTGACTTTACATATAGATGAAATTTACCCCAGAAATAAAGAAAGACTGTGTTCTGCTTATTTTGTTCAAATATTTTTTCTTTTAAATTAAGAAGTTCATTATTTTCATAAGGAATAAATTGACATTTTGCTATAAATTTAACAATCTTTTTTTTTTTTTTTTTTTTTCTACCGTTGCCAAGAAAATCCTATCCCAGAATAATAATTTATCCTAAACAGTTAATTTTGATTTGAAAGATTTTCATGTGCAAGAGAAAATGAAATAAAAAATAGACATGAATACGTCTTCATATTGGAAATAAAACTAAAATACGAAAAGAAGGTGAATTTGATCTCATATATCAAAAATAAAACTAATATGCTTTGAGGTTGAAATAAAAAGGGCTTGTGTTATGATATTAATTCTTATTATTAAAAGAAATGTTACTAATATCTCATGGTTTATCGTCTGCACACAGCTAACAGAAATGTTAATTTTTAATCGAAAATTTCAATGAGAAAAAAAAAAAAACTTTTGAAAATCAAATATATAGTAAATGTCAAAATTTTACACCGCAAAATTATCGCTGTCGAAAATGACGTCATTGTATTGGGAAATAAATATTCTCATTCTTAAAAACCAAGCATTAACTAGATTACCTAAAAAAATACTTTATGACGAGTGTTACTTCTTAATGCCGTCTCATTTCAGAAAATATGAATGAAAATTATTTTATTTTTAAAAGGAAATTATATTTTCATTCATAAAACCTAAACTTTTAATATAATTGCGTCAATGTGAATCATTTTCTGTCCACCAGTATTGAAAATTAAGGCGCGGAAGTATAAAAAGAAATTTAAGATTTGCGATAACCATTAGAGCAATAAATAAAAAGTTACATATGTAAATTAATGAAACCACGGGGAGTTCAGGAGGCGGAGCCCCCCCCCCCTGCAGAAATCTGTTTTATTATTTAAAAAAAATATCAGAATTAGTAGCTCATGAAAATTATTTCAAAATATCCTTCCATAACAACGTTTTTAATTTAATGCTTCTAATGTCTGAAAACTTCGTATTTTTTATTCTTATAAATAATTACATAATTTGAAAACTTTAAATTGCGGTTTGCATGAAATTGAATATTACCAAAGTGTGTCTAAAAACAGTGACTTGCAGAGCTGACGTTGAGGCTCCTGATCTGCAGATTTACTAGTTGCCGAAACGTCAGTGAAGGCTTACTGTGGAGACACGAAAAGTTTTGATTTCCGTTTGTCTGTCTGTCTGTCTGTCTGTTCCGCGATAACTGCCGCAAAAAGCACCCGATCAGCTTGAAATTAATTGGGCATATTCGTGAGATACCCGGACGTAGCTGTATAGTTTTTGGTTAAATTTGGTTCATTCGTTCGGAAGATATGGAAGATTTTATTTTTCTCTATAATGCTTTTCTACGGCAAGTCAGACGATTTTCAAATTGCCATTTGTTGAAAGAAAATGGCACGTTTGATTAATGGATTTAAATGTCAAATTATGGATACTAAAATTCCAAATAAGGGTTTTAAATTATTCCTATTATATTGAAGTTTTATCAATATATCTATCAGATTTTTTTATTTACGTGTATAATGTTTTGAGGACATTTATACATGTATTCCAATAACATAACGAATTTTTAAATTAATTTTCTTGTTTTACATGATACATATTTCTTTTTTTTTCCTTTTCTTCGCTGCCTAGCGACTGTTATTCGTAGCCTATCATTGTCAAATATGAATGAAGTTAGTAAATTACGTTATTTTTGTTGCAGGTACTATTAAAAGGCTATCACAAAAAATATTTTATCGCGCCAAATCGATTCAATTTATGCAATTAACAGTGGGCACGATAATGAATTATTTTCCAGTAGATTTATAGATCTCCAGATATGCATATTTTGGGGGCTTTTAATATGTTATTGCTATCGCATGGATTAGGATGTTTAAACTAATGTTTAACCATGCTATAAGTGAAAAAAAAGTACAGTTAAAGGCATGTAAATCCTTTTTAACACTTTCCAACATGGATGAAAAGTATTTATGACTTCAGTTTTTCTATATGTCGCCTGCCGTGTTTCTCTACGTGCTCTAACTCGCGTAAATATAGTCGGGATTACATGTAATTGATATACGTTATTGAGGTTTGCCAAAGTATGTTTGGTATTAAAAATGAAGAGTGTAGCATTCATAGCTTAATTACAGGGGCACTCAAAACTATTCCGTTACATTATAGTCTTTGGGAAAAATCGTCTGCGGTGTATTTTAATAATGTTGCACAATTTTAAACGTAATGAAATTTATATACTTTATTAAGGTGCACTAGAACCTGGTTACTATAAAATATGTTATGTGTAGCACTTACAGCATGCGTATAGGGAACTCAAAAGTATTCATAATATTACAATCTTTGAAGAAAATCCTTTTGTGGCGTTTTTTAATGATGTTACTGTGTTACAAAATAATAAAATTGATATGTATTTTTGAAACATTTTTGTAGTATATGGGGTGCAAAGCATATGTTTTTTTCAGGGTCACACAAAAGTGGTCGATTAAAATGTGGTCTACGGGGGAAAAAAACTCTTCACAGCTTATTTTAACACATTAGCGACGGGAAACGAGAATTCTCGTTTTTATTCAGAATACATCATTGGCTAAGGGAGTGACTTCTACCTTACAGAAAAGACATTTATATTGTGTTGTCCATATTTTTTATAGATTGTAAGACATTATATATTACATCCGTACATTGAAAGATATTTACTGCTGCATAAACATGAAAAACATATCTCAGAAACCAATTTCCGAGACACTTTCAGAAGAGGGAGGAGCTTCTACTGTTTTTAAACCCAGATTTAATTAAATTCCCTGTCGTCAGTGTGTTAATTGTGTTGCACTAATTCAAACATTATGAAATTAAATTACATTACTGTGGTTGACTACAAGAAGCTTGAATATGATTTGTATCGTATTTATCGTTCATTTATAGGGTCACATAAAAAATTTCGGATACAGTTCTGGTCTATTAGGGATGATTGCTAAAGAGCATTTTCGATTATGGTGTGCGTTTTAACGTTAAGTAAATTTGTGCTTAATAAGTAGTGCTTAAATATTGTATAGACCATGTACAGTACTACACAAATGAATTCGTAAGTATAAATGAAAATGAGCGCGAATTGCTTCAGTGTGTTTTTTTTTATTATTTGAGTTATGTATTTCCCAGCCCAATTACATTTAGTATACTAACAAATGTTTGCAGAATTTAAATAGAACCATATACAGGACTCCGCAGAAACTGGATATATGGTGCACACTATGCATACTAATCCCCGGAAATGTGATATGAGCAGTTTTAAGAGGGTTTTTTGTCTGCATTAAATTTAAATGTTATAGACGACGCGTAAAAATCTTCACGTAATATACAGGGCTGTAGAAAAGAATTCATGTACGTTTCAGTCTATTGGTAGAATTTACTAAAGGACATTAACACAATTAATTGATAATTACAAATGTAAATTAAATTACACTATGAAGGGGTTCAGGGGGGCAGAGCCCCCCTGAAGAAATCTACTTTATTATCTAAAAATTACCAGAATAAGTAGCTCATGAGATTTTCAGGATACCATTACATAACAAGGGGTTTAATTTAACGCTTCTAATGTCAGAAACCTTCGAAATATTTTTTCGTTTTATAAATGTTTATGTAATTTCAAAACTTTAAATTTCGTTTTTTGTAGAAAGATTAATATTACTCAAAGGGTGCTAAACACAATGAACTGTAGAGCTGACGTTGAGGCTCCTGATCTGCAGATTTACTAGTTTCCGAAACAGATGTATGTACTTGAACTTTAACAGACTTCCTTTTATATTTTATTTCGTGACATATGTTTCCGCCCGCTTCTGTTTTCATCAGTCCCTTATAATGTAATCGCTCTTGCTAGACGGCGTTTTTTAAGTACTCCGATAATGTTAATCAATCTATATGTATATACATACTAGGGGACTCTGCCCCCTGCAAGCTACGCTCGCCAACCCCCGTTCAGACACCGCAGAATCTAAAAGCACGCTAATTTGATCGGTTTTAAAAACATTAGAGAAGATTGTATTATAATGAAAAAACCTATAGCGATCTCCCTGTAAACGGGTTTTCATTCAGTTCCCTTTGATTGCGAAAATTTAAGGCCGAATCAGTTGCTGTTAAGACATCCAATGGTTGTTTTCGTGTTTGATTAAAGAAGACCAGTTAAACATTTGAAAGGAAGCTAAAATGAAATGAATTAAGTAAACAGAGCCTTTGCCTCCCGGTATTTTTTAACAGTGTTATAAAACGATTGACATAATACAATTTACTACGATTACTACAATTTACTGCTTTAACCCCTCCAAAAGCGGTGGTTTATTTTTGGACCACTTAATTTTAATTCTTAAATGCCACAGTGTCACCAGAATATTGGAATGAAAATTTTCCTTTTATTAAGTAAGTGAACAAAAGCATTGTCGTATTTCGAAATTTGTTTGTAAATTCTGGTGCCATTCACTGACTTCAACATTTTACGAATAGAAGTACCTTGCCCCTGAAAGTGTTAAACGCATATTAATGTATTTATTATTTTAAAGTTTCCTTTTTTTTTAATATTCACGTGTAAATACAATTTTCAAGACATAATTTTTAATATTTTCCTGCTTTTAACACCTACTCATTTAATAGTAATTTTGAAGTTTTTTTTTTTTTTAATAGTCACGTGTAAATAAATTTTTAATCGTTAGGAAATATTATTCTTTGCGCAGTTTTTAGAATTGAAAACTCTCTCTATAAAAATAGCCCAAATCATGTAACTGTGAATCATGTGACAACAGTTCCGGGCGGATCCCTTCCCTTTTTATAATCCAGGCGGCAATTTTGATACAGTAGCGCTCAAAAGTATTTTGACAACCTTATCTTCTCTCTTATTTTATTTAATATAAAAATGTAAAAGAAAATATATTCCCTATAATTGAGAATACTATGACTGCAGTTATTTAAATGTATCAAGTTTCAACTTGTTTGTTTACATTCGGCGCCACCGAAGAAATATGACTCCTCCTCCTTAGCTCAAAAGTATTTTGACAATTAGTTTGCATTTAATTGTTGAAGGTGTCAGTGGTGCTATAGCTTCGATTAGTGTTTGTATTGACATATTGTGATTATTTTTAAGGATTAGGAATGCCGAAAAGTAAAAAAAATATTGAAGTAATTCTAGAAAAGCCTCTGTAAATGCCCTTAAGAAATGTAGACTGCAAGCAGAACTAGCTCGTTCTTTTAACGTGTCTCGGCAACGTTATTACATGGAATAAAGTTTTTAATAAACAGGAATACGTCGAAAATAAGCCTCAAAGTGGCCATCCGAAACAAACAACTTGCAATATTGACTATATTATAAAAATGATATCTACAAGTGATTGTCGTAAGTCCGCTGTAATAATAAAAAATCCCTGCCGGCCCGGCCTACAGGCAGAGGTAGATTTCGAAGTTAAGTATACTAATTTCACCAACAAAAACTTAATCATTATTAGATATAAATCAACTTTGACAGTTTTATCTGTCTGTTTTTGACGAGTTTTTATTTCCTTTTTATAAAATAGCTGGTTTTATCTATGTTAAGGTGATATTAAAAAAAAAATACTCAACAACTCGAAATTTTCTGGCACATTTTCAGATTCATTTTTAATAAAAAAAAAAAAAAAATATGAAACATGCTGACGTGATTTTTGAAAAGATTTATAAGCGACCTGTGTTTTTATTTTTCTTTCAATTAATTAAAACTTGATTAATAAACAATTATTTTCTCAGTAGGGCAATGTTTTTCGTTTCTAACACAATCGCTTCGGGAAATTCTGTTCAAAATGCCCACTTTGAAATCATTTTTTGAAATATATTCTGCCTCTATCAAAAAATCGATCATTACTGTACATTATATAGTTTCTGAATAAGAGAATCTAGCAATTGGATGCGTTTGAGAGCAGAAATAAATTTAAAAATGAGTAAGAAAGTAGACAGTTTGGATTTGAATGCACACTTAATAAGATGATTTTTTCTTCAACCGCTATGTATTTTTAATTTGTTTTTGCTGTAAGAATTGGCCCTATCAAAAACTTGTCTATATAAATGTTTAAGACAATATTAAGAAGATATATGATAAATTCATGGAGATTTTATATCTTGTGAATTGACGGAGTTATGAAAATTTTTCTTCTTCAACCCCCCTTTTTTGTTTTTGTTTTCGTTTTTAATTTTTTTTAATTTTTTTTTCGGTACGAATTGGTCCTATCAAAAACTTATGAATATAAAAGTTGTAGATAATATTAAGGAGATGTATAATAAAACTACTGGATTTGATATCTTGAGAATTGACGAAGTAAGGAATTTTTTTCTCCCCAAAACCCTATTTTTTGCGCCCCTTGAGCCTATTTTAAATTTTATCAAAAATCTGCGATGCATGAATTTTTGGCGCTATTTTTAGAAGTAATAAAAACTTTAAACTGATTTGATATGTACAAAAATTAAGAAGTTATGGGTTTTTTTCGGTTTTCACAACCCCCCCCCCCCATTTCCATCCCCTTTGTCCGCTTTTGCCCATTAACGAACCTGACAGAGATTTTATGTCCCTTGATTTTATGTATCAGTTTGGAAGAGATTTGTCTAGAATTGCGGAAGTTATCGTGTCCAGAAGAAAGTGGTAACATAATTGCTTCGGGAAATTCCGTTCAAAATGCCCACTTTGACATCATTTTTTGAAATATATTCTGCCTCTATCAAAAAATCGATCATTGCGGTACATTATATAGTTTCTGAATAAGCGAATCTACCAATTAAATGCGTTTGAGAGCAAAAATGAATTTAAAAATTAGTCAGAAAATAAGCAGTTTGGATTTGAGTGCGTCCTTAATGCAATGATTTTTCGAACACAATCCGCTTCGGGAAATTCGGTTCAAAATGCCCACTTTAACAGCATTTTTTAAAAATATATTCTGCCTCTATCAAAAAATCGACCATTACGGTACATTATACAGTTTCTGAGTAAGAAAACGTACCAATTGAAAGCCTTTGAGAGAGCCTTTGAATTGTAAAATGAGTTAGAAAATACGCAGTTTGAATTTGAATACACCCTTACTTAGATGATTTTTTTTCTTCAACCGCTTTGTATTTTTAATTTGTTTTTGCTGTAAGAATTGGTCCTATCCAAAATTTGTCTATATAGATGTTGTAGACAATATTAAGAAGATATATGATAAATTCATGGGGATTTTATATCTTTTGAATTGACGGAGTTATGGATTTTTTACTTCTTCAAACCCCCTTTTTGTTTTCGTTTTTAATTTTTTTTGCGGTACGAATTGGTCCTATATAAACTTGTGAATATAAAAGTTGTAGATAATATTAAGGAGATTTATATTAAAATTAATTGGAATTGATATCTTGAGAATTGACGAAGTTATGATTTTTTTCTCCCAAAAACCTTATTTTTTGCGCCCCTTGAGCCCATTTTTAACTTTATCAAAAATCTGTGATACATAAAATTTTGGCCCTATTTTTAGAAGTAATAAAAACTTTAAACTGATTTGATATGTACAAAAATTAAGAAGTTATGGGGGGTTTTCGGTTTTCACAAAACCCCTCCCTATTTCCATCCCCTTGGTCCGATTTTGCCCATTAACAAACTTGACCGAGATTTTATGCCCTTTGATTTTATGTATCAGTTTGGAAGAGATTGGTGCAGAATTACGAAAGTTATCGTGTCCAGAAGAAAGTGATATATATATATATATATATATAAAGTTTTTTACTGAGTGTGGTTTAGGGTTCTAGGGTCATGATCGGTGTAGATCTGCAAAAATGTTTCAGAAATTCCAACATAGGAACGATCCCAATAGGTAGTATATCATACGAAATCTACCTAAAAATGAACTGAAAGAAAATTACGGCAAAGATATACACGTTTCATCGGTCAAACGACGCCTAAACCTCTATGGTTTACATGGTAGAAGACCAGAAAAAACACGTTTGTTATCTACTAAGAATAGGAAGGTTAGAGTTGCATTTGTAAAACGGCATAACCCTTTCAGGGGCAAAACAATTCCATTGCTAAAGTGTTGAAATTAATAATTGACACCGGAATTTGAAAACAAATTTATTTTTAAATAAGAAAAAGCTATATTTCACATACATAATAAACCGAATTTTTCTTAACCAAAATTCTGGTGTCAGTCATTAATTTCAACACTTCAGCAATAGCATTGCTTTGCCTTTGAAAGGCTTATGCCGTTATACAAATGCAACTGTAGCCTTCTTATTCTTAGTAGATTAGAAACGTGTTTTTTGCTAATCTTCTGCCATGCAAACTATACAGGTTTACGCGTCGTTTGACTGATGAAACGTGTATGTCTATGCAATAATTTTCTTTCAATTCATTTTTTATTATTACAGCGGACTTACGACAATCACTTGTAGATATCATTTTTATAATACAGTCAACATAGCAAGTTGTTTTTTTTCGGATGGCCACTTTGAAGCTTATTTTCGATGTATTTCTGTTTATTAAAAACTTTATTCCATGTAATAACAAGTTGCCGAGACACGTTAAAAGAACGAGCTAATTCTGCTTACAGTCTACCTCTCTTAAGTGCATTTACAGCGGCTTTTCTAGAATCACTTCAATATTTTTTACATTTCGGCATTCCTGATCCTTAAAGTTAATCACAATAAGTCAATATAAACACTAATCGAAGCTATAGAGCCACTGACACCTTCAACAATTAAATGAAAACTAATTGTCAAAATAGTTTTGAGCTAAGAAGGAGTCATATTTCTTCGGTGGCGACGAATGTAAACAAACAAGTTGAAACTTGATAAATTTGAATAACTGCAGTCATAGTGTTCTCAATTATAGGGAATATATTTTCTTTTACATTTTTATATTAAATAAAATAAGAGAGAATATAAGGTTGTCAAAATACTTTTGAGCGCTACTGTACTTTAATGTTAGCCAGCCACAGGCGATAAGGCGCCAAATATTATTCTATCGCCATTATTTCACTTATATTATAATAGTCCAAGTCATGTAACTGCCATAAACAATTACAACACTTCGCTTTTCATAAGAAAGGTTTCATTTTGATTAAAGAATCAAAGTTATTTTTTCGAATAAAACTACATAAAAGTTGCCATCATCGCAAAGAGTTCTTGTACTTTTATGTTAGCCGGATGCAAATCTCGCTAATAGCTTTTTTTTAAATTCGCCAGTTAGCATTTTTTTTTTCGAGCGGTAAATTAAAATGGTACTACTTGGTTATCCCGTCGACCAAAAATCTATCGCCAGACTATAAGATTAAATGCCAGTAATGGTTGATTGTAAATGTCACATTCACTTGACTGTAAGGAAGTTACACGTGTTTACGCCATTAAGTGATTTTTATTTCGACGTTTTATTTTTATTAATGTTATACTAATTTATTTGTACTTTCGTTATTTAAAATAAAAATTACGTCAATTTGTATAATTTGGTGAGTGGTTTGGCGAAATTGGTCGACAGGATAACTAAGTAGCCCCATTAAAACATTGCTTTGAATTTGAAATTAAATGTCAGGATTTGTTGCATTATTTTATCCGGTTTGGCGTGATTTTTTTTACGACAGTTTGGTGAAAACCTCGTTTTCGAATACCAGTTACATATGTATTTTTAAATTATTTTCTATTAATTTTTAAATGAAATAACAATAAATAAAAAAAGAAATTAATAACGATAGAACAAAACAATTTATAAGATTTTTTTGAAATAAAAATAAAATAAATGTAAATAAACATTTACTAATAATAAATAAGCAACAATGGCCGTGTTACCATGTCAGGCAAAATAACGCTATTTTTGGTGCCATTTAGGTATCCCGGTGCGTATATGACATCTGCACCTAATATTTTTCTTTTCGTTTCGTTTTAAAAAAAAGGAAGTGAAAGCCAGTAATTTTAAATTTTTCAGTTTTAAATGGAAGTGTTGTACTAAATAAAATGATAATGAAATACAAAAAAAAAAGCATTGTTTTTAGCATATATTTAAGGCAGGCCAAACTGGTCGTTAAATTAGTTTAAAATAATAACTTTTTCTAAAATATGAAAAAAAAAATATCTGTTGTGATTAAAATTTGAGTTGCCATCATTAGGGAAAGTATTTAAAATTAGAAAAAAAAAAATAATATTTCGAAAACTAATTAGAATTTATAAATTCTAATACCAGTTTTGAGATCTGCCGATCAATACGGATTTTTGGTGTTAATTTCATCGCAAAGTATTCCGTAATTTAGCAGAAATCGCTGCGAAACATAATCAGTTGTTTAACCAGTCGTTTCACAGAATCGTTTCATAAATTCGTTACATTTCAGTCGTTTCATATATCCGTTTCATAAATTCGTTTCATTAGGATTTTATATATATAGGGTGGATATATCTTTTTTTCATCGGAGGTGACACTAAATTCTGACAAAGCAGAGTTCCTGTTTTCTAGTTTATAACTTATTTTCTATTTTTAAGTCTTTACAATGTTTTACTGTTGTAGTTTCGCAGCTCTTTAACCTATTTTGGTGAGCATTTATTGCCGGATCATTAAATCCATTGTTTTTTTTTTAAAACTCCTATACAATTATACGAGTTACAGAAAATATTTAGCTATTTACCACCTGTGGCGGGCTAATTGGAAAATGTCTTAAAATTAATGCATTAAATAAAAATTAAATTCTAAAATTATTAAAATATTGTATTGCCATCGAAAACACACCTTTGTACACAATCTATGTAATTTTAGTATCTATATGGAAGTGGGTTACAAATCGATTTAAAAACTATATCTTTGCATACAAAAACCAGCTTAAGATAAATGACAGAGTGTAATAAACAGTTAAATTTAAAAAATCAAAAAACCCGACTGCGTAAGAAGCGAACTAATTAATTACTTCTCATCAACGTGAAACTATTTTTTTTTCAATTCCTACTATTAGCTCACAGTCTCGCTATATATATCTTGTTCAAATTTTCAATCGTTAATAAAATACTTATTATTCATCGAATCAAGCCCAAATAAACTTTTTTAAACTTGTAGTGGATGACACTTGATGTTAATCCAGTTTTTTTCAAATAGTACTTCATTAATTAAATTAAATTAATTAATTTTCAATAATCAAGAGAGCCCTCTTCTTGATCAAGGTATTTTAAGATAGAGAGAGCCCTCTTCTTCATCAAGGCATTTTCAGCGCCACTCACGATGAAAGAAGAATGGGAGAAAAAAAATTTCTTTTCTTGACCTAAGTAGGAATTGACTTAAAATATCTTTTTTATAATACTTGTTTATATTACTTACCTTTTTATTTAATTTACTTGTATTGATGATTTTTAAGTTGCGTTTAATTGTTAA
This sequence comes from Maratus speciosus, assembly GCA_963932465.1. NCBI lineage: Eukaryota > Metazoa > Arthropoda > Arachnida > Araneae > Salticidae > Maratus > Maratus speciosus. The sequence goes on along the minus strand of OZ010795.1, from coordinate 188,243,739 downwards.
TTCCTATCTATAAACACTGTTTTGATGAGGTCTATAGATGTCTATGATGGTTAGAGTTGCAGTAAAGCTAGAGATCCTACATACACAACTTCCAGGTTGTATAGTATTTTAACGGATCTTCTGACTGTAAAATGGTCAATGAAACATCATCTTCATTTTGAAAGACCTATCCAATGATACATCACTCAATAGGGTGCGTAAATTTTTTTTCATTTCTACCTCCATTTTGTATTTCACGGCCGCCATTTTGAATTTATAAAAACAAAACCTAGCCTATAACCATCGGGCCGTTAAGACGAATTTATAGAGACCTCATTCAATAAAATCCATCCAGCCGTTGGGATGTTTCGAGGGTATAAAGAAATCCACATACACAGATACGCGTGAAACACATAACCCTTCTTTTCAGTCGGGTAAAAACAAACAAAATCTAGTTGGATGTGCCAATCCCAAAACTTTCTTCTATCTCATACGATTTATTATTTCAAAAAGTAGTTACAAATGATAATACTTCAATATTATTAGTTAAATGCTATACCAACTTTGATTTTCACCTTAAATTTCTGCTTCAGTCAACTAATCGGAGAAAAAACGAGTTAATCTCGATCATGATATTAATTAAAATGAATAGTTATTCTGGTGTACATAGTTGTTTGCGAATATCCGTTTTAGCAGATACGAAGTATTCAGAGCTGCAGGAGCAACCGATGAATAAAACTACGAAAAATCGAGAAATTATACAAAAATCGCTATACAGCGTCGGAATATATTGAAATTCAAGGAGTTTCTATAAGCCGTAGCCAAAAACATAAGTATGAAACTAAGTTCAATTGTATGCGTAAATTTCATATACTTTTCGATGGTACTATAATGAAAATGGCACAAAAATCGCTTTTACGGCATCCTCTTTTGGCAGAATATTTCCAAATTCACGGAGGACTTGCTTGTCATAACAAAAAACATGCACAAAAAACTTGGTTTAATTCTATGCATAACTTCATACCCTTTTCGATGGCACAATGTCGACACACGGACATACGGACACACGGATATACGAACACACGGAAACACACATGGACACGAACAGACATTTTGCATAAATATGTTTTTGGGATATCTGACCCCTAAAACGTGTAAATCCGTCGAAAACAGGAAGTCGAAAAAAATTTCGTTTACAATACTTTTTTCTATAACAAACCTCCTTTGTTGTACTTCGGTTAAAAATAGCAAATATGCATACTTTTAAAAATTGATACTTAAAGAATCACAGTTAATATAAGCCGAGAAAATATTCAATAATAAGTAAGTTTTTCTAATTTCTACATTCATTTTTAGAAGCGAAAAAATTATTATTTTAACTATCAAAAATAATGTTATAAACGAACTATGAAATTTGAAATAACATCATCAATAGTTTGCTAAGTAAGTTCAAACGTAAACGAATATTTCCTCACTGACGGTTTTAATTATTTAATGAAAACTTTCAGAAAGTTTTGGGAATTGAAACCTCGTCCAAATTTTGCTGCATGATCACATGAGTTCGAAATTAAACGAGTTTCGATTGGAGTATGATGTAATAAATTTGAAAAGTGACTGGATCCATTAATAGTATTGCAATCATCAGGGATTCACGAATAGACTAAAAAGGGAACTTTAAACGTTTAACCCATTTTTTGCCTGATTTTTTTCTCAAAATTTCTGGTAAAATCAATTTAAAATGTCGCAAAATGAACTGAAAAAATACTTTAAAAAAATTACGCTATAATTTTTTTTGTATTTATTTGATAAAATGTTAACTTCCTAAATATGGGAAGCTGTATATCATTTATAAGAGTATAATATGCATAATTATAAGTTTCGGCAAATGTAGCAACCTATACAAAAATAGGTTTTTAAGTTGTATATTGAACACTATAATTTCTATTTTATGTACTACTGAAAAAAATATATTATTTATTTACAGAGGCTAATCTATAGCGGAGACCGGGGGAATGGCGACACCTTAAGGGAATTTAATTTTTTTCACCTTGAAAAAATGTTTATTTTTTAATAGTAAAAATTCTAAAGCTGAATCACGATCTTTATTATGTGTATAAATTTAACCGTAATCATAACTGTAAATTAAGCATACATAAAAAATATTTTTTAAACCTCTGCACAGTGGCGGGATTACCCAACCCACTAGGGTAATTCCGCCACTATACCGGGGTAATGCCGCCACTCTTTAATGACCTAGTACATGCATCAAATGGATACTAGGAAACACACAACCTACTGAAAATAGTTAGAAAGCAATGTAATTGAGCAGAATAATGGTTAAGCTTACAATTTACTTCCTATTGCAAAAGTCACTCTGCTGAGTCGGCTCCACTACATTAAAATGAGGCCATTTCTCCCCCGATTTGCATGGCGGCGGCATTACCCCGAGAAGACAATATGGCGGAAATCCCCAAGCAAAGCCGAAAGAAGAACCGAACTTGTTCAACACATTGCATCAAAATATCGGCGAATGCATGTAGATTACGGGTCATATTATCTTAAATACCTAATGTTACAATAAAAGGTGCTTATCTCTACTCATTTGAAGCTCCAAAATAACAAGAAATTAGATGAAAACTACATTTTTCACTAGAACAAACGAACGACGTACAGCAAAGTCACTCTCACTTTAGGCACTGTTTATATTGTTGGCCGCTATACTGCAGGCACATTCACTATCTCAAACTGCCCTTAGTTTTTAAACTAGGTGAGGTGGCGGCATAACCCGGGTTGGCGGCATTCCCCCGGTCTCCCCTACCAATATTATAAAAAGTAAAGTTTGTGTGTTTGTTTATTTGTAAGGGTAATCTCTGGAACTACTGAAGCTATTTTAAAAGTAATGCTGGAAAAATGATGGTGATAGTACCTGTTCCAAATAAGGCTATAATTTATGTCTGTGTCACTATCCCAAAGAGGGTGCAGGAGCAAAATACTTTCTAAAAATGCGATTTTTGTGTTACTGAAGGGCCTAGAAAGATGAAATTTGGCATGTCAGTTACTTATAAGATAATAAATGATCTCCAAGGACAGATCCTAAAAAAAATTCGAAATTTAAAAGGGATGAAAATGCGCGAAAAGAGTTCTAGAAACGTTATAAATTGCTATTTCTATCCAATCTCAAGAAATACCGAAGAATGAGAAAATGAATATTAAATTCATAATATATATCTTTAATTTTTACTTAATAGGTGCTAAAATACAAAATGTTACATTTTAAAAACAATCAAGATGTTAAAACATTGGAGTCATTTTGATGTTAAAATCCGAGCGCTTTCGACTAAACCATTAGTCGTCATCAGGGAAAATCACTGCTGGATGAAAGACAACAGCTGGTTAAATACCAAAGGGCGAAATCAACGAACCACAAACAGGAGGGTGGGAAGGAAAGAAATAGAGGAGTAGCTAACCTGAAAAAGAGAGGGGGGGAGGGAAATGGTTAATCAAAACCAAGTTCACCAGTTACGCCTAGTATGTTAAACCAAATTCTTGGTATATTATAGGATAGAACATCATTACAGGTACGCTTTCCTCTTGTCAAAATTTCCAAAGACTCTCTTATTATACAAATATTATAATGTGATGCATGTGCACTGATTTTGACTTCTTTAAATAGGATATCAATATTTTTATCTTGACTTAACCGAGATAGAGCTGTGGATAGTTTACCCTTTTTACTTTCTTCTATCTTTACAAGAAGAAAGTATTGGATTCATGAAAATTTTCGAATTCCGGTTTTCGACGGATTTATACGTTTTAGGGGCCAGAGAACCCGAAAAACATGTTTTTACAAAATGTCTGTCTGTGAATCTGTCTGTCTGTGTGTCTGTGTGTGACACAAATTTTGTGGGCGCTCTATCTCAAGAATTAATGCACGGAATTTAATAAAAATTTATATCCAGTTAGCCCCTGATACAAATTGATTCTGATTAGTTTTTGGTGCAAATCGCTCAACAGGTGACGCTGCTATGCTGCATTTTTTACAATTTCCGCAATGGCTCTATCTCAGGAACTAATGCACGGATTTTCCTGAAACTTCAGATTAAGTTAGCCCTTGATATGCCTTGATGCTTATTACGTGTTGGTGCAAATAGCTCGACAGGTGGCGCTGCTATGCTGCATTTTTTTTACGATTTCCGCAATGGCTCTATCTCAAGAACTAATGTATGGATTTTCATGAAACTTCAGATTCAGTTAGTGCTTGATATGACTTGATGCTGATTACGTGTTGGTGCAAATCGCTCAACAGGGGGCGCTGCTATACTGGATTTTTTACGATTTCCGCAATGGCTCTTTCTCAAGACCTAATGCACGGATTTTTATCAAACTTCAGATTCAGTTAGTCCTGTATTTGACTTGATGCTGATTACGTGTTGGTGTAAATCGTTCAACAGGTGGCGCTGCTGTGCTGCATTTTGCATCATTCTCGCAATAGCTCTATCTCAAAAACTAATGCACGAATTTTCATCTAACTTCAGATTTAGTTAGATGTTAACAGAAGTTGTTGCTGATTAGGTTTTGGTGTTAATCGTACAATAGGTGCCGCTGCTATGCTGGAATTTGCATGATTTTCGCAATAACTCTATCTCAAAAACTAATGAACGGATTTTCCCCAAACTTCTGATTCAGTTAGAGTTTGACATAAGTGGTTGCTTGATGGTTTTTTTGTAAAGCACCCAATAAGTGGCGCTGCTAGGCTGACTTTTGCTGGATTTACACGATTTCAGAGATAACCATATCTCAAGAACTAATGCACGGAATTTCATATCTTTAGAATCCTCATGATGGGCATAGATTGCCGTTTAATTTTGGCAGTGTGATAGCGAATTTTCAAGTATTAACATGTATAAGATGGAAGAAAGTTTTGCGATTGATACTTCCGACTAGTTTATATCTGTCATATGCTCCTTAATTCTTTCAAATAATTTGCGACTGGTCATTCCTACATAAGTATACGTTTTTGAACTGCTATTAACTTTAAAAGGGTTAATATAAACTCCAGATTTATCATAATCATCTATAGGATCAATCATTCTGTGTACCAGATACTCTAACTTTGCAGGTGGTTTAGCGATAAGAATTACATTATATTTATTCAAAGCATACTTAATCGGCTCAAAAAGATGTGGAATATATTCCATACTGCAAAATTTAGCAGGTTTTTCTTTATATTTACTAATCTTTTCTTTATCTTTAATAATAGTAACAAAATATCTACAAATGTTAGTAAGCCCCCTTCCTACCTACCTCACTTTTTCAGGTTAGCTACTCCTCTATTTCTTTCCTTCCCACCCTCCTGTTTGTGGTTCGTTGGTTTCGCCCTTTGGTATTTAACCAGCTGTTGTCTTTCATCCAGCAGTGATTTTCCCTGATGACGACTAATGGTTTAGTCGAAAGCGCTCGGATTTTAACATCAAAATGACTCCAATGTTTTAACATCTTGATTGTTTTTAAAATGTTTTAACATTTTGTATTTTAGCACCTATTAAGTAAAAATTAAAGATATATATTGTGAATTTAATATTCATTTTCTCATTTATTTTATTAAGGTGAATCTATCGTTCAAATTGAAATATAGTTTTTCTATATTTATTTATTTTAAATACTGAAGAGATTTATAAAATAATGGTTGTAGTTGGGTGGTGATAGTCCCTGCTCCAACTAGACTATATTTTATGTCGGTGCCACTAGCACCTTGAAGTTCTAGAAGCAAAAAACTTTCTAAATTTCTATTTCTGTGATACTAAAGTGGCAAGCAAATTAAAACTTGGTATGGCAATTATTTATATGATGTAAATTCTCTATAGAAACAGTCGAAAAAATACAAAATTTAAAAGGAATGAAAATGCGCAGAAAGCATAAAAAAATTACAATTTCCAGGCAATTGTTAAAGACAGAAATTTGAAATTTGGCGTGATAGATATTTATAAGATATAAATGCTCTGTAAAAACAGTTTCTAAAATATTCCAGATTTAAAAAGGTGAAATGGGTGAAAAGCGTTCCAAAAATATTCTAAATTATGATTTTTATGAAATCTCAGGAAATAGTAATAGGAAAAATCAGGAAAAATTCCAGGTAGAAAACTGAAATGAGCGAAAAACGTTCTAAAATGTTCTAAATTACGATTTTTATGAAATCGCGAAAAATACCAAACCTATTCCAAGAGTAATTTCTGCAAACTGATTGTGACAGTCCCTGCTTCAACATAGGCTACATTTTAAGTCGGTATTGCTAGCACCTGGGAGTTGCAGGAGCATAAAACGTTCTAAATTTTTTGTGATACTGAAGGGACTAGAAACTTGAAATTGGACATGGTGCTTACCTAAAAGATGTAAGTGCTCTCTAACAGCAGTCGAAAAAAAATTCGGGGGTCAATTTAAAAGGGGTGAAAACAAGCAAAAAGCGTTCTTCAAACGTTCTAAATTATGATTTTTGTACAATTGCTAAAGATAGAAACTTAAAATTTGGCGTAGTCGATACTTATAAGATAAAAATAATCTGTAATAAAAAGTTGCTTTTCAAAAGTAATCATTGAAAACTGATGGTGACAGTTATTGTCCCTGCTGCAACATAGACTATATTGCACTTCGGTGCCACTACCAAAAAAAAAGTGAGGGGGGGGTGCAGAACGAAAAACATTCTAAAATTGCAATTTCTGTGATATTGCATTAGCTAGAAATCTGAAATTTGGCATGGTAGTTTTTTATAAGATGTAAATGCTACCTAAGAACTGTTTCTAAAAAAATTCAAATTTAAAAGGCAAAATGAGTGAAAAGCGTTCTAAAAATTATCTAAATTTCGATTTTTATGGAGTTTTTAAAGATGGAGACTTTCGTAATCGGGCTGCATGCGATAGAGTTAGATAAAATAAAATCATCACACATTTTGAGAGTGGACTCTACAATGTCAAAAATTTCATGCATGTTAAATTTGTGTTTTATTTATATTTTTTACTTATGTATTTATTTATTGAAGTTTTAATTTCCCTATGGAATATTAGCCGGAAATAAATGCTAAACTATATATATTGTTTTAAGTACAAATTAGTTAATATTTTGTAATTGGGCTGCATGCGATAGAGACAGATAAAAAATATCATAAACAATTTTGAGAGTGGATTATACATTGTGAATAATATATAAGAAGAGAGTTAAAACTCTGAAATACGTATAACAGATATGCTAAAACACTCCATTGTGTACTGTTTTAGCATATCTATTGTGCCTATTTTAGAGTTTTAACTCTTTTTTAAGGTTCAGTACTTAAAAAGCAAAAACGGAACCATTATAAGATGACTCCTGTGTCTGTCTGTCACAACCATTTTACTCGTAAACTATGGAACGTGGAAAGTTCAAATTGGGAGAAGTAATAAAGACTATTGACCCACATATTTACAGATTATTAAACATTCACAAATATATTTAGTAAAAATGTAGAGGGGTTAATTATATTACTTGAAAAAAAAATCTTTTATTTGTATATCGTGTGAAAGCTTTCGTAACGCTGAACTCAAAAATACATTTCTTTTAATTTTAGGTGTTTTATTTTCAGAGATATTGTCGCAATTGAACAAGAGTTTTGTTTTAGCTACACTATAAAAAGAAAATATTATTATTACGCTAAACTAAGTTTTACGAAAGGCCAAATGAAGTTTAAATATCACTACTTTTATTGTCAGTACCGAATTAAGTTCATCAGTAGCAGATTAGTGTAAGATAAAAAAAAAAAAGAGTTATGCAGAAATATTTTTTATGGTATAACCATTCATACTTTTCTAGTATATACAGCTATACCCAACCCTACGTTGTACAGTCTTTTACAAAGTTTAATTATTCTTTTAGAAATGATTTTTTTTTAAATACAGTTAATAATTCATATATTTATTGTACGGAACCCTCTGAGCGCGAGTCATACTTGCACTTGATCGTTTATTTTTAAATAGATTTTTCAATCAAACTGCATTTAAAAGAATATTTTTTTCTACTCGACGATGTAAAATTTGAAATTGCGCGATGTTCAGAAGTTAAAAAAATTGCAGTAAAAGCGAAATTTATTGGTCAGGTGTTTCCACGGTCAATATGACATCAGCAGAACTCATCGAAATGTTTTTGGTTTAAAATAAAGATTCAACATTTAAAAGAAATCCCCAAACAAAAAAAAATTTTTTTCTTAAAAAAAAAAAAAAAAAAAAAAAAAAAAAAAAAAAAGCCAGAAGTCAACTGCGAAATTTGAAGTTTAATCATGAACAACTGTTTTCTCAATGATAGTTTTAATTATTTAAGGAAAACTTTCGGAAAATTTCGGGAATAAATATTTCGTGAAAATATTGTTGGGCCTCATTCTAACAAATTTGGCAGGTGTCTAGTTCATTAACAGTATTGCAGCTCTTAGCAAATGCTTACGAATATATTAAAAAGATGCTTTTTTCTTTTAGAATAAAAATACACTTTTAAAAATTTTATCAGGTCCATTATAAACTGTTCAGATCACTAGCAAGAACTTAAAAAAAAATATGCATTGAAATTTTACTGCACATTAACAAGTTGTAGGATTTTAAATAAGAAAATCTTTTACGTGTAATCTTTCAAAATTTATTCTTTAAGTATTTTTAACATGTTTTAAAAGTAAGACTTTTCCTTTATGTAAACGAAAGATTAATTTACACCTGCGCATAATCAATAAACATTATAAAAAGTTTATATAAAGTAAAATAAATAAAAATTTGTGAAGTGGAATTTTCTTTATGCGTTACTGTTATTCGTTAAAGCAAAAAAAAAAAAAAAAAAAAAGCAATTTAACAAATTACAACGACCATTTGGAAAATGATTTTTTTAAAGACTAAAATTTAAGACATAAAAAATCGCACGGAGTTGATCATACATTACGTACGCCATAAATTAAACATTAATAGTGTTATTATACGTAAAAATTGCAAGCGACAAAAATCGCCTGCGACTCGTCAGATTTCCTGAAACTTACGCATTATTCACCTGAAACTTATCCAAGCATTTCATTGGCTGTTCGGGAAAAGGCTTTTCCATGGACCCATTTTAAATGAAATTTCCTTCTTAAACTTCTAAACATCCCACAATATTACTTTTTACACCGTCGTATATATAAAAAAATACACTTTTAAATGCAATTTGTTTGAAAGCTGTATCTCAATTTGTTTCTGAGTTATTAATTTTTTTTGTAGTTTTTATTACTTTTTTCTCATAGTGGCAACAGAAGTATCCATCTCTGTTAAAAGTAAAGGGAAATACAGATTACTGTATTGACCAATCAGAAAACGAATAAAATGCGGATTCAACCAATAAAATGCCTCAGATATGTTTTTGATTTCCTACCCTGACAGAGAACAATAACCATTTTTTTAAATGGTTAAAAAAAATCACTTTGATTTTTCAGATTTTCCTTAAAGTGCAGAAAATTCACCACTCTAACGTAAAGTTACCTAAAATTTACTCTGCAACCAAAAGCTGCATTTTTGTTATATCCGGGAAATTGCTGCCTGTTACTTTTCGTATTAGAAACCGGATTTTATACGTATGTCCCTTTCCAGGGTTGGTAAAAAACCCGGCGAAAAAACCCCAAAAAACCCGGTTTTTTTGGTTTAAACCAGGTTTTTTTGGTTTAAACGGGTTTTTAAAAATATATTTTCCTATTACATATACATGCATATTTATTGATAAAAATAAACATTGTTGGATATATAAGTAATATATCTTCATTTAAAAGATTACAATCAATTATGTAGAAAAGTGAAATCATTTAAAATTTAAACATTTTTAGTAAAAGCTATGTCTTATGGTCCATGAATAAAATGCTCTACATAGTGAAACATTGATACCTTGAAAATCTTAATAAACAACCTTTTGATTACTAGTACTATAAATAAATATATGATGTAGTTTCATAAATATAATATACTTTTCCATGGCTATTCAAAATAATTTGTGAAATATTTGCAACATGAGATATCTTATTTTTCTGTTAGAACACTACATGAACAATTATTATCTTTTATTGAAACTAAAGCTTTTTATAAAGAATTCCTGGAATGATTTGAATTTAGCAGTAGGGTCTTTACACGATTCAAGAAGTATTTTGTATTGTCATTTGACACTTCTCCTCAGAAACTGCCATGTAAAAAAAAAAAAAAAAAAAAAAAAAAAAAAAAAAAAAAAAAAAGGCAACAGTAAAATAAACAGAAATACTTATTTACCAGCTTTTTAGAGTACTGAAAACATTGACCTTAAAAGGGAAAGTAGATTTATAAAAGTTGTCATCCACTAAAACATTTAAAAAGCCATCATACTTAATACACAGGATTTTTTTCTGAGTTATTTTATAATACATATTACTTTTATTTGTCTAAACTAAAAATTAATAATATATATTTTTAGGCATTTTTATGAGACTCTTTTCTGTTATGTCTCACGTGAACCTTATCTCGATTTCCAACCATTTTTTTGACAGATCTAAATAGTGGATTCGATTATGCAATAGACGATTTAAATATTTTATTGCATATTTTAGTTAAAAATAAACAGGTGCTTCGCTAGCACCCAGTTTTTCAATGTCTTCTTATTTGACTTCATATCTTGAGTTTCTTTTTTATTTTTAAGGCTGTTCTAAAATCCGAAAGGGCAATTTTATGACATAAATTTTAATTTACTTTTGTTCGGAAATGCATGAAACTAGCAGATGCTGTTGTTCAGAAACTATGTAATGGAACTGTGTTTTCCGTTTTTTTTTTTTCAAACGCAATAGATCTTTCAGAAAATAGTGTCAAAGTTGGTGTTTTGAACTGAATTTCCGTGCGAAAGAAAAATAACTACTCAAGGAAGGTTAAAAACATCTTTGTCACATGATCAAAATTGCTTATAACTCAATAGGTAATTTATTTTTCAAAAATGGAAAACACAGTTCGATTCCAAATTGCTTCCAGTCAGGCCTTCCAATTTTATCTTTCCGTTAAAAAATGAATTTGTAAATGTGTCAAAGCATTTTGCGCTTGTTGAGTAGAGCAGTTGAGAACAGCCTTAAAAGATAATCTCCCCAATCAAGAAAATTTTCTTTTGCAGCTTGACTGAAATCTTAAAGGTTATTTTATGTTATTAATTGTAAATAATATGCATTTTCTCAAAAGGAAAATATTTTATTCAAAATATTGAATATTTTTAATCTATTTTATCTTTGCTACATTCATATGTTTTAAATTTTATCTTTAGGGCTTCAGATATGTTCATCAACGCATGCAATTTGCATTCTACATGCATACAAATATAACCTAGACTCACTATGTCTCACGGTGACTGCTGAGATAAAACTGTTAAAAGTAGAAATTATTTATATCCAATAATTTGAAACACTTAAATTACAAAAATGAGAAAATATTATATTAGATCTTTTCTAAAAAACCAATTGGTTAACCAATTGATTAAAACCGAGCCAATCCTGCTGGTAACAGAATAAAATCATAATGCAAAACCCCAATCCCAATGTAGGAATCCAAGAAAAAAAAAGCTTACTAAACCCAATAGCCGTGATACAGCAAAGAAAACTCACAGCCAATCATTCATTAGCATACAGAACAAAAAGTAACCAATGGAGAGAATTACTTATGATTATGTCATCATTGAGGCATATGTAATTCTTAGTAAATCTTAACTAATCAAGCAATCTAAGTTGTGGGGTGAGATAGCTAAAAGAAACTTCACATTTGGCAACCAATGCACCACTTTGGATTCAGATAGTATATGGATAGATAAGTCTAAAAAGCCCGGGACACAAATTTTCCTGGCCCTCTAGCGGCGATGATGACGTAATCAATATGGCCGCCAAAGTTTGTGAAGCGCTTCTACATTTCGCTATAGAACTCGGGTTATTTTGATATTAACCTATATTTTTAGTGACTATTAATCCGGAGAAAACGCGCTTTCCAAAGGTATATTTGACATCATGGTTTAGGTTCATAATACCACAAATATTAATATAAATAATAATATAACTTAATAAAAAAAAAAAAAAATCAAAACATTTTGCTAAATAACTTGGAATTTGTTGCATGTAGCTGGAAACGTGTCGCATATCTTTTGATCGTCAGAAAATTACCTTTCGGGCGGCATATATGACTTCTATTTTATAACAAACAGTTGCTGAAAATTTGCCAAAGCAATATAGCATTGCACAGAGAGTCGTTATGGCAACAATGTAATTTATATGTGATCCAAAAATTAATACAGTGGCTTTATAACTGTTTTAGTAGCAAATGTTATTATTGTAAATTTTTATGCATATGTGATTATATTCTAGGGTTTTTAACGTGAAATTTTAAAATCGTAGCTTCATCAAAATTTAAATTTTTTGGTGGGGGGGGGGGGGAACGTTAAAAAATGTAATCTATACTAATAAAAGAACAAATCGCTCTCTGTGTGTGTGTGCGTTATAATTGGCTAAATGTACGGCACGTACGAGGCTGAAATTTTTTGTGAAGATAGTCCAAGGCCTCTCCTAATGTACTTGACCCTCAGAATTTTAAAATTCTTATACTTAGCTGAGTAATTGATTTACAATTGCAACTCACTCTCATCAAAAGATGCTTTTTTCTCGGCTTTTTCTATCCGCTAGCTTTCGGTTGGTTGATTGTATAAAGTTTTATCAAAAGTAATTACGTAAACCGGAGTAGCAATGACATTGGAGTGTTTGATGTTTCAAGACTTACTGTTTTTTCAACTTAATATCAATATTTTACCGCGAAAGTTATATACATGATTTGGAAACATCATATTTATTACTCGGGAAAATTTCAAAGAATTTAGATAACAGGAAATATATTTTTTAAAATGCTTAGGAAAAGTTTTCACCCCTAGGAAAATTTTAAAACCTTGGCTTAATTCTGTCCTGGAAAGATTGCATATTGAAGACATGCAAGGAATAGAGCATATGCCTAGAGTATCATTTGCTGCTTTTCATGTACAAAATGAACCTGGTGTTAGAAAAATAAAGTGTAATGCGTCACTGCTTTCACTTCTAAATGATGAAATTGCGACGCCGGCAATGGTACGTCATATGATGGATATCACAATAATGGCTACAGCAAAATTAAATGGAAATCAAACACTCGTGATTACATGTGACCAACCAGTATATGCTATTGGGAAGAAACTGTAATGGAAATTTCCTAACAAGTATGGCGAGGATCGCATCATACTCATGATGGGTGGCCTTCGCATAGAAAGGATGGTTATTAACTTACTTGGCAAGTGGTTAACTGGCAGCGGATGGATTGAAGTAGTGACAACCGCTGGTATTGCTGAATCCTGCCTAACATCGTCGCATGTAAAAAGATCTCGGTATGCACATGAAGTTACTGTAGGTGCTTTGCATTGTCTACATGTAAAAGCATTCAACAAAGCATGTGAAACAAATTCCAGCATCAGTAGCGAAGGCATTAATCTGTGGATTTTATCGAAAACATCTGAATGTCCACAGTTTCAATATTGGAGCACAGTCATCAAACTGGAGTCCCTTCTATTACAACTTGTATTGGGTATTCGTACATCTAATTTTACAATGTACGTCGATACTTTGGCTTAGTTATGTCCGTGGACATTTGCGTTGGACACAGTCCACTATTCTCGTTGGTTACGAGTATTCGTGCGGACTCTACAGGACCTTCTAGAAAAATATCCAGATATACATGCTGAATTTTTTCATGGCAACTTTACAGCAGCAAAACTGCTACTCCGTTTTCTGCAATATCTGACGATCAACTTCATGAACACAATAACAAAGTTATAAAGGGTGAAGGTGGTGCTATTGGAATCCTTGATAGTGAAAATGCTCTGCTTAAGTGGATGATAGTAGGCCCTAGGATCAGTTCTTTAATTGAGGAATTTGAAGAGAAATCAAATTTAAAAGATGACAAAAACGTGGGCGCAAAGCATCATGAAGATAACAATGTTCATGAGAAAAGGTTCTTGGACCATGCCAAAGAAATGATTAACGTCTTATTCGAACAAGGAAATCCATTTGAAGAAACTGATTTAATGTCAATAGGGAGCTCCAAAATAATTCCAAGTTTCGAAGCTGTCAAGTGTGTTAAGGAAGCATTTACTGTATGACTAAAACAGTATGATGATTATGTCGTGTCCCGTCTCGATCCAGTTCAAAATTCAATTCATGAAGTTATTCCTCGAACCAATATTCACATCTTCAAGACTATAACAAGAAAAAAAGATAATGCAAAATCCAAGATTTCTTACTTACGTAAAGACTCCAACTTATTCTGCAGATTGTATGTTGCATCTGAAGCACGGGAGTGCAACATAGATGATTTCTTTTCGCACGAAAACCAAAAGTACCCACTTTCTATTTCAGATGATGGAAAACTCCGAAAATCAACCAACAAGTCTGATATTATTGACTGCATTCAACCAAAATATGACATTAGCTTTAATCACAGATAACCAAATGTAACAGCTGAAATATTCGATGGAGTAGCCGTAATACACATACTTAATCCTGGTATTGCGACAACATTTTCCGGATACTACGAACATATTTTCAAACCATATTTTATTAATCAACTGAAGAACAGTTCACGACTACATATTGTATTCGACAGATATATTAGTAGCAGTTTGAAGGCACATACCCGAGAAACAAGAGGAAGTGGCTTAAGTATTAAAGTCTCAGACTCGACTGCAATTCCAAAAAAATTTCAGCAATTCATATGTGTCAACAAAAACAAGACCCCATTGTTCCAGTTGTTATTTAGCTAAGAAAATGGTGGGGGACGAGTATCCAGGATAACATGTTGTCTGTACTTATAATGGCCGAGTCCTCGCATCAACATCTATGGATGTATCAAGCCTTTCTCTCGTTTCACACGAAGAAGCTGATGGCCGTCTACTTCTCCATGTTAAGCATGCAGTAGAAAGTGGGCATACTCGCATCTTAATACGAACTGTGGACTCAGATGTAGTTTGGTTTTATTTCAATATCACTGTTCCCACAAATACAAGATACGGATGAACTATGGATTGAGTACGGTTGTGGGAAATACAGGAAATTCATTCCAATTCATGAGATCTGTGCTAAACTTTTACCGGAAATTTGCAGAAATTTGTTGGCTTTTCATTCTGTAACTGGTTGTGACACAGTTTCTCCATTTTGTGGCATTGGCAAGAAGACAGCTTGGAAGGTCTGGATGTCATTTCGTGAAATTGATAGTGTATGGCATCAACTCCGTACAGGCACCTCTGATATTGACGATGAATGTCATGATCTGTTACAGCGATTCGTTATACTACTTTATGACGAATCATCAGATCTTGAGAGCATCGGTGATTGCAGACGAGTGTTATTTGCAAGAAAGAATCGAGCCATCGAAAACATACCTCCTACAGCAGATGCTTTGACACAACACATCAAACGAGCTACTCTCTAAGCAAGAATTTGGGACAACAGCCTCATTGCCCATTACACAATACCTTCACCAATTAAGTGGGGATGGACAATAAATTCAGGAGGATCATACCAACCTTTGTGGATAACAATTCCAGAAATGTCAAAACACTGTGAAGAACTTACCGCCTGTACTTGCCCCAAACGATGCACATCTTGTAAATGTGTTAAAATGGGAATAAACTGTACGAAACTTTGTGTATGTGAAGGGCAGTGTTTAGACAGTGATAAGTAATCACAAGTAAATTTACATCAGGGGTGTCCAACTGTGGCCCGCCGGATACCACTAAAATTTTAAAGAAATAGTCGACAAGTTGAATCGTAGCAATTCAACGATTATATAAGGCAAAGATAACTGTAAAATTTTAGTGGTATCCGGCGGGCCACAGTTTGACACGCCTGATTTACATGAATCATTTGGATATTATTGCATATGACAGCAATATATTATGCTATTTAGATATTATGGCTACAATTAGTGTATTTCACAATCTATTGGATATGAAATTTGGATATTAAATTGGAATAATTTTGTATTGTACATTCTTTTGTTTCTCATTCTTGTACCTATAAATGTTTTGAAACTTATCTTACAGTTATGCCTATTAAGTGTACCTCATGTCATTGATTTTAAAACGGAAATGAAAGTTTCATAGCCCAAAAAAAACTAGAATTTATTTAGATATACATCAAAAATTACAATAATTACATTTTCTACTTAAACAGTTATAAAGGCACTGTATTAATTTTCGGAACCCATATAAATTACATTGTTGCCATAACGACTTTCTGTGCAGAATTTTCAGAAAATCTTTGTAATAAAATAGAAGTCATATATACCGTCCGAAAGGTAATTTTATGACGAACAAAAGATATGCGACACGTTTTCAGCTACATGCAACAAATTCCAAGTTATTTAACAAAATGTTTTGATTTTTTTTTTTTTTTTTTATTAAGTTATAAATATTTGTGGTATTATGAACCTAAACAATGATGTCAAATATACCATTGGAAAGGGCGTTTTCTGTGGATTAATAATCACTAGCAATATAGGTAAATATCAAAATATTAATTCGAGTTATATACAGAAATTTAGAAGCGCGTTGCAAAATTTTGGCGGCCATAGTGATTACGTCATCAGCGCCAAGAAAATTTGTGTCTCGGGCTTTTTAGACTCGTCTATCCATGTACTATCCGAGTCCAAAGTGGCGCATTGGTTGCCAGACGTGAAATATTTTGGTATAATTTTGAGCTAACTCACCCCACTAAAGTAGTAAAAGTGTATTTTTAGCTCAAATCTGCAATTTTGGCTATTTTTTAAAATAAAAGGCTTAAAAAATGAAGAAGGAAAATAACTAACTACTTGTTTTTTATCCTCCCAGCTAATTTTAGAAAAATTAGTTAGTCTGCTATGTAGATTTAAAGCTTATAGGAAAAGTTTGATTAAAAATGTTTGTCACCTTTACAAATTTATTAATTCATCATTTTTCGAAAGCTTTGCTTGTAGCTTCTGCATAACTTGGATTTTGCATTTTTCAATAATGTGTAAAATAAAAAGAAAACATTAGGGAAAAAGAGAAAAAAAAACCATTTGGTTTAAACCAGAGTGGTTTAAACCAAACAACCCTGTCCCTTTCTCCTCAAAACACGGAAAATTCGCGAGTCCAAGCTCAAATCCTAATATCTTTCCGTTAAAAGACGGAAATTTCTTCAAATAAAAATATTTGAATTACGGAAGCATTAATAAGTTTTTTGACAAAATGTTTTTGAATGTTCTCCTTCTTTAATTTGAGGCAAATGAACGATAAAATTTTCTTTTGATGCAATTTTTAATGTGAAAATAGTAATAAAACGTAATTATATGGACTAATATTTATGGTGCGAATAATATGAAAATTCACCCTTAGAAACAGTGGTAGAATTCAAATAATTTAAAAACCGGGTCTCTGCTAGTAGGTCTTTTTCAAGAATAAAGAAGAGAGAAAAATGATGCGCCACACGTTGATTAATATTCCAACAATATAAGGGCTATGTTGCACAATTTTGATCTTTTGGTTCAGTGAAAAAAATTGTCCTTGAAAATGCCATTTCTTACTAACAGGGCGCAATTTGCTTAGTAAATAGTCGACAAACAAGCCATACCGAGCAGCATAGCAGGATTGTCACAGGCGACTATTTTTTTATCCAATTCGTACTGCTTTTCCCAAACTATAACTTTTGCCAATATGTTTTGAAAACAGGTTGTACAAATTGAATAAAAAAAAAGTCGGCTGTGGCAACTCTGCTACTTTTATCAGAAAATATATAAAAATATCAAAATACATGAATGGGAACACAAAAACAGCAGAAAATCAAGCAAAACCTCATGAAATTTATAGAATAAGTCTTCCACAAGTGAACTAATTAACTGTTACTAAATCCTGCAATATAAGTTAGTAATAAAAATGCATCTAGCATAATGGCAACGTAGCAGTAGTGGCGTAATTTTAAAGTTTAAAAATAAGCCCAAAATGCATTTCTGAAAAACGACGGAAAGAAATTTGATTGACTAAAGTACTTTTTGGAATAATTCTTTTTCTGCAGGTACATTTGATTATTTTCTAGAATGTCTTCAAAAACAGATTTTTTTGGCAAATTATTAGAGATTTCATTAAGACAAGTTTTTATTTAAAACGTTGTTTCTTTTAAAATTATGTTTTATTTTAAATTACACTACTGCTGATATACTCTATTACATTACAAATAATTTGTTGGACAAGCCGAAAAATTAAAGATCCATGCATCAGAAATTTACTTGGTCCACTACTGGACCATAGGCGAAGGTGACATTTTTTATTTTTCATTTTTTCTGAAGACTATATTTTGAAACTTTGAATGTTTTTTTCTGATGCATGGAGGTTGGGATTAGACTAAATATACATATATTTTTTGGAATTCACTAACACTTTAATAATAATTAGGTAAATGCCCTTAAGTGGTGATCCACTACAGGTACGTTTACCTTATAGTTCCGAAATATTTTTGAATCCCATCATTTGTTCTTTGCTTATACCAGTATCTTATAGAGACTTATAGAGATACTAATGAAACCACCAGCGCACTTATCTATTGGAAATTTGGAGGAAACACGAAGTTAAGGGAGTCCGGGACACATTTTAAAATTATTTTTACTTATTAAGTTAAAAATTTTAAATTTTTTGTGATGGTTAACGATATTATTTGCAAACAAACTCACATGATAAAACTTCTCATAATTTAAAAAAAAATTAAAAATAAAAATTTATTTAAAAAGTGGGGTAATTTAAAATCGTTATAACTCGAAATATTAGTTGCAGAATTTCAATTTGTTTCCATTTAAATAAACAGAAATATATGAGTTTTAATTTTGATTCAGCATTTTTAAAAATATTAATTTAAATAAAAATTGAAAATAGTTAAAGTAAAAAAAAATGATGTAACTTAAAAAAAAAAAAAAAAATCATATTTTCAAAAGAACATATTTTTTTCAAATTTGCTGAACCAAAATTAAAGTAAAGCAATTGAAAAGACATGTTACAAGTTTGAACCGTTTATCTATAACGGTTCTGGACTTATAACAATTTAAATTCGAGAAATAGTGAAAAAACCCATCATCAGAGATAAACGCATTTTCACAAGAAGTCGTTTTCACGACAACCATTGCTTGAAAGCTAGATTTTGAAAACAAACCAAAACGAAAAAATTAATATTTCCTATTGTAATTGGGATATAAACATAATTTATACGTTATTTTAAGCAGAAAAAATAGAGAAATGTTTAGTGCAGTAGATAGCGTTTTTTAGGAAATGTGAAGATTTTTATGTCCGAACCCCCTTAAAACAAATGAGAACATGTTACAGTGATGTTCTATGAATACGTATTTCACAGATGGGTGTTGAAAGAATGCAAGCTATATTAAATTTTTGATTTAGGAACTGCAAGTTGCATTTTTGCTCCATGCTCGGCCAGTTCGCCGAGCTAAAAAAAAAAAAAAAAAATTACGTAAAAGTTCTACTGAACCGGCGCGGCGCAAGATTGCTGCCATAGGGGCTTGCTGCCAACACTGCTTAGAAATCAATGTTCTCTCTATTGAATTAAAATTAAAGAAAATACAAAAGTGATTTTCTAGAGTAAAAGAAAGAGGGAAAACATACAGACACAGTTATTTTGTTTCTATATGAAGGACAACGATTTATTATTATTTCGCAAGATAACTTTAATTTAAAAAAGGTCTGAAAAAAGAATGCAACCCTTTAGCTTATACTTTAATAGTTTAATGAAATGGTAAAAACAAAAAACAAAACAAAAACAAATGTGTTTTGAAAAGTATTTTATATATTTGTGAAATATCATTAAGATACTCTCAAAATGAAGAAACTAAGCTTTGTTTCAATAGCTTTATAATTGAAAATAAGTTAAAGAAAATTATTAAATTAATTTGAATGAAATTTTAAGAATTATTTCTTTCTTAAAATACATACATAAAGCTTTATGTTTTCATTTCTTCTTCCTATATTTATATTCTTACTGAAAGAAAATGCATTAGTTATTATATATATGATGATCAATAGAAGATTATACTTTAAGTGGTACATTTAAGATATTAGTAAAAAATATCACTTTCAGTTTATTTTTCAGAAACTAAAGAAATGTCAAAAGTGAAAATATAATACCTAAAAAAGTTAAAATAAGCAAACAATGTCAAAAGAAAATGATTGATTTGGAATTCTTAGTATTTTTCTTTATAACATTTTGTGAAAAGCAAATGTCGATTTTGCGTGAAGTTGATGTGATAAATCATGAAACGTGAATAGAAAATATTTTGTTCAAACACAGTTTCTGTTAAATGCTTTTCTATTATTTTGAAAAATGGGCATAGTTATGTCACAGTAATATTTTAATTCTAGAAAAATTAAAGGGTAATTTTAATTAATTTTAAGAACTCCTAGAGGCATCTGTATATTGAAAGCTGAAAGAAACACACAACAGGCGCCAAACTGGGGGGGTTTATGGTTATGCGGTTATGCATTTCATGAAGTGATTTAGTAAAAAAAAAGACGCAATACATAACAAAAAGCAACACACCATAACAGAGAAACAAATACAAAAAGGATAACACAAACGACTTACATATATACAAAAGACATGACGCATTTACAAAAATGTTATCCAGTTATTCTAACTAAAAACATTTACATTACATCTAATTTTACTTGCTTAGACTTAAATGAAGCTTAGACTTGAATGACTTAACTGAGTTTTTTGCTTTTGTCAGTAAATTTGAAGATTTGAGTTGAATTAATCTAACTTAGGGTTTTCAACAGTTGTCCGGCTGGCCACCGAATGTATTTCGTCTTTCGGTGGCGTTCGACTATAGAGAATCAAAGGTTTTACCCGCCATCGAAAAGACTTTAGAATTGCCTTTGCAGAGCAAATACTTGCTTTAGATAAAAAATGACCGAGAAAGAAGGGAAAAGAGCACCTATTCGGTTCACATAATCTTGTTCCTTATCAACGAAAGTGCCGGGGAAGTAAATTTCGCCGTTAAAAAGTTTCAAATGTGAGAAGCAGAAAGTACCACTTTATGCTATTAGTTCATGAGGGCATACATAGGTATCAACATTCCGGTTTTATTTAAGTCAAAAATGCGGATCCTTATGTGGTTTTACATATTTGAAGATTCACGGGTTTTTACTTGCTGGTAACACTAACGTTTCCAGCAGGTTAAAGACATTTTCCTGTATAAAAATGTACCTGTATTATATTTATGCAAATTCAGTATTATTATTATTATTATTATTTTCATGTTTTATAAACTATGTATTGAAATGTATTAGATGGTTATGTATATATATGTAATGGATTTAAGTTGTTTGCGATTTAAGAAGGGAGCAGGTGGAGGCTATCTGTATGAGGGGACCTTTAGGTCGTCGCCAAGTAGACGGCCATTTAACAATACTTTGACAATATAGTCAAGAGTATATTTATGGAAATATTTATGACTGGTCGTAAAATGGACCACACACACTTTTAACAGGCACGGGCTCATCCCCTAGCGCGCCCCTTCGAGGGCTGGGCTCCGTGGACACCGCACATCCCCAAAGTATCGAATCAGATACTTTGCGGGGGAGTTGTTGAAGGGGGTCAGTATACTCGTTCGCTGATTGAACGAGAGGCGTTTAAGCCCGGCCCCTATTGTGCAGTAGAGTCTACTTACGTAAGAGATGTAGTAAGAGAAGAAGTCATATATGCAGAGTATTCAAAAAGGTTTAGTAACATATAGCTGTCTTATGATATTCCCCAAGTGCTCACAGCGGGCATGGAGTTTTCTCTAAGTGCTTGTCATAAGAGTTAGTCTCGCAAGTTAATTAGTCCCGGCATGTTCGAGATGCTGACCTTGCAGAATCCCAATACCCTAATTTGGGTCCTTAAACCAACCGAGGCGTTATAGTTCTAGGTTGACCGGTCCACTAGATTTAGTAGTGGGATCGCTTCACGAAGCTCGATTGAAGAGCTTCTTTTTTTGTGATGGCCTCCACAAGTATTTATACGTGCTAAATGTGTGTAGTGAAAGACTTTCTTGAGGATTACATATCCCATGCCTGAATCCGATGAGCCTGGTCTTCTACTATGTGTATGATTTTTGAAGGTATTGTAATTTTATTATCGTTTTGTTCCCTGTATAAGTATGTGTATTTATTCATTGATTAGGGATGGTTATTCTCATATTGGTAACCAGGTATTCAAATAATTTTATGATAAGAAACTTAAAATTAATTTAGAATAAAAGGACTGTTTTTGATTTATTGCATAGAGCAAGGGTGTCTTGCGATACATATTCCCAAATTGTATATTTTGTGTAAATAAATTTTTGTTAATTGTTAAAATCTGAATATGTCATTTTTCAACCATGAGTCTTGTAAGTTATTTTAGTATTAGATTTTATTCCAGATCAAACTTGAATTCCTTAAGAATTATTAATGCTTAATTTTTTACCGACTTCGAAAAAAGGAGGAGGTTATCAATTCGACGCGTATGTATGTTTTTTTTTTTTTATGTATGTTCACCGATTTCTCCGGAACTTTTTGTCCGATTTATGTGATTTTGGTTTTAATTGAAAGAGGATACTCTCGAATTGGTACCACTTCCGTTTCATCGAAATTGGTTGAGTAGTTTTTTAGTAATTCAACAAAAACCAATAAAATAAAGGATTTTTCGCAAATTATCTTTCATTGTTGTAACCGGTTTTTCATTCATAAGCATAAAGCTATGTATTCATATGCGTTATCGCCAAGTTGTCGCCAGACTTGGCGCCATTTGGTGAAATATCGTCAAATTTGGCGACCAAAATAAGTTGTCATAAATGAAGCCAACTTGGCTGTAACTGACTAATTTGGCGATATTCCCATTCAAATTCACTAATGGATCTTCTCCAATATGTTTCTTCACAATTTCTAATCGGCAGTCATATTTACAATTCTCAATTGCCAACCATTATTTAAAATGCTAAATAATACAGAAGCAAACTAAATTAATACATGAAAACATCTGAATTGTATCAAGAAATGAGAACATGTAAATTTTAATCAGATTGCACGATAAAAGCAAAAAGTGCGCTTTTTACTTTGCAGTAGTTTTTGAAGTCGGTTTTATTTTTGGTAAAAAAATTTATATATTATATAAAATAGTGTAATTGGCTTTATTATGTATTGTTAACTTAGTTTTGCGTGGTCTAAAAGCTACTTCTTGTACGAAAAACATTCACAATGCAATTTTAGGTAGTGTTGAGATCGATGTCTCCCGCCCCCTTTAGGGATAATTATATAGGTATTATCTCAGAAGCTAGCCAGGACCAAATTCCACGATCACAATATATTTTATTATTAATTTGAGGTTAACACTATGAATACTACTGGTTGAGTAATTAGGAGCTGCTAACCTAATTTACTCTGGGGTTTTGAGTAATTGGGGATGTTGAGTCTCTCCCTCTCTTACGGCTTTTCTGTCCGATGTTTATTTTATGTGCCTCTGTGTTTTACATTATTAATATTCCCCCATACCACACCTTTCTCCATTAATTTCTATATGTAGAATGGTAACTGGGCGGTACCGTTATAGAAGCCTAGTTCTACCCAACATTACTGCTCTTCTTATAATCCATACTGATGTGTTTTAATCCAATGAAGTTTGCGACCGTGTGTGAACAAATAAACTTTCGGATAATTTCGAAATAATCATTGGCCTTCCTATAGCTTTTAAAGTTCCGTAAGTAGTTTGATTCTGTAAAAAATTAAAAATAGCAGATATTAATGGCGTTTAACTTTTCAGAAATTCTTTAAAGTGACACTAGGATGTTGTCATAAGCTAGAATTTCGTCTCTTTCGAAGCCAGAAAACATTTTACTCTTCCCATCGTCAAAAATTTTCCGAACTAAACCAAAGAATTCAGAATCGCTTTTAAATGCTTTGTTAAACGTTGTGCGAAAATATCCATCAATCACGAGCCGTAGTTTAGACATATTTACGGCGTTTTTATCATTTTGCTCCAGCATACATTTAGAAAAATACCTATTTTAAAAAGATTTTTAAAATTTTATAAAATTTTTGTAAACGATTGCTTTAATAACACATACTGGACAATTGCACCATAAAATATAATAAATAAAGACACAATCTTGCTTAATGGTACACAAAACACGAACTTTAATAAGCTAAAATTTAACTTCTACGTTTTGAGCTGTTTCTACAGCCGTCTTCAGGAAAATATGATGGTAAAATGACTCAAAGTTCAGAGACGAAAGCTTCCTGCGCAAGAGATAATTAAACGAAACTTGACCAATGATTTAAATACAAAAATGTAGTGTTGCCATCTAATGATTATAATAGATTCTAATAATTATTTATTTTCACTGCGCACAAAATTGATTTGAAACTTTTGGTTTAATTTTAATTCAGAAATTAAAAAAAACTAAATAACATAAGAGAAAATGGCACTTATATTTTGCAAAGGGGATATGGAAAATGGGTGTAGAAAAAATGTATCTAACAGTACAGTATAACAATTTTAGGAACCCTTTTATATTCGGAGAAAGAAACCCCATGCTATTTTGAGAGTAGTATATGCTTTTGTCGCAAGACTCAGAAAAGAGAATGTTAACTAAAGAGATTAAGACTAAGACCCAAAACAAGTTTTGAAATGGAAGAAGTCCTTATTCATAAATTTGTATTTAGGTGTGGGGTAAAGGACAATGCAATAACATTGAAACGAAAAATGGACGTACTTCCATTGGGGAAGAAAATTCCCAATATGTAAATATACATTTTCTTTTACAAAAGAGAAGAAAAAAAGAGGTTTGTAGTATAAATTTGGCGCTCCCTCAATTTTCACGCCCTTCGCCCTCCCACTTCGTACGACCTGATATTTAGAATTAGGAATATTAGATCTGTACACATTACATATTTAGGTTGCAGGGAGGAAAAGTTTTAATTTTTTTGTCAACCAGTATTATCAGCCCCCTAAAGTACAATAGACTCTCTCAAATCCGCAAATCTAAAATCAGCAAACGCCTAAAATCCGTACAGCATCACAGATGTAAACAGTAAAACTTTCAGTTCAGATGTAAGGAAAAAATTACAGATTTTTTTAGTTTTGTATCACTCTATATGTATTTTAATATGCAATTCTCGATAATATGACTGAACACATGGTTTTTCATGAAGGAAGTATAAATTTATTTCTGAAAAAAATCCAGATATAGCTCATATTACTGGTAATCACAATCTTTTTACCAAATATATTTATGTATTAATCAAGTTTTTTTCGTTATTAAGTCTGACCAATGCTGAAATAAAACTTCCTTATTTTATGATTTTTATGTAAATTAATAGGGTAACTTTATGAGGAAAGTTTCATCGAACAATTCAAGAAAAATGTAGGGGTGAGTGGTAATGAATGGGCCAATTTTTGGTTTTTAATCTTTGAAATTTTTTCTAATGATTTTTTTGGCTCAGAATTGGCTCTTCAGTTACTTTACTTATTTGGTTATATAAAAAAAGTCATAAAAATTGGATTAAAAAACGTCAGTAATGAATGATAATAGAAAATAAAAATATAGAAATTTGGCCCATTCACCCCCACCCATGGGGCTGAATGGGCCATTGAAGGTATTGAATGGGCCACTAAATGAATTCAATGAAAAAATGTGGAATTAATCTTTTATTCACCAAATATGACAAAATAAATGGTACTTGACATGATATCATCAAAGCATACTGAAATAGTAAGCAATACACAATGCTTATCAAAATTTATGAACATCAAAAGTGATATTATTAAATCACATAATTGTAGCAGAAAAATACAAAATAATGAGATTATAAGAAAGAAAGAACATAGAATATACATAAAAATAATAGATAATACACATTAGGATTTAAAGAAATTTATGTTTTTCAAAATTAATATTAAACGACATGTTTGTAAAAGGATTGGAACTGCCTATTAATTAACTATTTAATGTAAATTTCTGGTATTATTTATTCTACCCATCAGATTAAGAATATAAAGAATTATTCTAGTTTTATATCAAATTGAAAAATACTGGTAGGTGTGGTCAACAACTGGACAGTTCACCTTAATCATTTATACAATTTAACTTATGTTTTTAATAAATAACTGATATTTCTTAGAGTGAAAATGTGCAAATTATTTTTTAGACATCACTATAAAACTATTCTAACTAGACAGTAATTTAATCTGAATCGAATCCATTACAGTCGGTTATGTTTCATATTAAAAAAAAATCAGAAAAAAAGAAAGAAGAACCATATTTTCATGATCAGGGCAAAAGTGGCCTATTCATGACCATTATATAGTGGCCCATTCAGCCCCACCTATACTTCTGGAATATATTTAGGTTTTTTTAATACATTAAAAGCAAATAACATCTAAATACATCCTAAAATTAGTTTACAGATATGCAAAGACTTGCTAATCACATATCTGCAATGAAATAATAGATACTTTTTAGCTTATTTATTTTACTGAAAAGGAAAAAAAATTACTTTTCAATCAGATTCTTGACGATCCTATTCTAGTGGGAAAATGGCTTCTCGCAAACAATGGAAAATTTGATGAGTTTGGTAGAACAAATAGCTTCATCTATTGGTGGCATCTAAAATAATTTTATGCAGATACTTTTTCATATTTTGTTAATGGCCCATTCATCCCCATGGCCCATTCATTACCACTCTCCCCTATCTCATGTTTATTATGCATATTTAATTATACATTAATTATTTACTTGACTTTTAATAATTTAATTATTCTAAAAATTATCTTACTTTTAGCCCCCGGTAAGCTATTTCTTTCTCCCACCTATTAATGTGTTGTATAAAAAATAACGTTACGTTTTATAAGCCAGCCGTAAAATAAAGCAAATGTAACATTGTACGGAATAATCTACACTGAAATTTTTTAAACGTCTAAGCACATTTTCAATTTTTATACCGTCGTATTGGAAAAAAAAAGTACTTTTAAATGCAATTAGTTTAAAAACTGCATCTCCATTTATTTTTGTGTTATTAATTTTTTGTAGTTTTTAGCGTCATTTGGTTAATTTTGGCAATTCAAGTACTCCATTTCTGCAGAAAGTAAAGGGAAAATAAATGAAAAATAGCAATTATATCTTTTTTATGCCATTTTTTTTATAAAATCTGAAAAAAAGGTAATTAAAATACGTGCCATTTTGAAAATATATAAATGCATGATTTCTGATTAAACTTGGAGCTATTATAAACTAAATTTAACTTTAAGTATTTATATTAATATTGCAAACAAATGAAGGCATATGAATCATGAGATAGTCGATTTTTTTTTCCAGTTTCTTGAATGATGAAATCTCCTTTTTTGGATTTGTGTATTATTCAGCAATAGTCACGTCCTATGCATATTTTACTGTAGATGTTGTTTAAGACTGGATCTTAAATGAGGAATTCGGAATTCTTTAGCGGATGACGTCATTTTATGTAAAATAAAATCATTATATAGGTATAACCCAACGAAAATTCAATATCAGATGTAAAGAACATATAGCGGACATAAAATACAATAGAGGTAATACTGCTTTATCTCGGCTAAATCAAATAGAGAACATTAATATACTTTTTAACGAGAGTAAAATCATCTACAGGTCTAATTTTTATTTATAACTATTCATAAGAGAGTCCATTGAAATTTATTTAAGAGGTTCAGGAGTTTGTAACGATACATTATCTTTTTGTACCCCGAATTTATGGGTTGAATGGTTGGATAAATTACGGCATCGCGACATAGAGGAAACACGAGCAATCGCGAAAATATAGGGCGCGTTACATGATTACTTGTTTATTTTCTATGATTTTCTCCATTTTTCATTATGCATTTGTAATTTTCTATTATACATTCTGACGACGAATCAGAAAATGAGTTGAAACATGTAAATAAAGAGTTTTTAATTTACTTTTAATGTGTTTTTACAACGTCTTTTAAGCAAATAAATATTTTAATATTATGATATTTATCTTCATTTTGAGTTTTTAAATTAACATATATTTTGTATAAAAATTATCTCTGGCATCTTTTACTAAACTAATCACGCATTTTAAAGAATAAATGGTTTTTATTACGTAAGGTTAGAAGAACCTAATTGGCATCGAAATTTTATCTTAAATGATTGTTGAAATAGGAGAAGTTATTTTTCCTAACTATGCGTGCATATAAATTGTAGGAATTTTGATTTTTTATGCTAATGGAAAAATTAAATATAAGACTGAAAAAATGTATATATATATATATATATATTCATTTTGAAACTTAATATTTTCATTAATCTCAATCTAGTAATTTCAATCTAAACTAAACCACTTTTTCGAAGTATAAATTACCTTTAGAAATGATTTTTTTTAACATTAAAAAAATATATTTTTAAGAAAATGATGTTTAATAGTAACAAACAGGGTATTTATTCTAAATTAACATTTAATATAAAAATAGCAAATAAAGCCTTTATAAACGTTTATAAATGCACAAATAATACATGAAAAGCAGCAAACAGCTGTTTCGAATCTACTAGCGAGGTTCTTCTTAAGTGGAAGATAGGATAAAAGGAACAGCGTGCTAGAAAAAGCAAGGCTGAGCAAATTGATAGGCAGAGACGCGAAAGCAGCGAAATACTCGCTGCTTTCAATACTTTTGTTTTTCGGGCTACCCGTATTTGTTCCACTCCTCAGTTACTTAGTGCTGAACTTAATTACCTCAAAGCTATTGCTGTTCATCGTGGTTATTCCTCTAATATTATTGATTCTATTTACAAGAAATTGACGAAATCCGTCCATTCTGAAAAAGCATTCTAATTCCAACTCTAATACTTCAGTTGTGTTACCATTTTTTCCTAAAATCAGTCAGCAAGTTGCTAAAATCTTAAGAAGGTTTGATTTTAATGTTATTTTTTCTTTTGTTAATAAAATTACTTTTTCAAATCACAAACACCCCGTTGATCACCTAGATAACTGAAGTATTTACCAAATCTCTTGCCAGTGTGGCTTTTCTTATATTGGCCAGACTAAACGTGCTCTTAGATTTCGTTTAAAAGAACATGAAGGTTATGTTAAAAATCAGGAGCTCAAACGTTCTTCTATTGCTCAACATTCTTGGTCTTCTCAACATAGATTCGATTTTTCCTCAGCCATCATTATCCAAAAATGTTCGTCTAACCTTGATCTTGATTCTTGGGAAGCTTACCACACCTTTAAAAATTCTCACTCTTTAGTCAATGTCTTATCTAGTACTCATGATTTTCCAAGTATTTGGAAAGCATTAATTTAATTTCCCCTTTTTTGGTTTCTTTTTCTCTCCTTCTCCGGTAGATGTCGCTAGTTGTCCACCCAGTCGTTTCCACTGCTTCTCTCTCATTGGTTGTTTTTGGCGCCTTCGCTTACCGCATAGACAGCGCGTCTGTGTCTATCATTTTGCTCAGCCTTGCTTTTTCTTGCACGCTGTTCCTTTTACCCTATCTTCCACTTAAGAAGAACCTCGCTAGTAGATTCGAAACAGCTGTTTGCTGCTTTTCATGTATTATTTGTGCATTTATAAACGTTGTTTTTTCTGCTTTTTAATAACATTTAATATGTTTTTTTAAGAGTATGTTTATACTATTTTTAATCAAAACAAAAGAAGATTTAATGTGTCACATCTAAAATATTGATATTTTATTCCTAACTGTTCAATGTATACCACACAGACGAAATTACGACATTTGTGTCAACTTTATTAAAAATATTTTTTATCATTTTAGAAAGTTAATGTTCTAATTAAACTAAAGTAAACTTTAATCAGGGATAAATACCTAAAAAATATATTTTCTTAAACTTTAAATATTTATGGTTTCCGAAAAATGATTTTTTAAAAAGAGGAATATCTTTTCTAAAATAACATTTAATTAACTTTTATTTTTAAAGATTGGGTTTATTTAGGACTTCATGGAAAAAAAAACTTAACGAAAATTTGGAATTAAATGGTTCACGGGTAAAATATTTTCTGTTTCACTACTAGATTATGGAGTCTAAAATATGATTAACTTTAAAAATAAAGATTTAACGCAATTTCCTTACTGATTTTTTTACCCGACTGCCAAGAAGAGTTATGTGTTTCACGCGTATCTGGTTATGTGTATTTCTTTATGCCCTCGAAACATACCAACGGCTGGATGGATTTTAATGAATGAGGTCTCTATCGTCTCGTCTTAACCGTCCGATGGTTATAGGTTAGGTTTTGTTTTTATAAATTTAAAATGGCGGCAGACACGAAAAAAAAATACGCACCCTATTGAGTGGCATATCATTGGATGGGTCTTTCAAAATGAAGACGATGTTTCATTGACTATTTTACAGTTAGAAGCTCCGTTTAAATATTACACAACCTGGAAGTTGTGTAGGTAGGATCTCTAGCTTTACTGCAACTCTAACCATCATAGACATCTATAGGACTCATTAAAACAGTGTTTTTATATAGGAACTAACAATTAAACACAACTTAAAAGCCATCAATACAAGTAAATAACAAAATAGGTAAGTAATATAAAGAATAATTTAGCATTGATGAGGAATAGTTAATTAGTTCGCTTTTTACGCAGTCGGGTTTTTTGATTTTTAAAATTTAAATACAATATTTTATTTACCTTAACTTAAGAGGGAGTTTTCGCTTTTTAACTCGCTTCCTGATAGGGTAGGATTATATATATATATATATAAAATACTAGATAGTACCTCAATATATGATGGTAAATATAACCTGAAGGTTTGTTTAGAAAAATTCTTGAATTTTTAATTAGTTGCTTTTAAATTAATTATTGAAATCGTATCTAATTGCTATATTATAAGTGATTACTACTGAATTAAGGAGATAGATGGTGGTATAAACAATTATGCTTGTTTTTTACGCGACTGCCAAGAATATGTGTTTCACGCGTATCTGGGTATGTGTATTTCTTTATACCCTTGAAACATCCCACTGGCTGGATGAATTTTAATGAATGAGGTCTCTATCGATTCTTCTTAACCGTCCAAAGGTTATAGGCTAGGTTTTTTTTTTTTTTAGAAATTCAAAATGGTGGCCGTAAAATACAAAATGGCGGTAGACATGAAAACATAATTTTATGCATCCTTTTGAGTGGCATTTCATTGGATAAGTCTTTCAAAATGAAGATGATGTTTTATTGGCTATTTTACAGTCCGTTTAAATATTACACAACCTGAAAGCTGTGTAGGCAGGATCTCTAGCTTTACTGCAACTCTAACCTTCATAGACGTCTGTAGGCCTCATCAAAACAGTGTTTATAGATAGGAACTAACAATTAAACACACATTAAAAGTCATCAATACAAGTAAATAAAAAATAGCTAAGTAATATAAAAAAAGTTTCACATTGATGAGAAATAATTAATTTGTTCACTTTTTACGCAGTCGGGTTTTTGATTTTTTGAATTTAATTATCAGAAGTTTAACTAAAAATATTGGGTAGAGCATTAATTTTTATTTATTAAGGTCTCTTTTTTTTTTTTTTTTTTTTTTTTTTTTTTTGAAAAAAAAAGGATTATTTTCTATTTGTTTTTTTTTAACTACTTACACGACCATTAAAAGCTGTCATTAAATTTTATTTTTATCAGTCTCATTCTCTAAAAGCCTAAATTTGAAACTTGATGCACCTAACGATTTATAATATATATATATATATATATATATTTACTTGAATTTTATTTTACATTTTTATACATTTTAAAAATATTAAACCACGAATATCAAGGGAATTTCTTTTATAGTTCCTATATAAATAGTTTTCTTTCTTTCTGTTTTCTTTTTCATTTTTTACGGAAAAGAATGACAATCTTTTCTTTCTGTCGCATACACATATATATTCTTGATAATGGTCTACAAACATTGTAGATCAGCTCATTTTATTTAATTGATATTTACCAATTAAATATATTGATAATTAAATATATTCATAATATATTGATAATTTATATGATATTTAATTAAAATATTTTATCTTAAATATTTTAAAAATAAAATTTATATTAAAAAATATTGTTGAGAGTTAAATTTAATTTAATTTTAAAGAATTCAAATAATAATGAAAGAAAAATACAAATCATATAACTTCTCATTCTAATAAAATATGTCATTATAGAAGTGAATTATTGCAAAAAATATTACAGAAATCATTTTGCCGGTCGTTGGTGGTCGAACCCGCTTTCTCTACAAAAATTCCGATCCTTAAACTGATGCTTTCGACCGCTGCACTAAACGATCTCGTCCTACCTTCCTCTAAATTGAAGGGTTTCTAAATTTAATTTTACGCATGCGTAAATGTATCAATTTTGCACCGAACAGATTTTACAGAATTAACGTTTTAATACATAATAATATATACGATGATGCACACAATTTTTTTTCCGATGACAATACAATATTTTAATATTTTCTATAGCTTAATTATAAATTAATAAATTAATTTTAAGGTACTTTACTGTTAGCCGAGAGCAGGGTGATAATCGCCTAATATTTTTTATAGTTAGAGACATATATGAGACCAAATATGAGTTTAAACAACAATGAAGTAATTACGCGTCAAACCACACTGTCTAAAATATGTCAATTGGTTCTGAAATGGCAAGTACGACATATTTTAAACAGTAAAAAGTAAAAAAAAAAAAAATGAAGAGTTTAATGTATTTTTTAAATACGGTTTTATTAAATACGATTTAATCCACCTTTTTGGGGTTTTTGTTTCAATTTCGATATTACTTTATAATTTGTAAAAATTGATAAAAATATTTTTTTCTAAACTAACAGAATATGTTCTCAAAATTAACAGGAATGTCTTTTTCAAATTTTCCAGACAGCAAATAAGCCCTTTTGTTTTCCGAAAGAGATTCGTAAATCTGGGAATCCTATTGTTTTGATACCGATTATTTCTGTTTGATAAATGTCTGTTCCTTAAAATATAGAAAACTCTTCGGAATTATGGTAACCAAAAGGTTGCACTGAAATATTATAATAAACGTTTCCGCAATACCAAGAAATTTGTCTACAATTTTTCTGTGTGAACGGCAAAATATTCTTGCTGTTTTAAGAGATATTCTGTTAAATTTTCAACGGAATATCTCCATGTCATGTAAAATATAGACTTTTTCTGTTACCCAG
The DNA here is from genome assembly GCA_963932465.1 of Maratus speciosus. Lineage (NCBI taxonomy): Eukaryota > Metazoa > Arthropoda > Arachnida > Araneae > Salticidae > Maratus > Maratus speciosus. The sequence continues at coordinate 188,210,469 of OZ010795.1, read as the reverse complement.
AATAGATATACATCGAGTCAAGGGTAAGTATGAATTTTGACATTTATCTAATCTAATCTCTCTCTCTCTGTCTCTCTCTTTCTGTCTGTCTGTCTATCTATATTTCTGTATGTTTGTCTGCCTGCCTGTTTATATATCTATCTGTCTGTCTCCCTACCTATCAGTGTGTCTATCTATCTGTCTTTATATCTATCTATCAGATCTATCTACCTATTTATCTATCTGTCTTAATGTCTATCTGTCTATCTTTATATCTATCTGTTTATTCACCAAGTGTTGTTTAGACACCCCACCCTACATGATCAATTACGGGAAAACGATTTCTACCCATTTACTAAAATATTATACAATTCCCAGAACATATCTGTACCTTTCAGGATTAGAAACTGGGTGCGGGATAATTAGATAGAGTCTCACATACGCTAGGTTACACGTTATTTTAATTCGAATTAATTTGCTAGACTTACATTACGATAATTAAATCTTTGGCAGGCACTCCATCAAGAGACGTACTTATGCACTATTTTCCTCATTTTAAGGAAGTAGCAAGAATCCCAAATTCGGGAAGGAAGAGGTTTTACAAACACCTAAGTGTCCTTCTAGAAGGTATCGTGAAATTATTTAAAAATGACTTAAAGCAAATAAAACTCAAAGTTCTTCTCGTGAATTAACCCTTTAAGACCGGGAGTTTTTTTGGTAGAAATTGAAAGTTTAGGTGGTTTCCCCTTATCGATAGGATCGTATTTGATTGGAAAAAATATTTAAAAAAAATACCCGATGTCAATTTATGCCAAGGGAGGACCCACACAATTGTGTGGTTTCGACCTTAATGCAGCCGTTTTTGGACTAAATCTACACAATTGTGTAGTTTGGGATTATGTGTGCAAATATTTAAAAATAACAGTTTAAGCAAAAGTTGTTGTTTATAGAGATAATTTTCATCAGCCACAATGAAAATGTTTGAAACAATTTTTGTTTTTGGACAGACCACTGCAATTTCATTTTGCTCGCGCCTCTTAAGAGCTGTTGACAAATGGTATGCCCCTCGCTCCATTTGGATTGTGCCTGATCCTTCAAATTTCTTTTTTTTTAGTTTTTCCAGAAGCGGCATTTTGTTGAAATACCGATCAAAGTACATAAAACTAGGTCTGAACCAGAGTAAGGACTACAGCAGGTCCTAAGCCTAGATCCTTGTGGACCAGGTCGGTACTTTCCCACTGGTATACCACAAAATTTAAAACTATCCCAGATGATGCTGTTACCACAGAGTGTGGTTTATTTTTTACATACTGCTTTACTCAGGCACTTCCTAAAAAAAGGAATCGTCTGCTCATCTATGGAAAATTTTCCCTGATCTCCTGGTAAATTCAAGCAGGCACTACGGAATCTGTCGAGTATTTGCTGAACTTTCCATAATTTATTATTCATTCCTGGTGGTTTACTTGCTGTGTCGACGAAATGGAATGAATTTATCAAACTTAAAATCTATCTGGTGATATGCATATAACTCATATAAAACTTATAAATCATATATGGCATCTATAACTCAGAGCAGAAAAATACAGTCCGTTACATGTGCATATTAAATATCTAATACTATCCATTTTAAATAGAAATCATGAATAGTAGAAACCTATTAATTTAAAATTAATCCGCTTTAAAAATGTAATTAATAAAAAATAAATTGCTAAAAACATAAATTAAAAAAAATCACTTAAAAATAAAAATTTTATATATATGGAATTATAACTATTTTGGAAATGGTAAATGCCCGACCCACAAAATTGTGTGGGTCATTTGTTTTTCAACTTTTGTAAAGCCTAATTAAATTTATCAAGGACAAAATCAATTAAAATCATAAATAAAGTATATGAGAAAAAAAATTTATTCTAGCCAAACACTAAAAATCATATTTAGAAGAAATTACGATAGTACATTCTTTTTGTCTATTACTGTCAGATGATACAGTCTTTTTAAAAGCAAAAAATCTAACCCTGTATTGAAGCTGGTGCCCCCTAGTTTTGTCTTATCAAAACATCTGATGCCAATTAACTCATATAAATGCGCAAATTTGATTTTAAATCTCACAAAACAGGAAATATTCTTTTCTTTTTATTTTAGTATCACTTACATAATTGTGTTGGTCATGGCTTAAAGGGTTAACAATTTTACAATAAAAGAGAAGGTTATCAATCAAATTTAAACGGTTAAGACCATTTTTAAAACATGGCAGCAGGAAATCGACTAATTCCATCTGCATCCTCCAAACAATAATACAAATCACCAAACTCAGAATGATTCTTCTGCTCCTGCATTAACTGTTCCATCGACCCCAACACCAACGATGAGAAAACATAAACCTTCACGTCCTCAAAATCCTCCATATATTCCTGTGGGTTACGAGACAAAGCATCAGCAACTGCATTTTCCTTTCAGGCCCTGCATTCAACATCTACATAACTTCAAACTCTGCTAACTTCAAATTTCAACGAATCTTTCTAGATGACAAACCTTTACCATTCGTTTACTTTGTAAAAGCAGAATGATCCGTACCCACCTTTACCAGTAACTCATTAAAATTGAAGCGAAAGTTATTCAACTCTAGTGGTTTTCTTGACATAATTTCAAGAAGAAGTGAACGGAAAATTTGAGAAAAATTCATTGACAGTGTCGTAATGGTGAATCTTCGGTTTTTTTAATCTTCTCGTCAACTTCTCTAAGCAAACTGCCATCAATCAGTAACGGCCTCCCGCTTCGTTCTTCATCGTGAACGTTTTCACGTCTTTCATTGAAACTTCGCACTCACCTCCTTACCGTCGAATCACTCATCGCGATTAGTCAGTAAACTTTACAAATTTGTCTGTGAATTTCAATTGGTTCAGTGTTCCTAGCATTCAGAAAGCGGATGACAGATCGTAACTCGCATGCTTTGGGATGTTAAATTTTTTAAAACATTTTAAACATGCAGTCGACCCAATACTCAGCGATCTGTAAATACAGACGTGTGAAAATTATTAGAATAATTGTGAAATTTACATTAAACATTTGTTATATTAAAGAAATATTTAAAAAATATTGATACATTTAATATTTAGTATGCATCCCCTTGCTTTTTATGAAAGAAATGATGGCATACTTGTTTTGGCATACTTTGTATGAATTTTTGGCAATTAATTTGTATATCGTTGTAATGATGCCAAATTTGGATGAGTCTTTCTATCAGACCAGACTTGTTTGTGATGTTGCATTTCTTTAATTTTTTCTATACAATGGCTCAGAGTTTCTCTATGGGGTTCATATCTTAACTATTTCTAGGCCATGGAAGTGTTTTCTTTAATTAAATTAAAGAAATGCAACATAACATACAAGAATGTTCTGATAGAAAAACTCATCCAAATTTGGCATCATGACAACGAAATACAAATTAATTGCCAAAAACTCATACAAAATATGCCAAGACGTATCGAATATTTAATAAAAACAAGGGGATGCACACTAAATATTAAATGTGTCAATATTTTTTAAATATATTATTTCTTTAATATAACAAGATTTTAATGTAAATTTCTCAATTATTCTAATAATTTTCACACGTCTGTAACTTCAGTTGTTTCCCAATGAGTCAGCAAAGTGGACGCGCATGCGTAAAATCACGAAAGTAGCCCTTCCGGGGCAAAAATGGAAAACGAAACTTACTTACTGGATTGCCCTCGCATACTACAAACTGCACTAAACATTTTTGATGGGCCAAAAGCGGGGGAAGAGAAAAAAAATTAAAACTTCTTTCAAAAGTTTAAAAGATTTCTGCCTACTTTTCAAAGCTTACAAAAGCTCACACAATTCGAAAAAAATGGGAAATAAATTTTGAAAATCATTCAAACATGTTTAAGAACGTCGACACTTGTATACAATTTTCAGGGGATAGATGGACGTAATAACCTCGATTTTCTCCGAGTCTGTTTTAATTCAATGCTGTGTAATTTTAACACCTAAATACTTGATTTCACGTCTTAAAAATTTACACTGCTCCAATTTTACAGTCAAGTCAGCATTTCTTAATAGGGTAAAGACTTCCCTGAGCAACCTTAAATTATCTTCAAACACAGTCGACAGGGCGATAATATCGGCCATACATTAAAACTCTCTTATATAACAAAGTTCTAAGAATTTTATTCACGGTCTTTTAAAAACGTGGATGGTGACTCAGACAAATCCAAACTCATCCGCTTAAGGCTATTCTCAAATCCAAAGGAGCTACTTTCTGACCCTCTTCTGAATTCATTTTTGTTCGGAAACGCATGAAATTGGTGAATGTTCTTATTCAGAATGCAATGTACTCGAATGGCCTTTTCATTATTTTGGTAAATGAAAAATATTTTTAAGAAAATGCTGCCAAAGTTAACAGTTTGAATCGACTTTCCGGACGCTACAGCGCGAGAAAGGAGAAAAACTTGTGTTCTTAGCCTGTCGAATAGCTTATAACTCGGTAAGTATTTTATTTATCAAAAAATGGAAAATACTGTTATTTTCTAAATCGATTTAATAGTCAGGCCTGCCAATTATATGCTTTTATGTTTAAAAAAAGAGACAGAAAATGTGTGAGTAAGATTGACGTTTGTTGAATAGGGAATTTTGAGAACCGTCGTAAAAGCGAAACAACCCCCAATTAAATAATAAAACTTTGTAGTAATTACCATAAAACACATGTACACACAGGACGCGTTTCGTATTGGACATTTTAAAAGCCCGTCATCAGCAACTGTAAACACGTGTCCGTAAGAGGACAATGTAACAAATGATTCATGACCTTGTCAACTTACGAACACGTGCTTACGTTGTTGATGACGGGCTGTTAAAATTTCCATCCCGAAACATGTCCTGTGTGTGCGTTTGTTTTATGGTGATTAATACAAAGTTCTATTATTTTCCGTATATTTCCGTGTATGAGCCGAGAATTTTTGGTCATTTTTTTGGCTCGAAAGTCGGGGGATCGGCTTATACACGAGTCTAAGAAAATTCCCAAAATTGATGTTCTAAAATGAAAAATATGGCAAATGCAAAAAATAAAAAAACGTACAATTTTCTAAAAATACTGAAACACTTCACTCTTTTACAATGCAAAAATCACCAATCATAATTCACTATTGAAGTTATTATCACAATTTTCAAGCAATGTATTAAAATTGTTTTCTTTCATTGGTACATCAGAATAAACATCATTAGTGAATAATTCATCAACATATCTTCTTCAAAAGACTACAACATTGCGCCAACGTGCAGCTTAATTACCTTTGGATATTTGAAATTTCGTCTTGTTTTATTCTTCATCCTCGCACTTGTTTTTTATTGAATATGAAATGACGAGCAGCCACTGAGTTATTCGGTTGCTCAATAAAATTAATGACTTTTAATTTAAAACCCGCATTATAAGCCGCATGCTTTTATTCAGAGATCTTTTCTTAAGCCAAAGTAACAGTTAGCAGTCACATGAAGTAGAGAAAGGCTTACCCATTTACAAAAATAGGAAGTTTGGTTTTATGAACGACCAAATCATAACAGGAGGAGTGGAACCCAAATAAATAGATTTGGCAGTGCGCCAAGACAAAATAGGGGAGATAAATACTTTCAGAGAGCGCATTGTTTTCTATTAGCTGTGCACATAAAAAGACTAAGTTCTTATTTAGTGAAATTGCAATCTGCTTTTTTTTAATACTGCTTCTGCTTATATATGGGTTTCCGATTTTGGACGATTTTCCAATTAAAAGTCGTATATCCGACTTATATACGGATCCGCTTATACACGAAAATATACGGTAATCTAATATTTGTGTTATCGTCAGTTTTTCGGTGCTGTTTCATCGGAATAACCCTTCTTTGTAGTAAAAGCTATGTTAGTTACATCTTCAGGCTTCGTTGCAATCTGAAAATAACTCGAAATCTAGCATGGGCATTAAATTAGTCCTCGTTACATCAGCCAAAATCTCATCTATCATAGGTATTGGGAATTGGAGACATTGCGAAATAGGATTTATTCTAGAAATATAATTAATTACTTACCATGCTTTACTCTATTCTAAGTGATATGCAGGCGTACAACGATGAATGAGGTATCATTGGATTGGATTTTTTCCCCTTTATCTGACATTTCATAGTATAGTTCCGTTATACATTTAGGTTAAGTATAACGATACATATTACTTCCGATGTCAACAACCCTTTTCTATGCATGTATAAAACACATAACGATGAATTGAGTTATTATACGAAAGTTTTTTGAACAGACTTTTGGAATCGCTCGTTTACACTCATACCTCTTTAAAACAAGTTGTTTGATTAAAAAAAAAAATCAGATATAAATACATCTGAAAATAACTCAAATATTGCAGTGCGAAAGCTTCACGCAGGTCTAGTGGTTATACTACATTATTATACTACTGGAAAGATAGCCCGTCAAAAATGGCGGAAAATGAGATATATAGAGACATATACAATGAGTTTTTATCACTTGTTCCGCAGTGGTAGATGAAAATAACATATTTAAAAAACGAAACAAATTTATGAAAAACTATGTGCAGTAGAAGACCACAAATCCGCGCAGCTTGGTTCCAAGTGTTGTGCGGATTTGTGGCTTTATGGGGACTACAGGTCATCTCTATTCAATCTTTGTTTACATTTTTTTTAATTCATATTTTGGACAATTTAGATTGTTAATTCTTAAAAATAAATTAATTACACGCTTAAATATATAAGTAAGGCAAAAACTAGTTTAAAAATAATAATACTTTATTTTTAAACATGGCATCAATGGTCTCTTTTAAGACATTTGGTTTTTGTTGTTAAATTTTATCTTGCAGTCTACAAATTGTCATAAGTTCTTGCTAAGTTACCAAAAGTACTGTGACGTCTAGTGGCGGTTCTTTTATTAGTAGCATCGGGATAAAGTTGTAAAGACGTACATTTTCGTATATTACACTTTAAGGGGACCGTGGGCCTTTATTTGAGCAAAAATCACCCCAAAATCGGAATTTGTTTTTGTGTGTATTATTTTCCCCCAATTTCTACTACGTCATTCGTGGAAAGCCGCATGCAGATGCGATTATTTTATGCACTAGGGGGCTCGGCCCCCTACGAGCTACGCTCGCCAACCCCCGTCCAGACACCGCAGACTCTAAATGCACGCTAATTTGATCGGCTTTAAAAAGATTTCGAAAGATTGAATTATAATTTAAAAAACAGTGGCGATCTCCCTATAAACGAATTTCTATTCATTTCTCTTTGATTGGGGAATTTTAACGCCAAATCCGCTGCGGTACTACTTGATTATCCTGTCGACCAATTTCGCCAAACTATATAAATCGCCAAATTATACAAATTGATATAATTTTTATTTTAAATAACGAAAGAACAAATAAATTCGTACAACATTAATAAAAACACAAATAAAACGTCGAAATAAAAATAACTTGATGACGTATACACGTGTAACAACATTTCAAAATAAACTAATATAAAAGGAATTAAGTAAAGAGAGTCTTTGTGTCCTGGTATTTTTTAACAAAGCGAAAACAAAGTTCTTTTAAATGAGACATTTTAAATTAATTCTCAAAATATCAAATAAATGTCTACCGCAATTTCTAAATTTAAACTTTTTTGCAATATTATTTTGTGTTCATTTTATGTAATAACTATAATGTGACGTAAATATGACGTCATTTCTCCTAAGACTTCTAACGCATGTTAATGAATTTATTATTTTACAATATCCTTTCTCTTTTAAAATTCACGTATACTTTTTATGACATAATTTTTAATAAGTTCCTGCTTTTTATACGTAATTATTTAATTCTAATTTGAAAGTTTTTTTCCTGTTTATAATAGTCACGTGTAAATAAATTTTTAATTTGAAGCAAACATTATTGCTTGCGCTTTTTATACAGTTGGCAACAGTTTAAATTAGTACAATTTTCTGAAATCTGTAAAAAATATCTCTAGAAATGCTGAAAATTTGAATTTAAAATAGAAATAAAACCTGAAAAAATGAGTCAAAATAAAAAAATTAATGCAATCTGCACTTCGGCAAATTCTAACGCATAAAATGATCTAAAAATGATTACACTGCCATGTTTTTGCTGCTATAAAACTTTTTTTAGTGGAACGATTTTGTCCAAATTTAGCATTAAATAACTCTTAAAATAATTCTTCGATTTGAAAACTGTCTGCATCAGTGTGTTTATCAAACATTTCTGTATAAAACCACCGATTTTCATATTTTTGTATGCATTATTTTTGTTAATATTAACGAAGAAAGGCCTCCGGTCACAAAAAAATCAAAACCGGCGGCGGCGGTGACAGCGGTAGTTACTTTTTTTTAGAATAGAGAGAAAATTACAAGTGTTTTAATTTTGTTCACAAGCAATTTTTGGCCTGTTAATATACTTTAAATCTGTCTTTCTCAATACTGATGTTTCAGCTTTTTTAAAATTTTTGAAATGCTCTTTGCTATTTAAGTTTTGATAAAAATTCATGAAACTGAAAAGGAAGGATCCTGATAGTGCTTAAAAAGAAACTGCGTGTGCATTTTAAAATTCGACTTCATTAAGACAATTAAATTTTATTTTTAACTTATTGTAAGACAGAATTTGGATGAAAATCGATATGGAATTCAGAAAAACATCTCTAAAAAATTAACTATTTAAGGGATTAAAATAGCGATACACAGATTTGTTTGTAATAGAATTTTACGTAATTAAAATTCAAAATCGAGGAAATATCTAAAAAATTCAGACGCAAACGCATTTCAAATGTTCGTTTTAAAATTAAAAAAAAAAAAAAAAATCTAAGACTTATAATAAGATTGGAAATTTATTTTGAAGTATCCTGTATACTTATGGTGAAATGTATATTTGCACAAAATTTCAAATCCCTATTATGAAAATTAAAAGATTTTTTTTAAAACGCCCACCGTCACCTTAAATTCTGACCCATATATTTTGAAAAAAAAAAAAAAAACCCCTCAAATGCGCGGGGTTTAAATTAAATTGCGGTGAGCTCGATTAGGAAAGATTAATGGCTTTCAATGGGAATTTCGCCACATTAGCCGGCTACCGCCAAGTTGGCTTCATATACGGCAACTTATTTTTGTCGCACATATTTGGCTTCATATACGGCAACTTATTTTTGTCGCACATATTTGGCTGTATTTCGCCAAATTTGTCGGTATTTTGCCATGTTGATCGAAAATTGGCGCTATTTTGGTAACCCGTCATTTTTACTTTTCAACAATTACTCATTGTTGAAGCCGATTTCTCAACAGGAAGGGTAACATGGCCGTGATCAATGAGGCGTTCCAACCGGAATTGTGAAGGACACACAGAGACTTGTATTTTATATAAATAGATTTCTTTATATTTCTAATCTACTATATTTTTGATTTTGATAATTTAAAGTACTAATTATTTTTTATCCTTCAAATGGATTCTGGTAAAATAATCACTTTAAAAAAAAAAAAAAAACGTTGGACGGTTTTTATTACTAAAAATTGTAAAAAACTAATTAATATTTAAACTTTTATGCAAACAATCCTTGTAAAAAGATACGTTATTTTCTCCTCCTTCCTCCAAATTTTCAATGTAAATCAAATAGGTGAAATTATGATATTTTGCAAAGTTTTTTAAATACTTGGAAAGACACGAAATTTTTTTTTGTTTACTTTCATGATTAAAATTTTCATTAAATTGGAATAAAATCATTTTCATCAAAGATAAAATGTCTTGGAAAGCGATGTTTAAAAAAAATTAAATTTTCCAAGTAAATAACGGCTTTTAAAGAGTAAATGAAGAAGGCATATTCTAAAATAATACTTAATTACTTAAAAAAAAAAAGCTTATTCAGAACATTTATGAAAAGAAAATGTTTTGAAAATCTGGTATTTAATGCGTTTTATTTTAAAAGATAGATATTTGAATACTAAATTAAAGACTAAAATATGATTAACTTTCTAAATGAAGAATTAGTGCGGTTTTAGTACTGAATATTGTAAAATATTTCGGCAATTTAATTTGCTTTCTAATTCCTTAACTCACAAAATCTTTGGTATTTTTAATTAAATGTTGCAAAGAAAACATAATAATTTTCTTAAATAAAAATAGTCAATTGATTTTTACAAATATGTAACATTTGAAATTTTATTACCTATTGAATGTTCAGAAGTTTACTCGAAAATTCTGACTGAGGTTTGTTTTGCAGGTTTAGGATATCAATAATTGTTCGCAATGTTAAAAAAAAAATAAAAAGCTCAGTACTTCCTGTTAACATTAAGAAAACAAGCAGATAATAGAATTTTATCATATGTTATAACTAGTCGCTCCAGTAGCTTAAAAAAAGATACTGATATTGTGTTAAACTAATAAGTATTATTCATATCTAATAGTTACTAGATTCTTTTAATAATAATTTAAGTGAAATTTGAATATTATATACACAAGGTGCATACATTTCTTAGAACTTCCAAGGAGTTGGCACCATTATCTTAGATCCGTAATATTTGCTTAATAGGTTTTCTTCAGACTAAAAATATTTCTGCGATTTATCCCAAAATTTGTAATATCTTTGAAATGTTTCGTTGACTACTATGATAACTATTATTTTAACACAATCAAACTGATTGGTAAAGTTATCATACGAATTTAATATTTCGAACTGGGCGAAAAAACGCCCAGGCTGGGAATCGAACCCAGTTCCTTGGCTTACAAGGCCAATGCTTTACCGTTTAAGCTCTCTAGGTCTCTGAGAGACCGCTCTACGTTCTCTGAGCGAAATATGTTGACTGGTTGTCGGCATAGTTAGCTTAAACGGTAAAGCATTGGCTTTGTAAGCCAAGGATCTGGGTTCGATTCCCAGCCTGGGCATTTTTTCGCTCAGTTGGAAATATTACTATGATAACTATCACTCAAATTTTAGCCCACAACACGTAAAGATGCAAATAAACACTCCTTAGCAGATATGCTGCCACCAACGGTATAGATACGTGATACCGGACACGCTGTGAGAAGATTGGCAAATTAATAACTAAGGATTCTTCAAATATTATTTAATGCATGAATTATTTACAAATTATTTACACTAAATCACACTATTCCCATTTATAGGCACGGATATAGCAGATCCTGTTCCAAATTAAACTACATTTACTAGGCTATATTATTAAAAAATACACTCTTTTCGTCTCTATTGCCTTTACTCAGCAAGGATTATTCAACGGAATAACCACACAGGTCTCGAAATCTCGTACATACGTACTCTAAACTACCTATTTTCCGCCCACTCCAAAACTCTAGACTGAACTCTCCCACTCTATTTCACTGCGTCTTTTTTATTCAAAATTCTACGGTGTCTCTCCTGTAAAGTAAAATATAACCCACATGATTTTCCCCGGCGTTTTCTTTCTTTTTAACCAATAACCAGGTTCCTACCTGCCGGGTAGCCCCAGCTGAACGGATTTGATACCTGGTATCAGCGCTGGTGACCGCCTAATCGCCGCGTGGCGCCAATAAACCTAAAGAGCGCTTAGATCGTATCAGCAGTGCCTATTGCTTAGTTGTGAACTTTGTTATGCTGGCTACTTAATATTTATATCTTGTTGTTTGGTGCCTGCACATTGCTAATCAAGTTGATCTTGTAATTTTGAACATTGGTCAGATAACGAGACCTTCACCTGCCCAGGCACCTCCAGGGGTATAATTTGGAGGACTTTGCATCCAAGACGGATTTTACATGTACCAAGCGCCATTTAGCGTACATGGCGTTTTCTCCTGGCTTGCTTTCTGACCAGCCATTACATTAGATTATCTTTGGTTGTTTCTCCTTCTTTCTTGCTATCTAACTCTCCATTGTTATTCGCATTCTGATACATAAAAGATCCTCTTCTGGTATTTTATTTTATACAATAGAGCTTTTCATACATTACAAATATGAATACAATGGTATTTATTCTAATACCAAAGAAAAGAAAAAAATCTTTCCCTAACTCGGGTACGTAGGATATACAGATAAATACAATACATAAAGAAAATAAAAATAAAATTAATTAACAGTAATTTTCATTAAGCATACGTATCACTAAAGCCATAGACCTGGTTATCTTTCTGATTAAATAGGGCGAAAAACTCTATTCGAAAATTGTGGTAGAACTGTACGTTCCCTAATATAGAAACCAGTAAAAGATGAAAGATCTTTAGAAAAATATAAAAACGTGTTCATATAGCTTAGGAGATTTGTCAATAATAAATTAACAGTAACTCCTGACTTCTTGAGAATAAATTAAATTGTTCTGAATGAGGCTGTATATTGAACATTTTTATGCCAAATAAATAACAAAAGCACATTTTCTATAATATTTCTGTAATTTAAATGTCACTGGCCATACGTTGAATTAACAAATACTCTAACAATTGATTTTGCACATAGCAGATATATTTTTTAAATTATTAATCACGTAGTTATTATAAACACTTGAATTCATATATCGCTGAAAAAGTAAATCGAAAAAATAAGCCCAATAAGATACTCACCATACTGTATTCACATTGAAACAAAAACTATTCATGTTTCAATGGCTATATTTTTATAGTTTTATTAAAACGTGTAAAATTCTATGACTTCAGGACATATTACCTATATTATTCAGACAAAGATTATTTTACAAAATTGTAAATATGCATCAACAATGTTTTAAGGCACTATAAATAAAAGAAGTTTCCGTTGAAAATACTGAAAATTGTTCAGGAAATTAATGTTATCTTCATTTATGTATTTAGTTTAAAGTTTCATCTAACAATTTCACAGACAACAAAACGTCGAAGAATTACAAAATATGTCACGGAATTGTTTAATTTTGCGGGCATCTTTTTAACAAAATGGAGGCATACACATAAAATGCTCTTTAGAATTTATGAAAAGAATGGTTGCATAAAACTCAAAAGTATAACCTTAATAAAAGTTTTAATTATTGAAAATAATTACTTTTCTGTCATTCAACAAATTAGTGGAAAACAATGCAGATGCAAAATTACTTAGTCAGATTTCTAATATTTTCCTGTCGCCTGTTAATCTATAAATAGATTATCAAAATGGTCTGTCAATAAATCTATTGAAAAGATGTACAATGCATAAGATATAGCATATAGCCCAGAGATAAAAGTTGGCATCGATTAAAGAGAATTTTTGAAAAATTGGAACATATTTTATCTTTCTTTGAATTCATTTAACTAAATGATTTACTATTATTTTAGATAGTTTAGCTAATTTATTTAATAATAAGAAATGGAAAACCATTCCTTAATGTATTCGGGAAAAAAGTATTGTTACAAAATCGTCGACTTAGATTCTTAATTTAAAAGGCAGGCTCTATGTCGATAAATGCAATTCATTAACCCCTTAAAGGGCGGTGGTTCATTTTTGGACCACTTCAGTTTAACATCCAAACGCCACTTTTGGAATGAAAATATTTCTTTTATTAAGAACGTGAAGAAGTAAGACCCAGGACTTCACAAATAATAACCCAAGAAATACAGGATGTAGAAATAATGGTTTGAAGAACGACTTCTTAAAAATCCGTAAGAGCCCGTAATTGAAAAGCAAATATCCGATTGACATGCAGTTTGGCAGTACGTATTCCAGGTCTTAGTAGATTAAGCTCCTGTCATAAAATGGGACATTCGTCCATTGTAAAAGTCTATCGCCCACATTGTATCTACTGATTTTCTCTACTTGGTATCAGGAATTCCAATATTGTCAACATCGCTCAAACCCAGTTATAAGAAATATAATCTGATCCGGAGCTATGGTACTATCGAAGTTGACGGATTAGAGGAGACGTATTTTTTGAAAAGTTGCGTACATAATAATTATCAACCGTATTATCAGTTGGGGTCGTTAAAGGTATTTGATCGAGTAAGAAGCACTGTACCGACTATAACTGAGACGGTATTTTATACAGATGGATCAAAGATGCCAGTTCGCACATCTGCGGCATTTACGGAACAGCGCAATAATACTTTTATATTCAACTGTAAAATAAAGCTGAATCCTTTTAACTCAATCTTCCAAGCCGAACTGACAGACACTGATCAGGCTTTAGCCTGGTTCTGTGCCAAGGATATGTCTAGTGTTAATATGTACACTGATAGCTTTTCTTCTGTATTGGCTATCAATAAAGCTTTTCCGAGGAATGCTCTTTTAACCCGTTATCTACTGACGGTACTTCCCAGCAAAGAGGAAATTGCTGGCCAGCGGCAAGATAGGTGCTGGCAATGATGAAGAAGTGCTGGCTGATGGTCTACCACTGCATGACCACTGCTGGACAGCTTCAGTCAACTTTGCTGTTGGAAATCATCAGATAAAATTCTGGTGGGCATCCATTTTATCTCATTCGCTGGTCCACTACTACATGGGAGTGCACGAACTTTTGCAGTATTATTGCTGGGAATCCTTACGCTAGGTGGTGCTGCGAATATCGAAGACATTGAGTATTTGAACACAAATCTGAAATGAATATCTTAACACAATTTAAGCTGTGAAGCTAATTTTTTTTTTTTGAAACTGTAAAAAATATAGCACCACTGCCACCAACAAAATAAATAAGTAAATGAATAAATAAATAAATTCTTTATTTCAATGCACTTTTTTTCTCTCCTTAAATCTGGTTTTACTAGGTTACAAAGGATTTCGGTTTTCATAATTTACGCAGTTCAGAATCAATAATAAAAAAAAGCGTATATAATACATAGGATTTCTATACAATAGAATAATTTCTATACCAGTTTAATGATTGGGAACGTAAATCGCAAAAGAAACAAACTTGAAATACTGTAATGAAAGCTTGAAAACTACGAGCAATCGTAACGTATGCTGAAAGCATTTGTTCATGCCCGATCACGAAAACCAAGCAGCATCGAGCGCGGTCAGTACTTGGGAGGGTGACCACATGCAGTTCAAATATTTCTATTATAGACACTTCTACAGATGTTTCTATAGCTCTTGGTGAAACTAGCTTATAGAAAAAAGAGCAATAATTATATAATACTTTGTTCTTTTATAGAATTCTAGAAGAAATTTTTGTAAGGGAAAGTGCTGGGCCAGCAAAGGATTAGCAGTGGGATAGGTGCTAGCACTGCAGGAAAAGTGCCGGATTGAAGTAATGTGATGGCATATCAATGCTGGCCTTCTGTTGGCCATCACTGATGGACCAGCTGCATTCGGCTTGGACACTTTTCGACGGGTTTAAGTAATGGCACCCTTGCACTTTACCGCTGATAGCACTGCTGGCTGCCATCTTTTTTCCAGCTGATGGCCCACTGTTTCTTTCTTTGCTGGGTTATAAGTACCATTAAAATAACTTATTATAAAATTCATTTAATGCATCAATTAGTAATAATACAGTTTAGCATGAGTTATAGATAGATTACTTTATATTTTTCCAAAAGCATTATGGATTACACAAAACAAAATATTTTTAAAAGGATGATTTCTTTTGCCTTTGCATCTTTTCAGCTTTCTTGGCCTTAGGGGAAGGAGGGGGGGGGGAGATTTTTAAATTCAGAAATATTTCTATATTTCTATTGTAAGAACATTATATCTGTAGATTTCCTAATTCTATAAAATACTAAGAAAAATATTTATAATAAAATATTTGAGTGGTGTTATAAATATTGCACAAAATCCCCATAAATTGAAATTTAATTAATCCTTCTAAATCCTTCAGTCCTTCTAAAATCCTTCTAAAAATTATTAAAGGATTATGTAAATCTTCTAATATATTTTAAACAATTCACAAAAAATGCTTTAGAAGATAAAATTTTCAAGAATTCATAATTCAGTACATAAAGGGTTAAAAGAAAAAAAAGGAAAGTTAAGACTTAACAATTTTTTTTGTCTGGGTTGGATTAAAGTCTATACGTAGGTCAAGAAGATAACGAGAGGGACGATGGACTGGACCAATCGGTTATAGAGGATGATGATTACAATGTGTCAATTAATATTAAATTCCCAGATTTTTAGCGAACTCATATTATAAGAATGAAATAAAGAAGGAATGGCAAAACTATTAGTTGAGCAGAAATAACGGAAAAGATACGTTCAAGATTTTAAATAAATTTGACATGGACTTTCTTTGTAGAAAGCAGGTTGCTCTCTATTATTTAACGGATAACGGGAGTTACCCCCCCCCCCCTTTTTTTCCTTCAAGATAAATAAGAGATTGAATGACAAATGTAACTGTGTACAAAGAAAAAAACGCAGTCCCCTTCACCTATGGCAACTATCCGGTGTCCACCATTGAAGTTCCAATTTCAATTTGACAAAGAAAAAACATTAGATGGAACCTCCGCACAGTTTTGTTCTCCCTATAAAATTATTTCAAGTAAAATAATTTGATGTATGATATAATAAGATGTATTTGTTATTTTATAATACGTAATATGTTTTAGCCTATGTGTTGGTACGGTCTGTTAGTGTTATTGTTATCGTAGAGTATGAGTGTTCTGAAGTGTTATTTTGTGTGATTTTGTATTTATCGCCGAGTTAGTGGATTTTTTGTTATTTTAGTGCTTCTTTTGTCGTTTAGTCTTGGAACAGGATTAAATACTTATTTTGACACCCGTTGCTTACTGGATGATAGCAGGATACTTTCCGCAGGAGCATATTTTCCATTAACCTAACGGCTGTGCTCTGGTCGGGTGATCCAAGTATGTGAAGTAAAGCTTTTACTTATTTTCAAATAAATTTGTTTGTAAATTATGATATCATTCAATCATTTCAGCATTTTACTAATGTAAATACTTTACTGAGGCTAACAAAAAAGAAAGACTACCGCGGTGCTTTACGCGTATCTTTTTTTACAGACCGCTGGAATCACGTGATGCTCGAATGCTTTACGCGTATCTTTTTTTACAGACCGCTGGGATCACGTGATGCTCGAATGCACCAATGCAGGAGTGCGAAAAGAGCGTGACGTCACTCTAGCTGTCTGTAAAAAAAGATATGAGGAATGCACCAAGGTAGCCTGTCTTTTTCGTTAAATGAATATCCCAGTGTAATGAAATTCAGCGTAATGAAATTCAATCTGTAAAAGTAAGTTTGTAATTTAAAAGATAGGATCTGTGTCGATTTATTAAACGAATATTCCGAAAGCACAACGTAAAGATTTCAATGCATAGCACAGACATCAAGTAAACAACGTAATGAAATTCAATCTGTGAAATTAGATTTGTAAATTTAAAGGCATATTCTGTGTCGTTGAATGCAAATTATTAAACGAATGGTCCAGAAACATTACGTAACGATTTCAATTCGTTTCACAAATATCAAGTAAACAACGTAAAGAAACCAGCAAACATGAATTTCAGCGTAATGAAATTCAGTCTGTGAAAGTATATTTGTAATTTGAAAGGCAGACTCTGTGTTGATGGATGAAATTTATTAAACGAATATTCCAGAAAAACAACGTAAAAAATTCAACTCGTATCGGAAGTAAAAAGTAAACTTCGTTATGAAATTCAGTAAAAATGAAATTCGGCAAAAATGAAATTCAGCATAATGAAATGCAGTCTATGAAAGTATATTTGTAAATTGAAAGGGAGGTTATGTGTCTATGGATGCAATTTAATAAACAAATATTCCATCAGGACTACGTAAAATGTTCAATTCGTATCACAAATATCAAGTAAACAGCGGGATGAGCTTAAGCAAAAAGGAAATTTTTTGTAATGAAATTCTGTGAAAGTAAGTTTGTAATTTAAAAGGCATGCTCTGTGTCGACGAATACAATTTATTAAACAAATATTCCAGAAACACAACGCAGAGATTTCAATTCGTTTCACAAATATGAAGTTAACAGCGTATAGAAATTCAGCAAAAATAAAATTCCAGGTTAAGGAATTTCAGCAAAAATGAAATTCAGTGTAATGAAATTCACCATAAATGAAATTCAATGTAATGAAATTAAGTTTGTGAAAGTATATTTGTAATTTGAAAATCAGCCTCTGTGTCGATGGATGCAATTTATTAAACAAACATTCCAGAAGAAAAAACGTAAAAATTTCAATTTGCATCACAAATATCAAGTAAACAGCGTAAAGAAATTCAGAAAAGAACAAATAAAAATTGTCACATGTAACTTTCCAATTGAAAGAGCTCGAGACTAAAAACTAGTATAGGTCAGTTGACATGGTATTCAAAGAAAAACGGTTTCTTGCACTGGAAATATTCAAAGAAAAAATATCAGTTGTCCTGTAGTCCCCGAGCCAGGTACAAATTTCGTCAATTATTTCCTCTCGGCCGATATCGTGTAAAATGCTTCAGAGAGTTGTATCATGAAGCTCCGTGAACGTCAGCTGCGGTTCCGTGGGTGGGTTCAGCAGCGGTAGCCTCCCACGCACGTAATAAAAATGAATTTTAGTCATTTCCCCCCGATTGAAAATTTATCAAATTATAGCTAACCCAATATCTTGAAGAAAAACAAAATCAGCTGATTATAAAGTAGTGGTTAATATGTTAACTGGTCACACGAACTATATCTATTCAGTGATTTCCTCTCAATTGAAAATTTATCAGATGACAGTATATATGCTATTTTAAATAAATAAACATGTCAGCTGACTATGTCTCAGTGGAAAAATTGTCAGCTGATGCCCTGAAGGGTGTAATACAGGAGCCAGACAGGAGCACCTATCACTTATTTAAATGCACCTGCTGACGAGTTTTCCCTCGGCATATTGCTAGCTGATTTTTTTTATTAGGTACAGGATCATATTAACTATCAGCTTACGGATATTCATCCGAAAGGAAATAACCTATCTTAAGTTATTCGACATTACGCTCCATGCTCTAACTGAAAGATATAATTTTATTGCGATGTTTCATTTACATCAATATTCTTTATAGATACGTTTAAAATCTCATCCCCTTCTAAATCACTGTCTCCGCTCGCATTTTCGCCGACCCCAATCGTTATATCCTTTATAAACGTTACATCCTTCAGGGCATCAGATGACAATTTTCCCACTGAGATACAACCAGCTGACATATTTATTTATTTAAAATAGCATATATACTATCATCTGATAAATTTTCAATTGAGAGGAAATCACTGGATATATATATTCATGCTCGTGTTTACTTTATAATCAGCTGACTTTTTTTTTTCTTCAAGATATTGTGTTAGCTATAATTTGATAAATTTTCAGTCCGGAGGAAATGACTAAACTTTATTTTTTTTACGTGCGTGGGCGGCTACAGTTGCTCAACCCACCCACGGAACCGTAGCTGACGTTCACGGAGCTTCATGATACAACTCTCTGAAGCATTTTACAAACTATCGGCCGAGAGAAACTTGGTCATCAAAATCTGTTACTGGCTCGCGGATTACTGGAACTTCGCAAAAAGAATTTGCCCACATACGACATGGTTGCTGCACCTGGAGTCTTTTAATATTCGTTAAGCGCTCCTACATGCGTTATACTGATGGCGGCATAACCCAGTTTCATGTACTTTTGAGACTCCTATACAACGAAGTTGCTGCATCAAGTGATGTTTTCTTTTTGTTTTCATGGGAACGAAGTGCCTATACATGGGTCTTAATGACCGCAGCTTTATCGACTTTTTTTTATTTTTTGAGATTCATGTTCCTTTAGCTTTTCATGTGCTTGTATTTATCCTTTATGTGTTTCTCTACATCCCTACAACCTCTTGTTTAAATTCAGAAATTCTTTTATCAGGGCATCAGACTTATTTGAAATCAGTGCAACAAGGCTGTTTATCAGAAATGGAAAATTGATGTCAGGGCAACTGCCCTTGTTACTAAAACTCACTTTCCTGAGCTATTTTACTTATATAGCCTATCTTGATGGTATCAACTGAATATGAATTGATAATGTATATCCGGTATCCAGACCATGCTTGATAATTTGTTTATTTTTCATCCTACAAATTCCGGTTCTCAAAATCTCCAAATAAGTATTTAGAGACTAAAATGGTCGCCAAAGCTATCAATAAAATCACAAATTCGTTGCCAATGTCACCCCTAAAATAGTACGATATATGAGCTTATCCGTCCATTGCTGAACGTAATTAAAATTTCTATTGTTGGATTATCCTTATATGGTTGTCTGAGAAATTTCGTAACAGTATTCCTCTTCACATATCTTTATGTGTAACATTGAATTTTGGGTGAATGAACAGACTATTACATGGAAAAACGTATTTCCCAATCTTAACTCATTAACACCCAAATTATTATCTTCGTTAAAATTTAAATTTTGGATTTCCCACCAGTTTTGAAAGAAGAGTAATTTTTATCCTATTTTATCAAGGAATTTGTCTCGTGAAAGAAAGTACATATTTATCTTCATATTTACTGGTGTGAAAAGCGCTTTCTTGCCACTAAGTCTAGTGTCCTCAAAATATGCCACTGGGCGTTAATGGGTTAAATAGACATTGGTTATTAATTAGAAACAAAAAATAAATGCGAGATTAAATTCCGTGTGTACTTTGTTAGAGTTGTTTTGTTAACTTTTTTGGATTTCGTATATTTTAACAAATGTTCTGACAAAACAAAGGTATAAATGCAGTTTTATATATGTGATGTCGATCACATATTTTTGTCTTAAATTCCGTACGAAACATTAATTATTAAACTCCATAGCTTTTTATCAGTGACTCATTTTCTTCTGAAAATGAATCCATTTTCTAACATTAAACATTCTTTCTTTTTTTGTATTTTATTTTTAATTCTTTAGAGAAGGCAGAGAAATGATTGTAAATTATTTAGCAAACCGTTACTTGGTTGGTAAAAAATAGATGCATTTGATTTCCCGATGATATATTATGCTTTTATTTACTTTATGCTATAATATTAATTTAGTAGCTCCAGATGTAACGCATTTCAAGTAATCTGTTTATATTAATCTCACGCTGGATAAATCAACTGGTATCATTTCTTTGTGCAATTCAAAATTACGTTATGTATTAATCATAGGATAACTTGTAATTTCCTTTTATGAAAACCAATTTATAAATCAAAAGATATAATTTAATTCATCATTTGGTTACAGAATCTGTTTTTATTACTCTTGATCTAAATCATTTAATGATTTATTGAATGGTTTGTAAGATTATTTGATGAAATAATAATATATATGTCATCAGATTTATTTTATTATGCTTTCTTTAGTTTTCGCCAGATTGTGCCTTATTTTTATATTTTTGGTGAAAGGTTGGCGTGTTTTTCAGCTAATGTATGCCAAGACTACAAAACTCGGATACACATCTGTTCGTGGCAGAAGATACTACAAAATTACAATGTAACAGTGACACCTCCCTGCCTTTAATTTTACCTGGCCTTACGGCTGGGAACACGTAAAGAACCGTCAAATAAGTGAAAGTATGTTGTGCTAAATGGATTGCTAATTTAATGACTGTACTTTGACTGTGTTATTATTAATTAAGTTGAATTTCCTAGATCCAGCAAACCAAAATAGTCCATCTTCTCTGTTTACGGGATTGGAGCTATGGGTTCTTGTGAGTTAATATACGCCATATACATAGCGGCCAACAATCTTTAAATCCCAAAAGGTATGGGGTTCTTCCCTACTCCACAATAATCTTAAAATTATTATAAATACAAAAGAAAGTTGTCTTTAATTCATGAAAGTTTACTAGAAAATTATTCTTTTAATATCATTTTGGCGATTATTAAAAGTTTCATCCAACAATTTAAAAGTAAGCAAAATATCAGTTTGTTCAGAAATAAACATCGAAATTTCATTACATTTCATTCAATTGCGGATATCTTTTCAGTTTAATGAAAGATTTCGTATGCTCTTTCGGATTTATGGAAAGTATAATTATACAAAATTAAAAAGTATAGTGTTAATGGAAATTTTAATTACTGAGAATGATTATTTTGCCATCATTCATAGGGGTGGAGGAAAATTATAAATAAACGTGCTCGAGTACATAAGTCAGAATTTCGATTTGCTCTTTCCTGTTTACTATAAACTTCACAGGAAAACAGGAAACTCTCTTTGTTAAAATATTGAAAAGGATGAAACAAAAGAACTTTCGGAGAGAAAGTTTAAAATTAATTAAATATTCTTAATGTAGGTATCTATAAAAATGTAATGTATTTCTTTGTAATTTGTACATTACTTGTTTTTCCTGATTAAAAAAAAATAATAAAATTGATATACTTGCACAGAAAGCTATTTGTTTATAAGTATATAATTCAAAACGGACAACAATTAGCAAAACTTCAGTTTCGGTATTTCCTCAAAGTTTTTTGGAAAGAGTTTGATAGACAATAAAACATCAGTTTATTAAGAAACATGCAACATAGTTTTATTCAATTTTGCGGATGTGTTTTCAGTGAAATGAAAGAATATCAATGATGAATTCTTCACTATTTATGATAAAAATAATTATGTAAATTCAAAAGTACAGCGTTAATAAAAGTTTTTAATTAGTGAAAATAATTACTTGCAACCAATCGTCACACTAGGAGAAAACAATAAATAGTCTTGCACCAGGAGTACATTCGTCGGAATTGCGTTTCCTCTCTCCTGTTTTCTATAAATAGATCAGGAAAACGGGAAATCCAACCTATTTATAATGTATTGAAAGGCGTGAAACGAAAGCCGGATTTGGGAGAGAAAAATTAAAATTAATTAAAAATTCTAAATATAGATATTTATAAAATTGAGGCGTATTTCTTAATGAATTTAATTTAGGGGCAACGAGGATTACGAAAGTCTATGGAAAATAGTTGATACAGACGTACTTTTTATCTGTAAATACCGTAGTGCATTCAATAATTTTGAATTTTTTTTAAATTACAGTTAATTACATTTTGATCATTTTGTTTTCCTAGAAATTTCTTTTTAGTTATGTTAACAACAATAATAATAAAAGAAACCCCTTGGAAATAAACTTCCATAATTATGGCATTTTTTATTTTATTTTTCTCTGTACAATGAATTTATAGTTTAACCACGGCCAAAGCTGTAAAAAAGAAAACAAGAAAGAAAAATTACGCGTCAAACATAGAGTATGAAACTACAGCAAATTCGGAATACAATAACGAAACTTTACCTTTAAAAAAAATGAAAGATGACGTCTAAGTTAGCAATATGGAAAATGTACAACTTAATTGAAAACACAATTTCATCAATTACCATTGTAGTCGGAAAAATATTCAAGTTATTTTGTGGAGATCTGTATATGATCTACATATTTCTATGTATACATCATAGTATGCATACAAATTTAGTTCAATTAGGAAACGCATAACACAGTTGAAAGTTCCCCTTTGGCAAGTTCCGTCAGTAAGGGGAGATATACTCGAACTCTTTTGTGAGTTCTCCTTATATGATCTATAAAATTTTTACACAGCCAAGTAATATAGAAATATTCGTTACATTTAAAAACACTGACCACAATTGAAAACGCACTTCCAGAAATTATGGTTTATAGACCCGTACTGTTTAACCAAATTCTTTTCCCCTATGCACAACATATTTTTTTTCAATTCCTACTATTAGCTCACACTCTCCCTATATTTATTTATTTATATATTTATCTTGTTCAAATTTTCAATCATTAATAAAATACTCATTATTCATCCTATCAAGCTGAAATAAATTTTTTTAAACTTTTACTGGATGACAATTGATGTTAATACAGTTTTTTCAAATATTAATTAATTAATTAAATTTTAATTAAATAATTTTAGTTTTGCATGGGAAACAAAATGGCGGCCATTGGTTATTGAAGATCAAAGACAATATTTTCAATAAGGGGTTACCATAGGGGGGGGACCCTGTTCTGTCGACAAACACAGCCAAGTTTGTCGCCAACTTGGCGATATATCGCCAAATTTGGCGGTCAAAATGAGTCGCCAAAAGTGACGCCAACTTGGCGATATCTCTAATATTTCGCCAAATTCCCATAGAGTTCCATTGTAAACCTACTTGCTTATAGAAAATCAACAAATTGAGATATTTTAATGCAACAAAAACTAATATTAGCTTAAGGGATTATATTAATTTTTTCTTTGATGGCCTAAGTAGGAATTGACTTTAAAAACAAAATTTTTATATTACTTGTTTATAGTTAGCATCTTAACGTGCATCAAAGTTATGCATATCAATTTCAATATGTTTGAAATAGTATAACATAATTAAAATAAACGAATTTTCTCCATAGGCCGTAATGCAATGTAATTCTTTTGATTGCCTCTGTAAACGAGCTATAAATGCCAGATTTTCATTACCGAACATGCTATAGTAAATCTCAATAATATATCAATTAAATGGCAATAAGAGTATATTTATGTGAGTAGAACGCAGACGCACAGACAAACCGAATTCATAAACACTTTTCAATTATGTTTGAATGTGTCAATAAAAAAGAAATAGCTTCAATAGTTCCCGAGAAAAGGTACTCTAATACCAGCTGTTTGTATAGAATTTCACTTGTTGCTAGCTTGATTAATTTTAAACAATGCTTATTTCCTCTTATTTTAAGATTTAATTTTAAGATAAAATTTGTCTGCATCCACTTGTCAGGAAACTTAAAAATATTTATTGGAAAGCATATTTAGAATTCTTTTCCAGTAAATATTTCATGATTTATAATATCAAAATTTTTTGAAAAATCGGAAAATCTTATCGGTTTAGCAAGTAAAAATGACTTTTTAAAAAGAAATTACAATAGAACCCTGCTAATCCGAACTAATTGGGACCGGTGCCTGTTCGGATTACAAAAATTTTAAATTACCCGAAATTCTGATAAAAATAGAAAAGAAAAAGGTGTTTTCTAAAAGAAAATGTAAGTTATAAGTACACAGTAGTACAGTAAACATCCTCTAAACCGGCATCCTAAGGTCGGGCATGCTTGATAATCCGGTACGACTTTCAGAAAAAAAAAAGTATTGCTTGTTTAATCATTGTTTATCTTTATAATAATCTAATGGAACTTCAGAATAAGAAATTACGTAACAACTCATTAGAAACGGTACAAAATCGCGATTCTATAAATAGCTCAGTCACTACATTAACGGGGGGGGGGGGGGAGAAAAACATTTCTGTAGATAATTTGCGAAATCAAGCTGTTGAAAAGGAAAATAAATTTTTATCATGTGAATTAAATGCTTTTTGCATTTAAAAAAAATGATTTTATAGTGACTGCCAAACAAAGTGATATTCGAGATTTTTTTAAGGTGGTTTCTACGAGTACGTCTACGGTGCGTGTTTTCATTTTATATTTGTGTGCATATGTTGTACTTTTACATTATTGATTTTTTTTCTATTCAAGCTGTTTAAATAAAAAAAAAATGCTTTACTGCCATTTTTTGTTTAATTCTAACTTTTTCCCAACATTCATTCTGTAATCCGGGAAATTTCGTTGTAAAAAGTGTAAAAAGCACTTTTTTGTTTTTCGTTCAATAATACATTATTTTCAGTTAATCTCTTAAGTATAATTTTTGAAAATAAAATCGGTTCGGATTAAACGGAATTCCGAATTAGCGGGGTTCTACTGTATTTTAATTCATAAAGTTGAAATATTCTTGCACAAGCTCTTAAAAATGACGTCATATTCATCCCACCAGCTTCGAAATTAGGAGCCAAACTTTAAAAGAACAAAATGCTTTTGACAAAATATATAAATATATTTCCTTATTTAAAATATAGCATTTAATGAAATTACTATTAGAAATCATTTCTAAATTCACAAAGGAATTAAATTTATCCCCCCCCCCCTCACTGATTCAATACAAAAATACAGTGCAATTTCAATGCAGCATTTCGAGTTGCTAAGCTGCTAGTTACTATGAATTCTCGTGTTGTATTAATAAGAGAAAATAAGCCTTTTAATATAAATTGAAAATTGGAAAAAGGAATATGAGAAATTTTCCAACTTATAATTAAAAAAAGTTTCCTATGAAATTATTAATATAAATACTTATAAACCACAATACTAGCATTTCAACACACATTTTCTGCATGAGTCAAACTTGTCCTACGTCAGCATAACAAAATCAAAACACACAAAAAATGTATCATTAAATTAAAGAAACTAGTTATTATTTCTAATGCGCACCTGAAAAAAAAACACACATTAGCATTCTGCAAAAGGGAAAAAATTTAACTGATTAAATAAGGAATTAAATTTTATAATTGTTAATTTAATTAATTAAAAAGTGTATTGCAATACAGTAAACTCTCTGTAAGTCGGACTATGTGTAAGACGGAAATCTGTCTAAATTGGAAAGATTTTCAAGTCCCTGCGAATCCATAGACATAGAGTAAAATTTGTCTAAGGCGGAATATTGTCTACTACGGAAAATTTTCTCGGTCCCGATCGATTCCGCCTTAGACAGAGTTTACTGTACTTTAAAAATCACAGTCCTGACGTATAAGGTGCACTCCCTATTGGTAATTTCTACTTGTTTTAGAACTTAAAAGCATATTTCTCTAACAATTAACTTTTACTAGATTATGAAGATTAATTTATACAACTTCTTTTATATCTCATATGACAGTGAAGTATTATATTACAGACATGTAAAATTTTTCTCACTGTAAGAATTGGGTTGACAACATAACATAATCAAGAAATTCCCTACATTTTTTAAATGTAAATTAAATAAGAGGTTGATATTACTTCCAAATAAATTCTATGCTCATTCAAACAAACATTCTTCCATTAAAACAATTTATGCATGATTAAAAAGATTCTCTTGATTAATTTCCCTTTCTGAAAATGTCACAGATAAATTAAGATTTATTACAAATTTTATTATTAATATTCAACGTTTCATTTAATTTACAATGAATTAATGAATTTTTTGAACTGTATTTTACTTTTAAATTCCAGACAGAAACATTTCCTAGCTTTATAAATTTTCTTATTGAAAATAATAAATTTAAGATGCAAAGGATTATTTAGTTCAGCTAAGATGTAAAAAAAAGTACCATCTTTAGTGAAAAAGAAAGTACGTCATTTGTGATAAGGAAATGAGAAGAATCATCTTTTCTTAAATTTGTTAGTGACTTATTTATTTCTTAAAATTTGTTCAAGCATGATCAGCAATTTTCATTTAAAAATTTATTATTGTTTATGCTTTTAAAGAATTTATTATAATGTTGGATTTTGACATTATTGTTTTAATATTTTTGTTGAAAGATTATGTTTCTGAGATCGAACTTTAAAAATGACGTTAGATTTCTTTCTTTTTAAAACTTTCCAACAAAGTTGAAAAGTGTTTATGCATTCAGTTTGTCTGACCGTCTGTCTACGCTTCAGCTCCCGTAAATATGCTCGGATTTTCATGAAATTGATAAAGATTATTTAAGGTCACCAAAGCATGTTTGGTATTGTATATGAAGTATGTAGCATTAATCGTTCGTTTACAGGAAAACTCAAAAGTATTCCATTACATTATGGTATATGGGAGAAAATCGTTTGCAGAGTATTTTAATGACATTATGCTATTTCAAATGTATTGAAACTGATATAAATCACTGAATTTCACTACGATCACGTTAGAGCAGGACATTCATAGTATTTTTCATTCATTTATAGAGATACAGAAAAGAAATGGGTTACAATACTGTACTGTCTTTGGGTAATAATTGCTGGAGTGCACGGTTTAAAATTCGGTATGTGCTTTTAAATTTAATTAATTTTTTACATCTTACTCGTTATATATAAATTCCATACCTCAAATACAGGGCTGCACAAAAGTATTCACGTACTTTTGGTACACTTTTTAAATTATTACTCACGTATTAGAGGAAATTGCTGAAGGTAAATTTTCAACTGAAGTATATATGTCTCTTAAGTGAACTAAATTTTGGCTTGCATGTAGCTAATAGATTAAAATCTATAAATCACGTACAGGACTGCTGAAAAAATTCGCATAATTTTCCGATTGTGGATGGGAACAGCTGAAATTGGGTTTTGAAATGTATTATGCGTTTCCATATGGTTGAATTGGACGTAATATTTTAATTTTTAAACAGTGCAGTTTTGGTACATTATTCTGAATGTGTTGAAAGTGTTTCATAATCTATGTTTGACGCATGATTTTTTCTTACTTGTTTTTATTTAAATATTATTTTTTCTAAATCTATTGAATTCTAATTTTTATCTTATTTTATCTTTTTTATTCTATATTTTATCTTTATCTAATTTTTAATTTATTCTAAATCTATCTCTGATTTTTGAAAAAATCAGCTCATATTAAATACTACTAAAACTATGTATGAAAATCACTTCATGATTACATGCAGTTTCATGCAATGATTCAGCCTCCATTGAGTTACCTAAAATTTGGAAAGAGATGCTCTACAGAATAAGAAAA
The DNA here is from genome assembly GCA_963932465.1 of Maratus speciosus. Lineage (NCBI taxonomy): Eukaryota > Metazoa > Arthropoda > Arachnida > Araneae > Salticidae > Maratus > Maratus speciosus. Next base: position 188,182,052 of record OZ010795.1, on the reverse strand, counting down.
ATAGTAGAAGTTAATTCACGTTCACGAATACCAATTTTTATTTTATTTTATGTTTGCATTTGTTTTTGATTATACATGTGGTCTCGTGATTTTATTTAACAATTTCTTACTTTAAAAATTTTTGCGAAAGCATTTGCATTAACAACGATCTTGAGAATGTAACCGTTTGAGCGATGAAACTTATGTCGATCTGAATAAAGGTATTCTTAGACCATGTCGAATTTGTACAACAATCCTTCAGGGTAACTTTGATCCGCATTTTCTATATTTTCAGATGACCCACTCTTATTTTAAGAATACTCTTGAAACTAGTGGCATAAAAGAGAAAAAATGATCCTAAATTATTGTATGAGTATAAGAAATTAAGGAGTAATAATGATATAAACAAAAAAAAATATATATACTTTTAGCCTGGTTCAAAGTTATCCAGCCATGTAGGGTAATTTTGCACCATATTATAAATATCATACAAAATAAGACATAAAAAAGTATTATAATTAAGACAACGTTGAAGCGAATAAAGTGTTTTTTCAGATATTTAAAGACTCCTAATTTACATTTCCCAACATCACAAGATTTGTATAATTTATGATATTACAACGAATATTATGCATAAGAAGAGTGGAAGAAGAAAACCATGAATGTTTAGCAAAAAATAACGTTTTATTGTTTACAAAAAAACATAAAAATGCAGTGAAAAACAATTTTCAATGTTTTAACTCAATAATATAGCAATAGTTACAATAGTACATATTAGTACTGGTATTAATCAAACAAGAATAAGAAATGTCGAATGCGGAGCTGCCAGTTTGGCCTCCATTCTTATTCAGAAATTTAATGTCCATACCAGAAATAAAGAATAGTATTTTATGTTTTATTTAATAAGAGAGATTTAACGATCGCAGAAAGTAAAAATTCTTCTTTGGAAATTTCCGGTATGAATTTAAAATGTCGGATTAAAATTTGAGATCAAACTGGCATCCCTGGTATGGGATGTCAAATTTGAGTACCTCAGCCCTAAATAACGTCTTTAAATGAATTTTATGTATTTTACATATATTTTTGAAAATATTTACATGTTATATTCAATGTACACTTTCGGCATTCATATAAAATATATGTGCACATATGGGGAATATTTGACAAGAAAATGATATTTTCGTATAACCATAAGGTATGATTTTTATTTTTGTAATTTTTTTAATCATTATTTCACATAGTTTTTATGAACCGAAAATTATATAGTATTTATCAGTAAACAATAATCCTATGCCTAACTTTGAGCCGGCTCAAAGTTATACTGAAAATAAGGTACAATGGTAGTGCCTTCTAGTTTTACATTTTACTGACTATTAGTAAATACATAATCGCAAAATAATAACACATTCATAACATTTAAATAATAATAAGTCTTATAAATGAGTATATTGTTACTTACTACAAAAAATTAATTGGATTAAAATAATTTCAAAACAGCATTCAAAATTAGCTAAAAAACAGTACTTCACAATAATAGTTGGATGATGCGATTATTTGTATATAATGTTGCAAATTTATGTTCTAAAATAAGTGAGTAGAAAGCCCAGTTTATAACCTTGCCAACAGAGTGTGGCACTGGAGTTTATACAGCCATTTGAAGTCAAAATTATTGAAAATTAGGCAGTGGTACAAAGTTACACCCCATGGATCAAAGTTACCCTGAATGACTGTAATATATTACTAATGCTTTTATGGTGTCATTAATTTTGTTAGTAATGTTATTTTGTAATAAATAATACATAGTTTCATAATAAAGTTATTTTGTTGGTTAGATTAGGTTAAGTAAAGGCCGTTGATCTGTAATGAGGAAATAATGAGTAGATTGCGTTTGATGAACAAAAGCTTCGATCCGTTTCCAGGAAATAAAATACTGGAGATAAAGACAGATTGAAGACACTTAAAAATCCATGAAAGTTTCTTTTATTCAAAGCCAACAAGACACGGTGAGGTGATTCCCCTAATACGAGCGCAAAAAGTTACCTCTTTAGCTTACAAGAGCCAGTTGTCAAGTCCCCGAGCAATATATCTGTCGAACCATGAAAAACATTAAATTAAAATTATCCTTTAGTCGTGCTACATATAAAAATTCAAACTCTAACGGAGTCACTCTGGCGATAAATCACGGATGAAAAATGTTTTTTATAACGATTAAAGAAATATGTATTAACTTTTTACATTATTTATTTAAACCTGCGCCAAATTATAATTTTTACCTGCCGCCCGTCAGTGCATAATTATTTTGTTTATATGTACCAACAGATGTTCAATTTATATCTTAAAATTTATACAAAGATTAACGAAAAGCAAGACACATTTATTACGAAGGAAAATACTTAAGCTAACATAAAGATTTATTTTAGACAGGAATAAATATTGTTATGATTACATCTGGATTAATAACCGGCAATTATAGCAAGATATATTTACGTTTATTTGAAAAGAGACCTTTTTAGATGAGATAAGAAATCAAGTTATATTATAGTTAATGAATAGATTTTTTAAAGATTTATGAGAGGGCAAATAAATTAACGGAATGTAATATAGGAAGAACTTGATTTTAAGTGTATTAAATTATCAATATAAAATTCTACATCATAGCTTTACACTGAAAAAGAGGTTGCTGTTTTTATGCAAGTCGAATACCATTTCAAAATAATGCTAAAAATATGCATCTCCGATTTGACAATGAATGCTTTTGTGTTATGCAACGCAGCAAAACTTGTCTGTGTTATTGATACAGGATCTACAATTTCTTTGTTGCCTCTTAAATTTGCAAGAATATTCAATACTAGAATTAAATATATTCAACCTACTATTATTGGTCAAGCTAAAGGTGATCTAAAAGTAAATAAAATATGTAAAAGTTTTGTGAAAAAATATCATATTAAAAAAGAAATAAGATTTTTTATTTTTGACATTAATTTGAATTGCGCTATTTTGGGTTTGTAGGATTATGCTGAATTTGAATTAAATATTAAAAAATATATATATTGCATCTCAGGAAAATATAGTGTTAAAATCTCATGTTAAAACTAACAAGTTAAGATGTCTTCATTATGATGTTAACAATGCTTTTAACAATGTCAATAACCCTGATTATGGAAGATGCATGATTTCTCAAAGCTCTCACGGTCAAAATTCTTGTAATTATAATTTGGAATGAAAAATTAATTTTATTCCAAATTATAAAATGTGATTTTAAAGGATGTTTTAAAGGAATATTTGGATATTTTAAAAAACATATTTATGATGTTGGTAAAATTCGAAGTGAACCACAGCTTATTTTTCTTAAATCAGATTACCGTTCGTATACCTTCCAAAGAGAATAAAATAAATCACTATTCATATAGGAATATATTATATGGATTAGCATGAGAAAACTAACTAATAAAATGCTATACTTTATCTCAACAATATAATGGAATTTTATTAACATCTAAATGTTGTTATAAAAGTCAGATAGGCTAGCAAACATGTGTACATTTAAATGATGCCTAGATACAAATCTAAGATTCTACACGTTAATTCCAATTTATATTTTATTCCAATTCAATTCAGTATCCAGAAGCTAAATCCAAAATGGCAAAATACTTGGCACTATTACATTTGTCAAGAATATTATCGATGCAACATAAAGGTTCTGCATAATTTTAATTATTGCATTTAAGTTTCGGTAGTCTTCACAGTCTTATTTTTTATATTCATTACATTTTATAACTAAAGTGACAGGAGCAAAATATGGACTATTAATTTCCTTAATTAACCCTGATTTTAATAAAGCTTAAATTTAATTACTTGATTTATTTTATTCTCTTGGGAAGGTATACGAACCGTGATCTGATTTAAGAAAAATAAGCTGTGGTTCACTTCGAATTTTACCAACATCATAAATATGTTTTTAAAAATATCCAAATATTCCTTTAAAACAGCCTTTAAAATCACATTTTAAATAAAATTAATTTTTCATTCCAAATTATAATTACAAGAATTTTGACCGTGAGAGCTTTGAGGAGTCATGCATCTTCCATAATCAAGATTATTGACATTGTTAAAAGCATTGTTAACATCATAATCAAGACATCTTAATTTGTTAGTTTTAACATGAGATTTTAACATTTGAAATGATGAAAAGATGAGGGTTTGTATCAAATATCTGTTTATTAGTGGCAAGATAGCGTACACAAAATTGCATGTACTATTATATTTGGATACAACCCCTCATCTTTTTGCTTCCTTTTGGGAACAACGGATTTCGAGCTTATTCTATCGACGATAATTTTCAGAATTTTTAAGCTATGATTGTGAGACTTTCACAAAAGTTGCTCTATATACTTAGCTAATGCATTATGCATATTATATTTTGATTGCATTCGCGCATGCACAGTGAAACATTTTTTAGTAAACCTGCTCATTTTTCATCCAATTTTAAATTATTTTTTAATTTTGATTGCAGAGTATTGTGTACAATGTTGTTTTTCATATTTTCTGAAAGAGCTTTGCTTTATATTAAGAACTCTGCAAATTATAAGCAAAAAACTTGGCGAAATTTGGGACTGTTTTTATAAAAACCTTAATTTCTGTACGAGTATACATGATATCCTCATAAAAATGAACACAGTATATTACAATAAGCCACTTATTAATAATCTCGTGTTTGAACGCTTTTGCTACATTAGTTTTTACAAGGTTATCCAAAAGATATTTGTTTTTTTTTCAATTTGTTGACAGTTATGGGGTTTCGGGAAAAAATCTTGGCGGAAATATATGACCTATACTATACTGTTTACACACCTGCAGTTTCAGGTTAATTCCTCATGTAGTTTTCTGGATATTTAACGAAACGTCTAAAATTGCAAGTGATCGGTCACCTTTGGCCATATAGTGTATATATACATATATTAACATTAAGTCCATGGATTGTTTCTCCAGAGCGTTTCAAAGAAGGATAATTTAATTTGAATCACACAGTATTTCATCTAATCATGATAGAGTAGCTAAACTGTGTAATATTTCACTATAATATAAAATTTACACTTACAGTAAACATTCGTCTTGAATGCAATAATCATATTTGTTCCCTATAAAAACATATAAATCGATGTATGGTGTTTTACTTTTTAGATCAATAAGATGCCTTAAGTATGTATTTTTCTATTCCGACGACTATGCCCATACGTTAAATAACAGTGTCCTTTGTTTTTTAAAAGTTCCTTTTAAATCCCTTTTTTTTAGTTTATTTGTCCATGATACCATGATGATTATTTGTCCATGATTTGTCCATGATATCGGATAAAAATATCAAGAACAAAATTGCGTTTTACCCGTTTTCGATATTTTTCTGTCAAAAATCAGATATTGTTATGAACGTATATAAGAAAGTCTGTTTTTCACTTTTAAAACTTATCTCTATCGATAACGGTTGCATAAAAATCTTTTGATATAGTCAGTTGAACGTATTTTTTTTTTTTTTTTAAATATACTAATCTAAAACTGATATTTGAAATGTTATGCAATTTTAAATATTTTCATAAAAGAAAATGTTTTTAAATCATATGAAGAATTCTTTAACATAACTACTGTTTTAAACAAGTCGTAAATTGTGCGTCAAACGTGGCAAAAGAAGTGCGTTCGTACTAACCAGTTTTATAAATATTCAGATCTTAATGAAATAGCTGTTGCACTCTTATGCAGAAATGCATGAATACAAAATTTATTACGAATATATAGATTTAATTCAATAATACGGAAATAATAGGACTCCATCTTAAATAGGACGTCATCACCATGGCAGCCTATTAGAATCATTACCTATCATGGGATATCATCATTGAACTAATTACGTATGATAGGATTCAATAGAATGAAGAAAACTTTTATTGATATTTTTTAAAATTTTGATTCGATTTTCATAATATTTGAAATGACTCGACAAAATTCTGCTATGATTATATATATTAAATTTAAAACCGTTCGGTTGGGTGGTTTTTGCTCTGTTATATGAGGACAGACGAACAGACAACAACTATAAGTGATACACATTTATATAATTACGAACGTACCTAAAAAGAAGTGGTTGCTTTTTTGATAGTTAGAAAATTTGAATACATAATCAAAGGAAAAAAATAGAAACAGTCAATACTTTCAAAAAATTAATTAAAAAATACCATTTTAGCTATAATACTCTAAAAATAATTAGCAATTTAATAGTTGAACACACGCTGTTTTTAAAGACATATTTAATAAACTATGCTATATCTCATTAGCTAATTAGATATTTTCGTACTTATGCATTAGTAGTATATTAGATATTTTCGTATTTTTCATACTTAATACATTAAGTCATGGGTTTCGGTTAATGAGAAACTTGATACAGATATGTCGAAAGATTTTACATCATTAAAAGTATTTTTGTTAAAAAATAATTAACTTCCACAAAATTTTTAACTTCATCAAATTTTATTAATTTTTTTCAATTTTCATGATTAAGGATGCAACTGATAAAAGTTAATGAAAGTAAAGAATATGAATATTCAGAATTTTCTTTACATTTTTATACAGGGTGTTTCTAAAATAATGCAACGAACTTTCAGGAGTGATGATACGAAACAAGACAAGCAATATTTATATCGAGATAACCATAGTCTCAATTCAGTTATTGAAACAAAAAATACAGGATGTTTCATTACGAGTTAAATCTCAAATTATGCTCACAATTTTAACTATAATGAAGATATTTTGACAGTTAATTTCAAATGACCTTTTCTTTCGTGTAAAATGCAACGAACCGCAAAACTACTGGAAATGTCTCTAAAAAAAGTCAAATGTTTCGTTACTCTTTCGCTACTGGCGTCCTTGATCAAGGACATACTTAAAAAAAAATTAAGACGTTTATTTTAATTTACAAGAATTTTCCAAATTTTATGTGCATTTTTAATCATTTCCCTACCAAAAGCACAAGTATTTAGAAATCAAACCAACAGATGAGAGAAATTTTTTGGAAGCAAAATTTCACAGAGAAAGTTTTGAATCATCATGGATGATCTAGACGAGGTAAGTTTTTTTTTAAATCCTCTAACTTTGATATAAATTAATATTTGAAGAAGCTAACAAAATTTTTAATTTTCTTAAATAAACTAGAAACCTTGATTTAAACTTATTATGATAGTTCTAAGTAATTATAATTTTATTAAAACGCGTGTTCATGACGTTTGGCCATTCTATAACAAAAAACAACAATAAAAAAATCGTTAGGAATTTTTTATTAGATGGCTTTTAGTTTATTGGGAGCATTATTAATAGACCGATCGGTGGCGACACAAATGACTACGTCATCTAGCTATAGATCATCATCGAATGACTACATCATCCAATAAACATAATATTTTACATTCCATTGCCATATATATTACTTCGCCATCGACTTTCAAGATGAATTAATGGTTTAGGAAAAGCTTATTAACAGTACGTGTAAGATTGATTACTGTTAATAAGCTTTTCCTAAACCATTATTTCATCTTGAAAGTCGATGGCGAAGTAATATGTAATGTAATAGGCAATGTAATGTAAAATATTATGTTTATTGGGTTTGAATTGTACATTATTAGGGTTTTTTTTTTTTGTTATAAATTTTAGAGTGCAGAGAATTTTTACCAGGATATGCGCAGGCAGACTGAAATATTCTTAAAATACTTTAATTAACTTAAATACCTTTAATTTGGCACCAATTTAATTAACTTAAATACCTTTAATTTGGCACCAATTTAATTAACTTAAATACCTTTAATTTGGCACCAATTTAATTAACTTAAATACCTTTAATTTGGCACCAATTTCATCTCGTAACTCGTTGACGTTATAGTGACACCAAAATGACTAGTTGGCACCCGCTGCTGCTCATATCGTACCAAAAAAGTCAAGGCAGATCAGTCAATCCTTAATCTACACCTAATAATCTTGTCCTACATCATGACTAAATTAAGCTAAATAATGCTATAAAAAGTGATAAAATATCTTTATTTGAGATTGACGAACGTTTCATCGCACAAACGATGACATTTTCAAAATCATTCATGATAGAAAAATTTTATTTAGAAAATTAAGAATGATAGAAATGATAGAAAAATATTTTTTTCTATCATGAATGATTTTGAAAATGTCGCCGTTTGTGCGATGAAACGTTCGTCAATCTAAATAAATATATTTTATCACTTTTTATAGCATTATTTTGCTTAATCTGTTTATAAGTGATTATTATACATATTATTACTACATCATGACTTCATCTTGTCACTCGATGATGTAGTCATTTGTGTCGCCGCTTCCCACTCTATAATAATGTGTTAAAATTTTTATTTAAGTTTTTTAAATGTATCTAGTGAAACTGTTAATGTAGGAAAATATACCTCTCAAACGAAAATACGCCTTAAGGGGACCTTCTACATCAGGAGAAAAAAAAAGCACTTTTTTATGTTTTTTTTGTAAGAAAACTGCATGATGGATCTTTTTGAAATTTTAACAGTTTATTGTACATATCTTAAGGTATACACAAGAATTTTTTTAATTAGATTTTGTTGCTTCTACTCTAAGTTATAAACAAATATGTTCAACCACATTTTTTGACACGGTGGGCAAGATTAAAAAAAAAAAAACTACTCAATGGATCATCTTGATTTTTTTTAAAATTAAAGCTTATTTAATTGTCTTCGATATGAATTAAAGCTTTTACTAAAATTATAAAAATAAGTTATTGACAAATAAGAACGAATTTAATTTTTTTTTTTTAATCAGCCATTTCATAACTTTATTTACATAAATTTATGGGTTCCTTTAATTTAACTAGAAGCTATACTCACGAAGTTTACGAAAAAAAATTATTTTTGTGTTTCAGATAATTCTACAAGGCGCTATGATGCCCACCGTCCAGACGAAATTTTCCTTAGGGGCGGTCCATAAATGACGTTACGCTTTTTTTCACTATTTTTGACCCCCTCCCCCCTTTGTTACAAAGTGTCACACTTCACCATACCCCCCCCCCCTTGTCACATGTCACGCTATATTACATAAACATATACTTGCAGTTCAGGAACAAAGCACTACGTTATAGATCATATTTTAAACTTTAACAATGTGTTTTAACAACATTTGTGAACATAACAATAAGAATGACTCATGTACTTATTTTGTATGAAATAATATTAAGGTTTATAACAAAAACATAATTAATATACAATAGTAATAAAGTAGTAATACGAAACAGCAGCTGAAAACAGTCGTATTTTGGAATTTGAAATGGAATGTAATATATTCGGCTTTAAATCTACTTTATAAAACAAAATACTTTAATTTGAAAATAACTTCAAAATTTAATCTGTTGATTTTTAATACTTTTATTTTAACCAAAATGTGTGATGTCACATTTCTTCTTACCCTTTCCCACCCCCTTGTCACAAACTGCCACAATTTCACGAACACCCCTCCCCCCCTCCAAGCGTTACATCATTTGTGGAAGGCCCCTTAGCAGTTGAACATATTTGTTTATAACTTAGAGTAGAAGCAACAAAATCTAATAAAAAAATTCTTGTGTATACCTTAAGATATGTACAATAAAGTGTTAAAATTTCAAAAAGATCCATCATGCAGTTTTCTTACAAAAAAATCATAAAAAGGTGCTTTTTATTTGTCTCCTAATGTAGCAGGTCCCCTTAACTTTTTCCGAGTTACTAACGATTCTGAAAAGAGTTCTTTATCTTCAGAAACATCAACAACCAATATATCATCGAGATTTAAAGCAGCATTGATAAAAACAAAGTTTATTTTGAAGAACTGAATTTTGAAAAAAATTCCGAGTACTTTTTATAGTGTATTAATGAGCTTTCTCAACTTAAAATATAGCTTTTTAGGATACTATCGATTCTCAAGTAAACATTGTCGTGTTCGACAAACAGAGACTGGCAGGAAATTAAATACAGAATTTGTCAAGGAAGAAAGGCTGTAAAAATATTAAATTCTGTTTGGTGGAATGAAGAGATCTCTAAAAAAAGAAAGTATAAAATATACAATTCAACTGTAAAGAGCATATTGTTATAAGGAGCAGAAGAATGTTGCATTATGGAGACAGTAAAAAAGAAATTAGCGGCAGTGGAAATGGATGCCCTAAGAAGATTATGCAAGATATCAGGAATATAAAGAAGAAAAAAAAATGATGAAAATAAAGGGAACCATATTAGATTATCTTAAAAAAACAATTAATCTGGTAGGGTCATGTTAAAGGAATGAGTGATGAAAGTCTACTCAAAATCACATTTTAATATAAAACAAATCAAAAAAGTTGGAAATTGCACGCCAAACGTGGCAAATGACATATTGTACTGAATGTATATTTTAGTGCACTTCCCAAGTGCAAATCAATTTCATTCTGTTCGAAAGGCTGTAACATCATTAAAATGCACTTGAAATATTTTTTCCCATTGGCCGTAATGTAATGGAAAACTTTTGACTGCCCCTGTAATTAAACTACAAATCCGATTTTCATAAAATTTGAAATGACTCGACAAAATTTTGAAACAATTACATATTTAGAATTTTAGATTATTCGATTGGGTAGATTTTGCTCTGTTATATGGGAACGGACAAACAGACGGACGGAAATGACGACTATAGGTGCTATGTGTTTATATAATTACGAACGCGCCTAAACAGGAAACGAGGAAGACAACGAAAGAACTGGATGGATGATATTAGAAAAGCGATAAGGGATATAGTTTTGGAGGAGGAATGGACCCGTGTCCGGAAGAAAAGGAAGGGACTGTTGTAGGTTTTTCGGATGGCGGCATCTGACGCCATAAACCGAGTTTGTATATATATATATGTATATATATATATATATACAGGGTGTCCACGTATAACCTGACCGACCTTTATTTTCGCAACCGTTGGTCCTAGATGCATACTTCCAATTACAAAAATGGTCGAAATTAGGGTGCAGGGTTAAGATAAAAAAAGTTTGAAGCGAAAAAACAATTTAGTGAAGAATTACAAAATCTAAATTTTTATACGGTCGCCCGGTCCTATAAGTTATATTTAGTAAAATCTCCCTGTTACTCTGGCAAGTAAGGCGAAAAAAGTCCCATTATTCTACGATTAAAATTGCCCGAGTAATAGCTGTTTAAAGTTGGAGTATATTTTTTGCTGCATATTAGGGGTCATTCACAAATTTAGTAGAAATATAATTTCGTCAGATATATTAGAGAAATGGCTCAGGGTAAAATTAGTATTGCAATATAAATTTGAAATCTTTAATCATTCTGACATATTACTGCAAAATGTACAATTTGTACTGAACATTATAAGAGGATAAAAATAACAGATTTTTTGTTAAATAAAAGGATGAAAAACAACAGCCTCAATTCTTTACAAAATGATACATATTTTAAAATGCTATTAGATTACACTGTCTTTCAAATTTTGGGTTGTGGCATGTTTTTTAGCTTTTGAAAATTGATTCTTATGTATTTTTTAGTACTGAATCCGAAAGTGACCTTCATTTTAAACCATCATGTCAGGAATTTTCTCAAACTGCAAATTTCAAAGTTAAAAAGCTAAAAGTTAAAATTGATCCCCCTCCCCTCCCAACCTCATCGGACCCCCGAGCTGTTCAGCTGTAAGAAACCCAGTATAAGCCAAAAAATCTAATAAATTATTGAATTAAATAAAATTAAACTCAATAAAAAGTCTTGCATCTATTTTATAGTATCAGATTTTTCGCTATTTTTTAACCTTGAAATTTACGATTTGCGAAAAATCTTGACATGATAGTTAAAAGTGAAGGTAATTTTTTGATTTAGCTTTAAAAAGTGTAATTATAAAAGTTAAAAAACACAACCATTGCAGGTTTATGTTATCTAATCTAAAACTCTTTCTTAAACTTTTTGACGATAATCTACCCGAATTTTTTTGTGTTATCCTTTAATATAAGTATGTATAAGATGGTAAGAGTCGAAAATCATAATAATATTACATTGTCATCGGATTTAAGTCAGTATGTAAAATTTAACTTCGATCGGACATTTGAAAGTAAGTTAAAATTCGAATACAAATTTAAAACTGGAAAGACGATCATTGCAAGTTAAATAAAACCTTATGAAAATAACATAATTTTAGTTAAAAGAAATCATAGCCTTAAATCCTTACAAAATAAAACATATGTTAAAATACAATTATTTTAACTAATCTGAAACGTAACTAATAAAAGTTAATATTTGTACAATTTCTTTCAAAGCGCAGATACCTTGAAATAAGTTTAAGTACTTTATACACGACCCTGAAAGCATGGTCGAAATCATCTGTTTTGATATTCAAAAAAGTGGTATAAGTCATGCATTTCAAAGTTTCATAACTCGGTCAATTTTAATGTTAGATGAATGGGACTATTTTTGTCTTACTTGTTAGTGTCACAGCAAATTTTTACTAAATATCACTTATAGGACTGGAGGACCGTATAGAAATTTAAATTTCGTAATTTTTTAATAAATGTTTTTCTTGACCCAAATCGCTTTAAAAACAATTCTTTACCTTATTTAAACCCTTTTTGTAATTGGAAGTATGCATATAGGATCAAATAAAAATAAAGGGCGAAAATAAAGGTCGGTCAGGTTATACGTGGACACACTGTATATATATATATATATATATATATATATATGTAAATGTATATATATGTTTTATGGAGAAACATAAATAAATTAAAAGTATTAAAATTGACATTAAAATTAATATTATTTTGTTAATCACGTCAGTGTAAATTCCTCTACGCAGGAGAAAATATTTATTTGAGAAATGGTAGCGTCTTAAAAACGGATATTCCGATTTGAGAAAATTGATTAACACACTATAAAAACTAAGTGAACAAGTTTCCGAAAATTAATTTCAGCAAAAAAAAAAAACATAGTTTTGATAATTGCTTCTTTAAATCTCGAAAATACATCGGTTTCTGAGGTTTCTAATGATAAAAAAACGCTTTCTGGAATCGTAGTTGATTCAAAATAGGTTATAGCATGTTTTAGTACGTGGTTATATAGATGGTGAGTATAATTAAATGTCCGTAGATATTGAAACTTTTAGAAGCATTTTCTGCGATTAGTAAATTTGGAGTTTGCACGCACTGGTACTTTTAAACTATGTAAGCTACAGCTTAAAAAAAATTAATAATAAAATAAAAATCAGACTTTTTTTTTTTTTTTTTTTGAAAAACTTGAAATTTTTTTTTTAATTTTTGGACTATTTTTTGCTAAAATTAAATTTTAAACAAATATTTTTGCATATATTTTGGTTTTAAGTTAGAAGTAGGTGTGTTATGATTCTATTTTGTTCAAAAATTGTTTTCTATATGTATAATTTAAAAGTTTTATTATGCACGCAGCACTTAATCACGCATTAATGATTTGAATTTTTTAAAATTAAAATTTAAATATAAATTTTGTACATACAAGATTTATTTTTCTCGATAATGTAGTTAAGGATATATACTTTAGGCAGAAAGGCGAAAAAAGATCTTAATTGCATATTGTTTGTGTTTTGGTACTTTGAAAAAGGCGATGTTTTTGTTTCAACAAACTATTTTAAACTTTCAAAAAATCAGTTTATAGTTTTTGTTTTATTTTAAATATTTTAAAATTTCTCAGCAGTATGCAAAAACATTCAAAAATCTGCATTATTTCTTGAGTTATAGCAATTTATAGATGCCATAATTTTGTATATTATATTATATATTATATTCAATTGAAAGGTTATCTATGCCCCCTTAAGAAGAATTTGTCTTTTTTACAGTGTTAATATTATGATACCGTAAGAATGTTAATAAACTCACCAAGTTATGATGCTTCAAATTTTATGAAATTTCGGAGCTTTCCGGCATAAAAAACAGACAGACGATTTTTTAATGGCGGAAAACTCCAAAATTATATAAAGTTCAACACATCATAACTAGGTGAATATTAGTCTTAGAAAAATAAAATTTAACTGTTGTACTTGTCAGAGAATGGAATTTTCCCCCAATATAACTTAGTGGACTAAGGGGTCGAATAAAAATGAAAAAAGTGTAACTTTTCAAAAATTAGTCGCCGGACTGTTTCATAATACATAATTTATATTGAACACTTTTGCAATGTACATTAACCTCATATCACCAACAGTCTATATTAGCGTCCCATTTTGTCATTTTGATTGTCTAAGTGTGTACATTCTTGATGAAGATATAGGAAGGAAAAAAACAGAAACCGCAACGTTGTTTTCGAATAAACAACTTATATTTAATTTTAAAGTATATTTTGCAATAAATGTCTATCGACTATAAGGCTACATGGGGCAAATGGGCCATGGTTTTACAATGTGACTCTGGAGATTCTGGCAATTCAGCTTCAAGAGGCTAATATTAATTTCAATTAAAGTCTGAACTTTTGTAAATGTCTTCAGTTAGGTTCCCTCTATCAGAAAGAAATGTTCAAAATTACATTTTAATATCTAATATATATATATATATATATATATAATCTTTATTTCCTCATGGGTCCAGTTGCCCCATGAAAATGGGGCAAGTGGACCAGGAGGGCCTATGTTCCACATGCGTTTTTTTTTAAATATTGGGTCCTGTCAGGTCCCAATCAGGTCCTGTTTGAAAAAGTGTAAACAACTAAAAAAAATTTAAACTAGGCAGATCATGTACATTATACACTGCTAAAAAAATTAGGGGAGCAAGCAAAAAAGTGAAGAGAACAGTGCAAAACAGCCATGTATGTGCACAAATTGGATAGTACACGTGTATCAATGCGCAATGCAGAAAAAAAGACGCAAAAAAATTTGTAAGGGATCTTTTATTCTTTGAAAAGATGGAAAGAACATGAAAAGATGGTTTAGGGCAACAATTTGGTTTCATGTAAATGAGAAAAAAAAAGTATTGTTTAGAAATGATGCAAGATTTTAAATATTGCGTGTGGTCTCCTCGAACAGCTAAGACTGCTGCACACCTGTTTTCCATAGATGCGATGAGGTTATCGATAAGACTTTGGGGAATACTGTTCCACTGCTCAATAATTGCAATCTCCAAGTCCCGGACAGTAAAAGGAGGCCTTGGTCTCATAGCAATGCGTCGTCTGAGTATGTCCCAAACATGTTCGATCGGATTTAGGTCAGGAGACAATGCTGGTCATTCCATACGCTGTATTGTTTTAGCTTCAAGCATGTTTTCCAGAAGACGAACTGTATGAGGTCTGACATTATCATGCATGGAAAAAAAAGAAATCACTAACTGCAGCAACATAAAATACGACATGAGGTCTCAGTATCTCGTCTGTATAACTTTGAACCGTTAAAGTGCCATTCCGAATGATATGTAGGCCTGTACGGCCACCTATGCTGATTTCAGCCCATAGCATCAACCCTTCTCGTCTGTAATGTGATCTTTCATGAACGAATGTGGGAATATTTTGAGTGCCCATTTCTCTCCATGCCAAAATACATCAGATGTCACATCCAGACTGAATCGGGACTTGTCTGTAAACAAAATTTGACTCATATAACGTTCCCTTCAAACTCAATGTTTAGTTTCTCCCCTTCTTTGGGCCGCACAGTTGCTTGAGATCAACGGAATACAGACCATTGGGATACGTGCATAGAGACCACCCTGGTGAAGCCTATTTCGGACTGTTTGGATGGACACCCTCCGTCCTGTGGCCAAGAACAACTGTGTTTGCAGCAGAGTAGCACTGCCCGTTCATTCTCGACGAGCTGTTAACAGGATATATCGGTCATTAGTTTCTTTGGTAGGACATGGCTGATCTCGCCCTTGTCGATATCTACCATTCCATGTGTCTTGGAATCGGCTCCACACACTTGCATTGACACTTCTTGTGACCCCAACAGCGTTTGCTACACTTCGTTTAGTCCAGGCAATAGAGACGGTATAGGGGCTCTACCTAGCAAAATTCATGGTAGTTCTGGAAAAAGGCTTACTATATGTTTTTTGGGTCGCTGAATCCGAATTTTTAACTTCCCACCAAAATTTCCCCTGGCAACCCCCCCCCCAAATTTTGGTAAAATTCCCCCCCAAAAAAGGTTTTTATTAAAAATATCAATTTTTTTATTGTTTTAGGGAAAAAGTATTCAGAAAGTAGACAAAATTTGCAAGAAATTAGATATATGGCATTATAACTTAGGAAGTAGGGGAAGGGGGGATCTGCCTCGGAACATGCGCGCGGTGCTGCGCGAACTAAGTTGCGCAATTCCACTTAACCACTCACACGTTTACATTCGCCCTCCCATCTCCCCTCCGAACTTTCTCTATAATGAGGTTTTTGGGTTGTAAGTTTTTTGGGTCGCTAAATCCGAATTTTTAAATTCCCCCCAAATTCCCCCCCCCCCCCCCCGAAACCCTTCCCAAATAGTTGTTTTTAACTTAAATTTATTATTGTTTTAGGGGAAAAGCATTACGAAATTCAGAAACTAGACAAAATTTACAACAAATAGGATTAATGACATTATGACAGAGGATGAACGGGGAGGGGGAGGGCTGCCTCTGAACATGCACTGCGGCTCTACGAGCATTAAGTTATGAAGTCCAGGCAATAGGGGATTTTACCTGGAAAAATTAATACTAGTTCTGGATTTCAACTCACTTTATGTTTTTTGTGTTGCTGAATTCGAATTTGTAACTTCCCACCAAAATTTCACTTGGCAACCCCCCCCCCCCAAAAAAAAAAAAAAAAAAAAAAATTGATTTTTTGAAAAAATTTGGTTTTTGGGAAAAGCGCGCGGGGAATGTTCCGAGGCAGCCCCCTCTCTCCCCGTTTATCCTACGTCAGAATGTCATACATCCTATTTGTTGCAAATTTTGTCTAGTTTCTGAATTTTGTAATGCTTTTCCCCTAAAACAATAAGAAATTTAAGTTAATAACAACTATTTTTTTTTGGGGGGGGGGGGTTCGGGGGGGGAATTTTGGGGGTAAGTTAAAAATTCGGATTCAGCGACCCAAAAAACTTAAAGTAAATCTTATAAGGAAAGTTCGGAGGGGAGATGGGAGGGAGAATGTAAACGTGTGAGTGGTTAAGGGGAATTGTGCAACTTCGTCCACGCAGCACCACGCGCATGTTCCGAGGCAGATACCCCCTTCCCCTTCATCCTATGTCATAATGTCATATATCTAATTTGTTGCAAATTTTGCCTACTTTCTGAATTTCTAAATGCTTTTGCCTTAAAACAATAAAAAATTGATTTTTTTAATAAAAACCTTTTTTGGGGGGCTTTTTACCAAAATTTGGGGGGTTGTCGGGGGAAATTTTGGTGGGAAGTTAAAACTTCGGATTCAGCGACCCAAAAAACATAAAGAAAGCCGATTTCCAGAACTACCATTAATTTTGCTAGGTAAAATTCCCTATTGCCTGGACTAGTTGTGTTTCCCCAGATTCAATTGTCCTGATAACACGCCGAGCCATGGATTTTGTTAAATCACATTGTTGTGACACTTTCAAGTCACCTTTTCTCAAAACACAAGCTGAGCAATTGAATTTTACAAGTGAGACAGTGAAGCAAACGTTTCTGGAAAATCCCGATTTCTAAACTTATCTCCTTTTTCTACTTTTCGACGTCATAAACTTTAATTTGCATGTGAAGTTTTTTTTAATCTGTTTTCTACTACGCTTTAAATTATGGATGTTTTATTTTACGTTACTTATCGGTGAAAATATTTTCGTAATTTTGTGAAAACCATGTGCTCCCCTAATTGGTTTGAGCAGTGTATATCAAGGGCGTTGTAAGGGAAACCTATACTGTAATGTGTATAAAAAAGCACTAAAAGTGAAAATATTAGATTTATTTGTACAAAAACATAACAATTAAGTAAGTACTTATGTTCTTTAGTACAGGTAATAAGTATAAAAGTTACATGGGTATTTTAAGGAAAAAAATAACAAGATAAATCTATGAACAAACGGCTGCCGTAAGTACTTAAGTATCTCATTCCCTTTTGTATTTACCACAATGGAAGTTCAATTGTCCAATAAACCTGGGGAGAATGAAACAATATTTTAATATAGAACATAACTATTTTTTATTCGTTTCAATAATTTTGTAATAATCTCACTTTGCCTTATGTACGCGTCTTCATCTGTATTGTAAAATTTCGAGCTATAGCTATCACACTTAAGAAATTTGGTTTCATTCTCCCAACATGCTTTTAAAAATGTTATTATGTAAATTTAATAAGGTATTATGTAATTTTCTTTATTGCAAGCAAAAAAACAATGGAAAAATTAATTTCCCGCAGTAAGATAAACTCAAAAAGATGTTTATAACTGTTGGGGTAACTGGATCCCTTATGGTCCAGTTACCCCTGATATATGTCTCAGTTACCCCATTCTTGAAACATTTATGGGGTAACTGGAACACCGGCTTACATTTGAAGTATGAAGTAAATGTGTATAGATACCAAATAATATTAATGTATTTATGTGTCTAATCTTTAAATAAAAAGATTGTTTAATGAAGGTACTTTGCCGTATTTTAATAAAAAGCCGAGGAAGTTCAACCAAATGGACGTTGTTTAAAAAAAAAGAAACCTAAATTTTCGGCAACCTATCACAGCAAAGGCAGAGTTATGATTGAGTTGACACACGCTGTTTTAAGAAGTAGAGAGGGGGGTGCGATGATAACAAAAGCTAAAACTTAAAACACATGAATGTTTTTTTTTTTTTATAAAATAGACTATGGCCCAGTTAACTAATGGGTCCAGTTACCCCAGCTTAACTTATTCTATTAGAGAAACATGAAATCTCATTTCTCAACGTGTTATTTGCGTGAAAATTACGTGAAATTTGTATTCCCTGAAATTTCCTTTCAAAATATCGAAGGAAGATTAAAATTTTGAATTTTTTTTTTTTTAAACTAATAATTTGAAAGCTAAAAAATATATTTAATGTAGATTTAAAAACCGACATAAAAAAGAGTTTGATGAATTTGTATTTTTTAATTAGTTCTATCTAGGAATATTTATGCACGAATCGGTACAATATCAGCTGCGAAAAACATATTTGCACTTTTGTTTGTTGCACTTTTGTTGCACAAATGTTTTTATATGTGCTAATCTTCTTATGTAGAATTTATTTTAAAAAACATACTTCTTATTGTCTTTATCTTTTTATTTATAGAGGTTTTGTTATGATTTTTTAACACTTTCCAACGTAGTTGAAAAGTGTTTATAACTTCGGTTTGTCTGGCCGTCTGTTCACGCTCTAATTCCCGTAATTATACTCGGATTTTCATGAAATTGATGAAGGTTATTTAGGGTCACCAAAGCATGTTTGGTTTTGTATATGAAGTATGTAGGATTAATCGTTCATTTACAGAGGCACTCAAAAGTATTTCATTACATTATGGTATATGGGGAATAAATTCCGTAAATATACTCGCATTTTCATGAAATTGATAAAGGTTATTTAGGGTCACCAAAGCATGTTTGGTATTGTATATGAAGTATGTAGGATTATATTACATATGTACATACAAAACACTATATTACATATTTTGTTTTGGAATACTTGCGTGTCTATCTCCATTTGTTATAAGATTTTATGATATTATTTGAATTTGAGAATATTTTGAGAATATTTATGATTAAAAAACAATTTCTCAAGATGATCAAGAGTAGGCTAACATGAATGAGCCTGTATAAAAGGTTAACTAAAAAATTGCCACTTCCTAAAATATTGCGTCCTGCGTATATAATGCAACACTTTCCAACACATTCAGATCAATGCAACAAAACTTCACCATTTCTTAAGGGGGTCCGGGGCTAAAAATTCTAACAAAAAAAATGCATTTTTTTTTCTTTTTTTTTAAAATACTACTGAGTCTTTAGCGTTAAATACAGCAAAACAGCATGCTTTTATCTTCATTAAATGTACAGATATAAATACCCTTTGCCTTGAGAATCGATGCATCAGCTTATCCTCTGACGAGAACTTTCATTTATCTCGTCAGGCATCGTCGCGACCGCAGGGAGTGGGCAACCGAGCATGTCAACTGGAGGAGAAATGAATGGAGCAATATTCTGTTTTCTGACGAGTCCCGTTTTTCTGTGCATCCGGATAATAGGCGTATTTTCATCTGGAGGGACCGTAGTAGTAGGAATAATCCTGCGTTCGTGCACGAAAGTGTCAGATTTGGCGATGGAGGAGTGTTGGTGTATGGTGGCATCTCCATTGACGGGCGCACTGACCTCTACATCATTCGAGATGGAGCTCTGACTGGTCGCCGATATAGGGATGATATCCTCAGACCTATTGTAGTCCCTTACGCTGCAGCAATCGGAGATAACTTCATTTTAATGGACGATAACTGTAGGCCACATCGTGCAAACCTGGTGGAGGATTTCCTTTTCGAGGAAGGAATCGTTCGAATGGAATGGCCAGCGTGTTCTCCAGACATGAATCCAATCGAGCACGTTTGTGACGCTCTAAGAAGATGAGTTTCTGGCCGCCAACAACCCCCACAAACTCTCCAAGAACTGGAAAGAGCTCTTCTGGAAGAGTGGGGCAGAATACCCCAACTCGTCCTTAATAGCCTCATTGAGTCCATGCCTCAAAGGTGTTCAACGTTGCTGGCCGCCCGTGGAAACCATACCCCCTACTGAAAATGATTTTCTTTGAAGAAAACACCTTTTCTTATTCTTTTTTTCTCATATGCACAAATTGTGTTTTTTTCCTTTAGTACACAAATGCGCAATAAAATGCATTTTTTTCTGCCAAACATGTGTAATTTATTCTCATATAACCTACTATGTCTGTCGACCATGTATCAATCAGCTAAACAGTTTACCAGATACAAAATCCACCTAAAACTGCAATATCCTTTAATTGTTTTGAGCAGTGTATATACATATGAAATTTTCAATAGAGATGTTATGCTACATTTTCAACAAATTTTCTTCAGGATTTTTAACTTTGTGTGATAATTGTGAAAATATGCTAATTAATGCAAAACTCAATCATAAAAAAACTTCATTTTTTTACTTAAATTTTTTATTCCTAATCAATATTTTAAGAAATCCTAAAGACAAATTAAAATGACACATGTTCTGTACACAAAAGTGTAAAAATTTTGTAAATCGAGTAAGTATTCCCGAGTTACATCAAAAATTAAATATGTTTAAAATTTTAAAATTTAAATTTTTGTAAAAATATATTTAAAATATTTCAGATTTTTTTACATGCAATATTCTTATATTAAAAAATATATCAGAAAAAACAAGTAAGAAAAAATCATGCGTCAAGCATAGATTATGAAACACTTTCCAACACATTCAGAATAATGTAACAAAACTGCACTGTTTACAAAATTAAAACATTACGTCTAATGCAACCATGGAAACGCATAATACCTTTCAGAACCCAATTTCAGCTGTTCTCATCCATAATCGGAAAATTGTGCGAATTGCTGCCCTGTATATGATTTATAGATTTGAATCTATTAGCTACATGCAAGCCAAAATTTAGTTCACTTAAGATATATATATACTTCAGTTGAAAATTTACCTTTAGCAATTTCCTCTAATAAGGAGAACGGTGCGTGAATACTTTTGTGCAGCCCTGTATTTGAGGTATGGAATTTATATATAACGAGTAAGATGTAAAAAATTAATTAAATTTAAAAGCGCATACCGAATTCAAAACCGTGTACTCCAGCAATTATTACTCAAAGGCATTACTGTACTCTAACCGATTTCTTTTGCGTGTCCCTGTAAATGAATAAAAAATGCTATGAATGTCCTGTTATAACGTGATCGTAGTGAAATTCAGTGATTTATATCAGTTAATACATTTGAAATAGCATAATGTCATTAAAACACTCTGCTAACAATTTTTTCCCATATACCATAATGTAATGGAATACTTTTGAGTGCCCCTATAAATGAACGATTAATGCTACATACTTCATATACAATACCAAACATGCTTTGGTGGACTTAAATAACCTTCATCAATTTCATGAAAATCCGAGTATAATTACGGGAATTAGAGCGTGGACAGACGGCCAGACGGCCAGACAAACCGAAGTCATAAACACTTTTCAACTACGTTGGAAAGTGTTAAAAAATCGTAACAAAACCTATATAAATAAAAAGATGGAATTTTGAGTCCCGGACTCCCTTAAGTTGAAATATGATGTCTAATTGAACAGTTTTGAAAACCAAATTTCAGCAGTTTCGGAAAATTATCCGAATTTACAGTTGGAAGATTATCCGAATTTTTTGAGCAGTCCTGTATATGATATATAAATTTGAATCTATAAACTTAACGCGCGTAAAAATTTAATTCAGTTAGGGAATACATATCACAATTGAAAATTATCGTTCAACAATTTACGCTAATAAGGAGAATTAATGAGAAGGGGGTACTCGAATTCTTTTGTGCAGTTCTAAATTATAGAATTTATAAACAACGAATAACATGCAAAAACAATAGTTAATTTTAAAAGCGCATACCGAAATTGAAAACGCACTACCAGCAATTATTGCACAAAGACAGTACTGTAACCGATTTCTTTTGTGTGTCCCTGTAACTAAATCATAAATGCTATTAATGCCCTATTCTATAGTAATAATTTTGTAGGGAAATTCAGTGATTTATAACAATTTCAATACCTTTCAAATAGTGTAATGTCATTAAAACACACTGAAAATGATTTTTCCCCATTGACCATAATATAACGAACTTCTTTTGAGTACCCTTGTAAATAAACTATTAATGATACACACTTCATATTCAATAGCGAACATGCCATGGTAAACATCGTTAACATATATGAATTGCATGAAATTCCGCATATATTTACGCGAGTTAGAGTGTGGGCAGACAGACAGACAGACGGACATACGGACAGACAAACCGAAATTAATAACACTTTTCAACTATGTTGGGAAGTGTTAAAAATGTGACTGGTACCAATTGATTAGTAATAATATTTACTAATTAATGTTATGTATAAATTTTGCTTAGGGGGCAATCTACATAAAGAAATTGTACCGAACTGGAAAATTTTCATTACTAAAATCTAATTTTGACATCATATTTGCATTCTTGCGTAAATTTCATCTGAGAATACGAAACGGGGATTAATTCGGTCAAGTAGTTTAGAAATTATGTGGATTAAAAATTTGGAACTACTAATGTTAAATTAATTTATAATTGTTGACAAACAGATTACAGTGTGGGTATATTTTTAAACATAATTCCAAAACTAGTAAGCGGAATTAGCAACAATTTTAGATTTGCTTACGTAAAGGTTCTAGAAATTGACTTCTATTAAAAAATTAATACGTTACAATTAATACTTTTTTTCACAAATTAATTAAAAAAATATGTAGCTTCGAATTTAATTTGAAAATATGAATTGTAACCGATGAATTTTTTAAAAAGAAAACTGATTTCTAGAAGGTTCAAGTATGTGAATTCAAAATTACACCTCATTCCGCCTAGTAGGTTTAGAGTTATGCTTCAAAAGCTAACCGCATTATAAATTGTTTTGCAACGATTAGAAATGAATCGAATGTAGGAGTTCGAAGCTTTGAAACTTCATAGTCCCTACAGTACTTGACCGAATGACTTTCCGTCTGATATCCCACGGTAGCATTTCCCAAAGAATCGAAGTATGATGTAAAAATTAGATGTTAGTACTAAAAATTCTCAATTTTGGTACAATTTCTATGTGTAGACGAATCCTTAAACAAATTTCAATTATACCACTAATTAGTTGACGTTATAAGATACTACTCTATTTAAGGGGTCAGGTCACCTTTGAACCGTCCAAAAATCGATTTTTTTTTTTAACTAGCTTATAATTAAATATGATTCTTAAGAAACATTTAAAAGCAAACCCCATAAGAAAATTCGCATTAGAAGAGAAATTATGTGTAAAACACTTTAAGCTTTTGCTATATGATCAACGGGTGATTCAATCTTTAAAGCCAGTTTTCTCAAAACAGTGATTTTGATCATTGCGCGCACGATTTCTGAAAAACGGTTATCTAGAATTTCACGAAATTTCTGGTGGATGTATTAAACGTACATAAGCACAAAATG
Source organism: Maratus speciosus (assembly GCA_963932465.1). Taxonomy (NCBI): domain Eukaryota; kingdom Metazoa; phylum Arthropoda; class Arachnida; order Araneae; family Salticidae; genus Maratus; species Maratus speciosus. Next base: position 188,157,887 of record OZ010795.1, on the reverse strand, counting down.
ACCTATTATTATGTTTCTCAAGTAAGAAGTTTAGAATTCACGACTACTTTTGTATAAAAAAAAATCTCGATATTTCGAATTTCTTTAAAAAAAAGTTTTTTTCTCGGGATCTGCAAGTTTTATTTTTTCCATTGTAGGTCATTTTGAAAACACATTATATCTGCACTCTTTAAAAAAATCTTGGCTTGTTTCAGCCATTCAAATTGAAAAAATCATGCGCGCAATGCATGCAAGAATAATTCTTTCGTAAAAATTGTATTATCTTTAAAAATAAATTTTAAAAAACTATATATGTGTATACCTTTTTTAACACCTTTAATTGATAAAATAAATCGTTCCTGACATGTGTTTTCAATTTTATAATTAAAAGTTAATTAGTTAAAGAGTAACTGCAATTCTTACAGAGGTCTTTTTTCCATGTACTTTATTGGTTCAAAGGGTACCTGACCTAACTCAATAACTTTTTACACGAAGATTTGCGACAGAGTTAGCGTGGTGTGTGCACTTTTTTTGCCGACTGTACCTTTCACTTCTAGAAAAGTATTAGGTATTCTTAATGCAAAATATTAATTAAAAAACTCCAATTTTTACTTTATTCCTTAAAAGTTTGATGCTTTTAATTTTAATTTAGGTTTAGCTAAATTTAATTAACTAATTAAGGATTTTCTAGCTTCCACTAGGTAATTCGTCGTTAAACCCCGAGGCTTTCAATTGTTTCTAAATTTAGGAGAACGGATTTTTCAGATGATGCTTTCTCACTCTAAAGTTAAATCTGAAAAATGACTCACGGCTAGAAAATGTTTTGAGAAATAGCTGCAAATGCTGCATTTTAGTCTGATGCAGATGGAAATAGAAGGGTTTCTCTGGTCATTATTTACTTTACTTTAATAGGTATATACTTTCTAAAGCAGCCGGGTATATATATGTAGGGTGACCATAATTAAAGTCACGAGTTTGAAGAGACCTACAAGTTAAACTATGTAGAATATCTTTAAAAGCTTTGCTATTTAGTACATTCTTTCTTTTAACTTACAATTCTGATTGTTTGTATGTGGCAGTCAAATCTTGTTACTCATTTTTCACCCACTTCCTGTTGACATAAAGCTTAGAAATTTGGATTATCTATGTATTCCTGAGAGCAATGCACGAATTTGTCATCGATTTTTAAAAAATCGATCCCAAAGGGGGCAACGAGGTGGGTGGAGGAATTTAAAAATTTAAAAAATCACCATATTTCATAAATCAATGGAAATAAAATCTTGTTACTCAATTTTCACCCACTTCCAGTTGACATAAAGCTTTGAAATTTGGATTATCTATGTATTCCCTAGAGAAATGCACGAATTTGTCATCGATTTTTAAAAATTCGATCCCAAAGGGGGCAACGAGGGGGGGGGGGGGGGAGGAATTTAAAAATTTAAAAAATCACCATATCTCATAAATCAATGGAAATAAAATCTTGTTACTCATTTTTTACCCACTTCCTGTTGACATAAAGCTTTAAAATTTGGATTATCTATGTATTCCCGAGAGCAATGCACGAATTTGTCTTCGATTTTTAAAAATTCGATCCCAAAGAGGGCAACGAGGGGGGCGGGTGGAATTTAAAATTTTAAAAAATCAAAATATCTCATAAATCAATGGAAATAAAATCTTGTTACTCATTTTTCACCCATTTCCTGTTGATATAAAGCTCTGAAATTTGGATTATCTATGTATTCCCGAGAGCAATGCACGAATTTGTCATCAATTTTTAAAAATTCGATCCCAAAGAGGGCAACGAGGAGGGCGGGTGGAATTTAAAATTTTAAAAAATCATCATATCTCATAAATCAATGGAAATAAAATCTTGTTACTCATTTTTCACCCACTTCCTGTTGACATAAAGCTTTGAAATTTGGATTATCTATGTATTCCCGAGAGCAATGCACGAATTTGTCATCGATTTTTAAAAATTCGATCCCAAAGAGGGCAACGAATGGAGCGGGTGGAATTTAAAATTTTAAAAAATCATCATATCTCATAAATCAATGGAAATAAAATCTTGTTACTCATTTTTCACTTACTTCCTGTTGACATAAAGCTTTGAAATTTGGATTATCTATGTATTCCCGAGAGCAATGCACGAATTTGCCATCTATTTTTACAAATTCGATCCCAAAGGGGGCAACTAGGGGGGGGGGAGTTAAAATTTTAAAAAATCACCATATCTCATAAATCAATGGAAATAAAATCTTGTTACTCATTTTTCACCCACTTCCTGTTGACATAAAGCTTTGAAATTTGGATTATCTATGTATTCCCGAGAGCAATGCACGAATTTGTCATCGATTTTTAAAAATTATATCCCAAAGGAGGCAACGAGGGGAGCGTGGGGGGGGAGGAATTTAAAAATTTAAAAATCACCATATCTCATAAATCAATGGAAATAAAATCTTGTTACTCATTTCTCACCCACTTCCTGTTGACATAAAGCTTTGAAACTTGGATTATCTATGTATTCCTGAGAGCAATGCACGAATTTGTCATGTATTTTTAAAAATTCGATCCCAAAGGGGGCAACGAGTGGGGGGGGGAGGAATTTAATATTTTAAAAAATCACCATATCTCATAAATCAATGGAAATAAAATCTTGTTACTCATTTTTCACCCACTTCCTGTTGACATAAAGCTTTGAATTTTGGATTATCTATGTATTCCCGAGAGCAAAGCAGAAATTTGTCATCGATTTTTAAAAATTCGATCCAAAAGGGTGCAACGAGGGGGGGGGGGGGAGAATTTAAAAATTTTAAAAAAATCACCATATCTCATAAATCAATGGAAATAAAATCTTGAAACTTTATATGCTTAGGGTATAGCTAAAGGTAGTAAACAAGTGTTTCGGAATTTTTCAAATTTGACCCCTAAGGGGGGAAAGGGGGGGGGAGGCTTCCCCCAAGCGCCATCCATTTTCGAAAAACATCATGAAAACACTACTTAAGCATAAACTATCATTACTAAGGTTAAGACTACTAAACCTAATTGTTGCTCAATTATGGTTTGATTTCCTATGGGGAAATCTGTATCAGCTTCAACAATGAGTATTTGTTGAAAAGTACTAACGGCAGGGCTACCACAATGGCGACAAATTTCGAGCAACACGGTGAAATACCGCCAAATAATATGTTGCCATAATGGCCAACTTTGCGATAGTTGGCTAATTTGACGAATCAATTTGTTTAAATCAATTTCTACATTTTTGTTGATTTTAATGAAAGAAAGTTTATGTATTTATTTTTTCTTTACGTTTATGACTGTACTTTTTAGAGTATGTGGAAAGGAAATAGGGAATAAAATGATAAGGTTGAAATTTCACCGATAGATGGTTTTTTAATGTTAGAGATGAGCCCCAAATTTCGGACAACTTGCTGAAATATCGCCAAATAGTAAATTGCCATATTGGCCAACTTGGCGATAGCTGGCTAATTTGACGAAATTCCCATTTAAACCAAGTTTTACATTTTTGTAGATTTTAATGAAAACAAGTTTTTTTTTTTTTTTTACATTTATAATTGTACCTTTTAGAATATGCGGAAACGAAATAGTCAATAAAGAAATTTCACCGCTAGATCGTGCTTAAATATTAGAGATGTTCAATTAGCAAATACAGTACCTCAAAAATACGGCATCTTCGGGACCGAGACTACCCTGGATTTTTGAAAATTTTCAATATATGATAGAATATCAAATGCACCTCCGGTAGTTTGAATGGTGCCTTTATTCATAATTTAATTCATAGCTAAGTGATATTTCTGTGAGAAAAAAGATAAAATTAAATACTTAAAGGAAAACTTATTTTAACTGTTATTTTCTATTTTACAAAAAGAAAAAAAATCAAATAAACAGAAAATAAAATCATTCTTGTCATGTAATTTTTTAAACATCGATGTCAATTACATTTGCTTAAATTTTTTCGGCAGTTCTTTAACAAGTTTTTCTTTGAAGAATATCGATTTCAGAGATCCATTCCTGTTCATCTAAAGAAGATATCAATTTGCCATTCAAATTTATGCGTTTTTCTTTTCGCGCCCTTTCTTCTGCCGGCTCCTCGTTATAGTTTCTCTGACCTGCTATCAGCGTTATCGGTGGCTCTATTTATTACTGCGCCAACGATCTCGCTATCGCTAATACATTTCTTTTAATCTGAAAGTTTTCAGTTATTAAACAATTGTTATTTTTTATCCGGTAGGTTGGAAGCGTAAAGAAAAAAAAATTGAGAGCGATTTTGAATGACTTTCATGTCGAATTTTTAAAGTTGCCGGATTTCCGAATGTCAGATTTTCGAGGACGAACTGTATTAACAAAAATATCTGATTTTAAATCAATATCTTTTGAGACGATGATATTCTTTCATAGAAGTGCTATAATTACTATCATTTTGATAAAAAAATTTATCATGTGAAATTTTCTGTAAAATACTTTCAAAATTTAGATTGTAGAAAATTCTCCATTTTTTTATATATATATCGCCATTTGTCTTAATTTTTTAATTTCTTTTTAAATTTTAGAAGTTATTTCCTTATTATATATATATATATATACGTATATACACATCTTTACTATGAATTAACCAACAAGCACCTCTGATGATTCTGTGGATTATTCATAGTTTTTTATTTTACATACTGGTTTCCTATGTTCATATCTTGTTCATCTTTAAAATTTTACCATTTGTTCATATATTTGTCATTTCATCTTTATATATATATATATATATATATATATATATATATATATATAGATAGATAGATAGATAGATAAAATCCCCGTAAAGCACAAGTTTAAACATATGTATAAATATACCCGCAGATATATATGTATAGAATGTGATATATAAAATAAGACATTCAATATACCAGAACTTTGAAATAAGGAAATTAAATATACGAGACGTCTTGTGGCTCTGAATTTTTTGCCTTCTATATTCACAAGAAAGTGTTGGGATTCGTGAAAATTTCCCACTTCTAGTTTTTGATAAATATTCATATTTTCGAATGTCGTAAATACGATTCGATTGCTTTGGATCGATGTATTTTTATCGCTCTGTCTATTTGACTTGTATCTGCGTGTTTCAGAAACTACGTTATTAACGATTAATGCACATAATTCCATGAAACTTAATATTCAATTATAGAAAAGTTTTGGAAAATAACTGATAATGTTGCATTTCAGTCTAAAGCAGATGGAAATAGAAGAGTTTTTCTGAATTTTATTTAATTTTATATAGTCATAAGCTAACATAAGTTGTTTTGAAATAAATTAATTTTATAGAGTCCTCAAGACAAATTGGTGGAAATAACTTTTGGAAAAAATAGCCTAAATCTGTGGCGTTTCTATTACATGTTTTTCTCGATTTGAATAATAGTTATATTTATAAATCTAGATGGAATTACATCAAATTTAATATGTAAGAAGCATATAATGAAAAAAAATATGTTGATTCAATTCAGCTCTATCTCAGAATCTATGAGATTGAATTACATCAAACTTAATGTGTAATACGCATATAAGGAAAAAAAAACATTCTGATTCAATTCAGTTTATTGAAATGAGAAAGATTTTTTTTTTTTTTTTTTTTTTTTTTGCGACACACAAATTTTGGAAAAGACGCTTCTGTTAATTTTGAAAACTTACTTTTTGCCGAGTTTTGTAACTGCTTTTTCTCAGAAAGGTTTTTGAAGATAAGAAAAATAAGTTACCAGATTCGTGAGGAATTACAAATTCGAAAATTACATATTTCGAATTTTCATAAATGTTTCTTCCACATTAGGAAATGTTGGGATATTTTTGTATACTGTGGTGTTACTCAGAGTTAAATTACTTATTTATTTTATTATAAATATTGTCATGTTTATTTATTTTTTATGAAGCGAGGGAAATAAAGTAAAAAGAAATTTGTTATCATATGCTATTCCAGAACAAAGTAAGTAGATGATTGAATTGTATATACTATTTTTGTAGTATATCTATCTTTAAAAAGACATGGCTTTTCTACATAATTTATAAACTAGTTGGATGTGCCAGTCCTAAAACTTTCATCTATCTCATACATCTTAATATTTCAATAAACCGGTCAAGTGCGGGTATTACTTGTTTAAAGAAGGTTACGTACAATAAATATACGAATTAGTAATAGGACACTGCATTACACAAATGTGTCATTAAAAGTTGTTATCTAGGCCTTAAAAGCCGATGGTGCATAGAGTACGCCGCCCGTGTCTTTATGTGTGTCCAAACCGCATATATAGATTTTTTTATTTATTTTTAAAGATAATACAATTTTTACGAAAGAATTATTCTTGCATGCATTGCGAGCATGATTTTTCCCATTTGAATGGCTGAAACAAGCCAAGATTTTTTTATGAGTACAGATATAAAGTGTTTTCAAAATGACCTACAATGGAAAAAATAAAACTTGTAGGTCCCGAGAAAATTTTTTTTTTGAGTAATTCGAAATATCGAGATTTTTTTAATACAAAAGTAGCCGTGAATTCTGAACTTCTTACTTGAGAAACATAATAATAGGTCATTTTGTGCTCCTGTACGTTTAATACATCCACCAGAAATTTCGTGAAATTCTAGGCAACCGTTTTTCAGAAATCTTGCGCGCAAGGATCAAAATCGCTGTTTTGAGAAAATTGGCTTTAAAGATTGAAAAACGCGTTGATCATATAGCAAACGCTCAATGTGTTTTAGACATAACTTCTCTTTTAATGCGAATTTTTGTATGGGGTTTGTTTTAAATGTTCCCGAAGAATCATATTTAATTATAAGCTATTTTTAAAAAATTCGATTTTTGGACGCTTCAAAGGTTACCTGACCTTTTAAGGGCTAATATTTCGGCTAATTACCCACAATTTTTTTTTGCTAAAATCATTATCAACAATCCTTTTATACTTCTGCGACGATAGGTACCTGCAGCACTCCTCAATGCTTTTGCTGAACGTCCGCAAATCGAAATTAGCGTGTAACAGAAAAATGCTATTTTCTCAAAAACTATGTGATCTAGGGTAATCGCTTTAGTTTTCCTGCAAGGTTTAAATTAACTTCTACAACCCCTAATTTTTTTTATAATTTTAGTTTCAGTAGATTCGGAAATAGATGAGGGGGGTGGGGGCATTTTTGCATTAAATTTTTGACGATACCTCTGAAAATATAATACCTAAAATTAAAGGAAATGTATTTTTGAGTTTGTGGTTGCGAAAATTTTCACACGATATACAAAGAAAAGATTTTTTTAAAAGTAACTTAATTAGCCCCTCTACATTTTCCCTAAATATATTTGTGAATGGTTAATAAATATGTGAGTCAATAGCCTTTATTACTTCAGCCAATTTGAACTTTCCAACGGTCCATAGTTTACGAGTAAAATGGCTGTGGCAGACGGACAGATACAGGAGTCATCTTAAAATGGTTCCGTTTTTACTTTTTAAGTAAGGAACTCTATAAAAGTAGTTACAAATGTTAATATTTCAGTATTATTAGTTCAATAATTTTGATTTTCATCTTAAATTTCTGCTTCAGTCAATTAAAACCAGTAAAAACCAATTAATCTCGATTATTAAAATAAATAGTTTTCCGTTATTCTGTCGTACATCAGCTGTTTGCAAATAGCCGGCTTCGTAAGTTGCGCAGTTCCAGTGGTTACACGAGCCGCCAATGTACAATAGAACTGCGAAAAATCTGGGAAAATTATACAAAAATCGCTATTACAGCGCCCCCTTCCGGAGGAATATTTTGAAATTCAAGGCGGATTTGCTTGCCATTACTCAAAACATGCACAAAAATTTGGTTCAATTGTATGCATAACTTCATACACTTTTCGAAGGTACTGTCGTGGAAAAAAAAGTAAACACCCCCTACTAACTCCGCAACAAATTATCGTAGACGAAAGTTACTGGTACCGAACGATTGGAAATAAAGTCTACTCTTAAATGACGTATATAAAATTTGCTTAGGGGTCCTCTACATATTAAAACGAATCCAAACTTCATTTTTTTCAATGGCAATACTCAATTTTAACGAGATATTTCAAATCTTTGGTTCAAACTATGCCTAGACACCAAATTTTAAGTCATTTGAATGACAAGTTTTTGAATTATAAACATTCAAAATTTAGTGCTTCTAATGTTGAATTACATTTTCATATTTTTATTTATAACTTCTGAAATTATGATCCTAATGTTCTAATTTTTTGTGTAGCAATAATGCTAATATACACAAATATAAATACGTTGAATCAATTTTTATAATTTTCTGATGTGAATTATGAATTATGAAATAAAAAAATTATGAACTGCAACCTACAATTTTTTTGATGGATTCAGATTTATTAAGTCCTGCTTTATGGAAATCCAAAATTTCACATTTTTCTTCCAAGTAGTTATCAAATTATGTTTTAAAAATGGCAAAATGATGGTTTAAGGGGCCGTCTATGATAGAAGTGACTAAATATTTGAAAATTTCTTATGCTATCCTGTAATCTAACAGGCTTAATTGACTGCTTAAGTTGCCTTGATCAAGAAGGGAGCTCTCTGGGTTAACAATCGAGTACTGAACTTCAATTTGGATACAGCCCTTAAAATACGCTCGTTTTAAAATAATTAATTTCTCGAAAACTTATGGTACGAATTGCATAAAAATTTGTTTCTAGACTAATTAAAGGGTGTAGAGTTCATTTATGCTGTCAGAATTGTGTACTGCTATTGAAAAAAAAAAAACAAAGTTATGCTTCGTTTTAATATGTAGATGGCCCAATAAGCAAATTTTATTACATCATTTAAAAGTAGACTTTATTTCCAGTCGTTCGGTAGCAGTAACTTTCTTCTACGATAATTTGTTGAGGAGTTAGTAGGGGGTGTTTTTTTTTTCCCCGACTGTACATTGTGGACACACGGACAGATAGACATGTTGTATAAATATGTTTTTTCGGGATCTCTGACACCTAAAACGTGCAAATCCGTTGGAAAAACGGAAGTCGAAAAAAATTTCGGTTACAATACTTTCTTCTATGTAAGATAGAATAAAGTAAATATTTGGTTCAATTCTAATCATAACTTCATACACGTTTCGATAGTACAATAACGAAAATGACACAAAAATATCTATTACAGCGCGCTCTTCCGGCGGAATTTTTCCAAATTCAGTGAGGACCTGCTTACCATAGCCTAAAACATACACAAACTGTTTGGTTCAATTCTATGCGTAACTTCATACACTTTTCGATTGTACAATGGCGACACACAGACAGACGGATTCACGGACAAACACATGGGCAAGCAGGAATTTTGTATAAACATGTTTTTTGGGATCTCTGAACCCTAAAACATGTAAATCCGTCGAAAACCGGAAGTCGAAAAGAATTTCGATTACAGTATTTTCTTCTATTGAAGGGAGAAGAAAGTAAAAAGCATTAAAAAAAAATAAAGGAACAGTGTTCAGCATTAGGTCTAGCTATTGATGAAATTTGGTAATATTTGAAATCGAAATATCAAAATTTTAATTCTGAGATTTCGCATTAAAGTGCATAGAATGCATATAATCGTTAAATTTAATATTGCTGTATGACTCAGTGCAGTGTTGTCATAAACACAGGAAAAGTTAAATTACTATAGTCTCTTTAAATTCTTCTATTATATTTTAACATTAAAATTATACTCATCACTAAGTTAAAATTTCACTAAAATCAAATAAAATTTCAAATAAAATATGTGTCTTTTCATGGTTTGGTCCCAACTTACGAAGTACATAAAATATATTCTAGATCTTTTTATGAATATTTATAAACATTTGTATCTTTCTCTCTAAAATTTATTATGCGTTAGTTTTTGCGTGTGAAAGTTCTTTTAGAGTGTTCATAAATTTTTTATAATACTGTTTTATAGTCACTTTGAGATATACTCCCTGCATTTTGTTGAATACTTTAAAATAATTTTTTTTTACTCTGATATGGTGTAGTGTATGGTATTATTGTATGGTAGTATTGTACGTACCTATGTCCCATCGTAAAATGTTTAAAAGATTATCGTAAAGATATGTAGCGTATAATATATTATCCCTTGATTCTGTAAAAAGAACTGAAATATGTAATAAATAATATTTGTCTTATCTAAATAGTGCAAAAAATTTAAGGAAGTATATTTTTTCTTATTATAAAATGTATAAGAGTTCATAACAAATATATGTATGTGCAATCTACACAATATGGACTTTAAAAAACTCACCGTTTTATTTAAAAGGCGACAAAAATGATAATAATATAGATGATACAAGTTAAAAATATACATTTTATTTAAATTACCTAGTACTTTCGGCCTGCAATTACGCGGCCATTGTCATGGAATATTTTTATTAATTGTTATTCTATTCATTTAAATACGTTACTTCGTTTGAAATAGAAGAGTCTATAATCATTAGGGCAGTTGGAAGTAGCAGTGCCTTGGATTGAACTTATGTAGAGAAAAATATTTTACTGCTGTTCTATTTATTTTAATACGTCACTTTCTTCCCATTCATTTTTAAATGCGCTTCACTTTCATTTTTAAATGCGTAGCTGGACACTAGTAGAAGTAGCAGTGGTTCGGATTAAACTTGGTGGAGGAAAATATTTAACAACAAGATGCTCTACGCAGGTTTAATACGAAACACTGATATTTCTACTACTGTCCAGCTACGCATTTAAAATGAAAGTGACGTATATGAACAAAGTGACGCATTAAAATAAATGGAACGGCAGTTAAATATTTTTCTCTACATAAGTTTAATCCAAGGCACTGATACTTCTACTTCCAGCTACCCTAATAATTATAGACTCTCACATTTCAAACGAACTGACGTAATTGTATGAACGGAACAGCAATTAAGAAGAATATTCCCTGACGATAGCCGCAGGATTGCAGGCTGAAAGTACTAGGAAATTTAAATAAAATGTATATTTTTAACTTCTTAAGTAAAACGGCGAGCTTTCTAAATTTTATATTGTGTGATTGAATGAAAGTGGAATATTGCATTTCTTCTTGTGATTTTATATATGTAAGTAGTTTTTTAGTTTTATTTTAAGGTTGTAAAAGTAATTGAAGCCCTTAATAAAATGCTATATTGATTTAAAAATAAGTTGAAAGTAATTAAAAATAATTAAAATTAGTTAGTTAAATATGTTTTATCGTAAATATTATTATATCATCCAATATCCAACGCATTACATTATACGTAAGCAATCCTATGTATTACATTATTATGTATATTATCATATGCGCATAGCAAGTATTTACATAATATTTTTTTCCATAATGTTTTCTCAAACTTTTGTTACATTTCGTTAAAAACTTTGCATGTTAGAAGCAAAAAACATACGAGAAAATTTTGATTTTTGCAATAAACGTTCAAACTTTCGCGAATATACTTTCTATTCTTACGAAAATGCATGTAGACATTGCGTATAGCAAGATAAAGTACTTACAAATTTACATATCAATTCAAGTTTCTATTGCACAAAGAGAGCTCAAGTATCATTTTTTCTTATTTAATTTAATGTTGGTCTCCTAAATACTCTCAAGATTGAATTTAAAAATTTAAAGAAGGAGTCATGAATTGAAGCAGTCTCTTTACTCTGTGAAATATGAAGAAAAATTCACCTGATACCTTTGTATCAATTTGGTAAAATGTATGATATCAAATGTTTAAAACCTTGTCCAATTAAATTGAACACTATTATATATGAAAAAAAAAAAAAAATCTCTGCCGACTCGGCCTGTAGGCGGAGGCAGATTTCGAAGTTAAGTACTAATTTCACCAACAAAAACTAAATCAGGATCAGAGGTAAACCCAGTTTCTTCACTAAGAAATTCTAAAGACATAAAACTTTTATGAAAATTCTAATATGCACGCATGCACACATGTACATATATGGAATAGATTTAAAAATGGTGAAAACAAATTCAGAGAACCTCAAATTATTTAAATATGCCAATATTTCCATAGTCGGGTTTTTATCATGTTTCAATACGTTTTTCCAAACTCACATAACGTTACGTATTCGCCTGCTGACGTCCATTATATTTCCAATATGACGTAATATGCACTTTTTTTAAAAAATTCGTCAAACTATTTATTTCATTTTCATTTTTCACGTGGAAATCTTGCTATAGAAAAGTTATGACGTAATATTCATTTTATTTAATTCACCAAAAAATATTTCATTTTCATTTTTTACGTGGAAATCTTGCAATAGAAAAGTAATTGTTGTGATAAGAATTTGTAATGTATTTTTTTAATTATTGGTAACTGCTATGACGAAAAATGTTTATTTTTTCCTGTTATTTTTCTGTAAGAGCTGGTTATACCAGAATCATGTTAAGGCGGTATTCAAAAATTTTAACCCTCCCCATTTCTACCCTCTTGGGCTGATTTTGCCCATTTGCAATCCCCGCCGAAATATTAGCCATCTCAAAGTTTTTGGGGAGTTGAAGAAGATTCGTGCATAATTGCGACTTTTATCGTGCGGACAAAAATTAGTACATACACACATATATATATATATATATATATATATATATATACAGGGTTGTTATAATTGAAGTTCTGAATAGTCTCGAAACTTTTGCTTAAGTAGTTTTTCGAATTTCCGAATTTTTAATTCATGTACAGGGTTGTTAGAATTAAAGTTCGCCTATTCAGAAGGCTCTAGAGCCGGTTCTATGGCTCCAATCGAAACAAAAACTCACTAGTATGTAGTTGAAGACATGCGCTCTGCGAAAATCGAAAAAAAGTAGTTAAAATTTTTGTCAATAGGTGGCGCTGCTCCAATATTTAAGGCGATGTTTTCAGATTCATTATATAAATTTCTGTCAATCCAGACGAATCACACAAATTTAAAAGTTTCAACAAACTTCTAGGAACTGCGAATTGTTATACTTAAAGTTCACATAATCAGACAGCTCTAGAGGCTGACCTATGACTCCAAACAATACAGAAAAATGAATATAATTTCATGTGATGTAATCTGCATCAACAAAAATAAAACATGTCGCTCGGCAACGAGAAAATAACGAAGAATAACATTACGCATGTTCAAGGAATCCTCCACCGTTTTCAATAACGCATTCCATTCTCAGAATTGTGCTTTCTACAGCAGTGCGTAAACTGTCCTGTGAGATTGAGCGAATATGAAGTCTAACACTGTCTTTCAGATCAGAAGTTGTCTGGCATCTGACTTTAGATACAGAACCTTTCAAAAATCCCCACAACCAAAAATCGTATGGTGTTAGATCAGGCGATCGTGGTGGCCAGACTGTTTGAAAATAACGACTTATGATGCGGTCTTCTGTAAAATGGCTTGTTAAGAAAGTCCGAAGTGCTCTAGTAATGTGCGGTGGTGCACTATCTTGCATAAACACGACATTTTGAAGGCAGCCTTGCTGTTGTAGCTCGGGAATCAGAAAATTTGACAACATATTGAGATACCTTCTCCCATTTACGGAACATGTAATGGGTCCTGTGGATGTTAGTTCCTCAAAAAAAATATGGCCCTATCATAAACGTAGCTGTGAAACCGCACCACACCGTCACTTTAGCTGCATGCAGTGGAACTTCTTGGATAACATTAAGATTCTGTTTCGCCCAAATTCGACAGTTGTGTGTGTTCACTTGTCCGTTTAAATAAAAATGCGCTTCATGAGTCTATAGAATATTCCAGGGCCAAGAATTGTCCACATTCATTCGTGCAAGAAACTGTAGTGAAAATGATAGCCGACTTTCGGTATCACCTTGTATTAGTTGTTGCACCCTCTGAATCTTGTATGGATAGTAGCGCAAAATTTGACGCATCACCTTTCTCACAGTGGAAATCGGCATATCGACTTCATTCGCAATAGCTGGCACACTTGCATTACCAAATGATGACTGGCTTGCTAAATACACGGCAGCAGTAGCAATACCTTCAATGCTAGAAATATCTATCTTTTTTCGTCCTCTGCTAGAAAGAATGTCGAGTTTTCCTGTTTCCTCGAACTTTTTAAGCCTTTTGTGAACTCCACGATCCGACATTGGTCCACATCTAACATCTCTTAGTTTCCGGAATTCTCGAAGAGAGCTCTGCATTGCTGTTATTTTGATAAAATAACTTTACAAGAAGTGCCTTTTCTTTCAAAGTTACCATTCTCCACAAAGCGTAGATTCAAATGCTTTTCAGAAACAATCAACTGTTCCAGTGTTAAAGAAATCACAGACACACTTTATCAGCAAGTTTTAAATCGTCAGGTGGTTAGAAGGGTATTTCAAGTTTACGAAGTTGCGACGTCACTTTGACGTCGTTCGTCGAAAATTTGAAAAAAATGTGATCTTTTTCAAGCGTTGGGTGAAATTTTGTGATTTTGTGTGTTTCATCTGGATTGACCGAAATTGATATAACGAATATGAAAAAGTTTACTTTTACCAACTGTAAAATAAAATTTCCTGTTTTTTGTTTTTTACAAAATAAAGGAATCTGCAAATATTGGCTTAAATATTGGCGCAGCGCCACCTATTGACAAAAATTTCAACTACTTTTTTTTCGATTTTTGCAGAGCGCATCTCTTCAAATATGTACTAGTGAAATTCTGTTTCGTTTGGAGCCATAGAACCGGCTCTAGAGCCTTCTGAATAGACTAACTTTAATTATAACAACCCTGTATATATATATATATATAAACTTTTTAGGTGGGGGTGGTTTTGGTTTCCCAGGATAATATAATGAAAAGTTACGAAGGAATTTCTCAAAAGTCGTACCATGGTAACGACTGCAATGGGTAGTATTTCTATGAAATCTACCTAATTAAATTAAATACCCCACTCGAGGGGCGGCAGCCATGAAATATATGAGTTCTGAAAAATGAGAAATGGTTAATGAAAACTCATATTAAATATACAGATGTTGAATATCACATAAAAGATTGGAATAAAATGAGAACAAAGTTAATTCTTACAATTCAGTTTCAATATCATAGCATTTTTTTTTAACGTAAGAAAGAAGGATCAGACATTCTTGCGCTCTTGAAACCTTCTGAATAATTTACTTAAAAGAAGGTTATCCGTCAAGTCAAACTGCAATAACTAAATTTAATTTTTCATTTTTTTTATAAGAAAAGTATAAAGATAGTAACAATGTGTATAATAATCACTTATTAAACAGATTAAGCTAAATAATGCTATACAAAGTGATAAAATATCTTTATTTAGGTTGATGAACGTTTCATTGCACAAACGGCGACATTTTCACCGTTTGTGCGATGAAACGTTCGTCAATCTAAATAAAGATATTTTATCACTTTTTATAGCATTATTTAGCTTAATAAAGATAATAATTAGAAATTTTACGAAAAAATAAACTATTGCATAATGCATCTAGTAATCCTTTGCACGTCAATGCTAATAAATTTTTGCATGACACTACTAGGAATCTTTTGCCTAAAGCTGATAGAATTGTTAGAACAGATAATTATTAAATACGGGAATGAATATAATTTCAGAAGAAAATCCCGTTAGAGCATCTAACAAAAAGATTTTTAGATGCTAAATGAAGAAAAATATTAATATGCCACGAATAGTTGGATCATTAAGAGTACGAAATTGTTAACACAATGTGGATTATAACATAAAATTTTCAAAAACAATATCGATACTATTAAATAATATTTTAGAAAAATAGGTATAAAAACTGTAGATATAATATTTCATATATATATTACAGATTTTTAACAATTAACTTATCTTAATTATATTCTAAATTTTTCTCACTTAATTATACTATATTTCGTCTTAAATTCTATTATTCTTTTCTTCTTTTTATAAATTTTAATTGATTTTCTACGCATTATCTTTTATTTCCGGTTTTGGCACTGCGCCAATAATATTTTTACTTTCTTCTTATCTTTCTTACAAGAAGATAGATTCGATTCATGAAAATTTTCGAGTTCCGGTTTTCGACGGATTTACACGTTTTAGGGGTCAGAGGATCCGAAAAACGCTTTTTTACAAAATGTCTGCCTGTGAGTCTGTCTGTGTGTGACACAAATTTTGTTGGAGCTCTATCTCTAGAACTAACGAACGGAATTTAATAAATATTTATATTCAGTTATTCCCTGATATAAATTGATGTTGATTAGTTTTTTGTGCAAATCGCTCAACAGGTGGCGCTGCTATGCAGTATTTTTCAAGATTTCGACAATAGAACTAATATCTCTAGAACTAATACACGGATTTTCACCAAACTTCAGATTAAGTTAGTCCTTGACAGGAATTGACGTTTCATAGATTTTGGTGTAATTTGCTCAACAGGTGGCGCTGCTATGCTGCATTTTGCGATTTCCGCAATAGCTGTTTCTCAAGAACTAAGGCTTGGATTTTCAACAAACTTCATATTCAGGTATACCTTAATATGAATTACTGCTGTTTATGTTTTGGTCCAAATCGCCCAACAGGCGGCACTGCTATGCTGCATTTTCCAGAATTTCCATTATAGCTCTATCTCAGTAACTAATGCACGAATTTTCATAAAACTTCTGATTCAGGTATACCCTGATATCAATTAGTGCTGTTTATGTTTTGGTGCAAACCGCTCAACAGGTGGCACTGTTACGCTACATTTTTCAGAATTTCCGCTATAACCCTATCTCAAGAACTAATGCACGAATTTTCACCAAACTTCAAATTCAGATATACTTTGATATGAATTGGTGCTAAATTGATGTAATTTCGTGTATTATTTAAATGATTTAATTGACGCGATTTATATGAAAGAAAGTTTTGCGATGGCCACAACATACTAGTTTTCTGTGCTCTATTATTCTTTTTCGAGATGATACTGGAAGTTACCAGAAAAGTTCTTCCCGCGTTTTTTGAAAACCGAATTTCTCAGTTTTGATTAATCCTCTCTAATTTTGAAATTCGAGGCCTTGATTATATAAAATCCATTTCTAGATTGCAATTGTGGTCTTTCGCGAAAATGTTTTAAAAAACAATTAGTCGACGGCAGAAGAGAATCTTTTCAGTGATATATCTGTAAAAAAAAAAAAAAAAAAAAAAAAAAAGCCACAGCATCATAAGAATGACTCCTGATTTATAGAATTTCGCCGCAATCATGATTTTCATAAAATGCCATATTGATTAATTGGACAGTGCCCCATTTTTTGTGTGACGAATATGTCAGCAAAGAAGTTAAACTCAGTCTGTTTCATTCTTTCTCACGAAAACATCCATGGCTTTTCGATGCTTGCCATTACGGGTTTATTCTTTTGGTTCTCACTGTAAAAAAAAAAAAAAAAAAAAAAAAAAAAACGGACTAAAATACGGAAATACTACTGGCAATCGAGACGCCAGTACTATTTCCGTATTTTAACGGAACTTTTTCCCGATAAATTACAGAAAATTTTCCGTTAAATTCCAAAAAAGAAAAAAAAATCGGAAAATGTTTTGTAATTTACTGGGATAAAGTTCCGTTAAAATACAAAATAGTACTGGCGTCTCGATTGCCAGTAGTATTTCCGTATTTTAGCCCGTTTTTATTTTACAGCATACGGCGGTTCGATTGCACGATTAGTAATAGTCTATTACTAATTGTGGTAGCTCATTTAAATGATTGTACGCTCATGTTTTTAGTTGTGCCGAGCACGCTGGTACGAACGGAAACTAGTATTTTTCTGAAGGGGCGGTGGCATATTATATTAATCCCCCAAGTGCCCTAATAGCGCCAGAATTTTGAAATAAAATGTTGCTTTTATAATGTACGTGGAGAAAACCTTTTACTTATTTTTAAATAAATTTGTTCGTAATTTATGGTATCATTCAAACATTTCAGCCTTTTAGCAAAAATAAGTACTTTGCACCTGAAAGGGTTAAATCTTCATCTTGTATGTATACTATATATACATATGTACACATATATCTTTGAAACTTAGTTTATTACAGGATTTTCGAAACTTCCCGAGTCATATATTTTAACACTAGAAAAAACACACACAAAACGAACTAATGATTTACTTGGGAACAAACTTGCTTTATAAAAATAACAAAACAACACATAGTAGTTCATCACTTGTTATTTGTAAAAGACAAACTTTATAAGACCATAAAGATGTCAAACTTATCGATTTCGAAGGAACTGTGAAGTCTTAGCAGATGCTACAAGGAGGAAGAAATTTACTGCTTAAAGAATTTCGTAATTTTTATATTGTTTCGACATGTTACTAAATCTGTGTTATGTCATCTTCAGATATCTTATAGTTTAGAGATAAAATCTTTGTGTATAGAATTTATTTATATCATGCATAGAATATTGTGTGTATATAACTAATTTGTATAAATTAAATGAAATAAATTTAAATTATTTCGCACTAATATTATAATATTTTAGACTTTTTTTTATAATTATGAAAGTTAATTGTTTTTGTTACTAAAATAATCCATTTTTTTCTTTTTATCCTGAAATACACTGGAAATATCATAATAAGTCTATTTGTCGGCACACTTCCCGTAGCACGACATAGAATTGTCCCCCGCTCCTCCCTCCCCGAAAAAATAGATGTATACAAGCAATGTGGCGTACTAAAATTTTTGGATGCTTCTATATGAAAACACGCACTGATTATCTGAAAGGATTATGCTTTTAAAGACAAAGCACTCAGTAGTAAAAAACGTGCGCTCATTTTTCATAAGAAAATTTCTTATGTTGCACATGCAATAATATAGGTAAGTAAAATGCTCTTACCTGATTAAATCGGCTCGGGAGCCATTGCTGGTCAGGGATTTTTGTAGAGTAATCATCATCTGCTGAGTAGAAAACTGAAGTATCCATTTGGATTTATTTAATTGACTAGATTCTGCTAGAATACGTTGGATTATCCGCGTCTTACTGGATAAGGAATGCATTATTAAATTGGTGTATGTTTTGTGTCAATGAAGAATCCATTTAGGTTTACAATAAGTTATATTGCATAGCCTCCTCAGACCCCAGCGTTTATTTTTATAATTTTTTCTACTTTAGTTATGAATTTATATCAACCGACTGCTAACTAAGAAAAATTTAAAAGTGAAAAAAATTTAAATTTATTTTTTTGGATGTATTTTGGATGTACCCTTGGATGTATTTGGATGTACCCTTAAATTGGATGTATCGTATAGGATACATGGGGACTGAATGAGTACATTTTCTGACAGTATGCTATGAAGTTTTTGCATGACAAAAGCAATGAAAAATAAGAAATAATTATGCATTTAATAAATTCTTATTACTAATGGACTCTACAAATCGTATATTAACATATAGAAATATTATTTACGTTTTCTTTTTACTTATGTTTACATTTTTCTACATTTTTTATAATTAATGTAAGAATTTGTTATAAAAAAGTCTTATCTTTTCAATTGGTGATATTTCATGAAGCAGATCATTTTCTTCGCGAGACAAAGAAACATATTGCAATCAGTTTCCAGCTTTTGTAGAGTTACATCCAAGATATCTGAAACGTGATCTACATGTTTGCTGTGGAATTTCGGGAAGGTGGGATGCAGACATTTTTCATAATTCAGAAGATAGTTCAGGGCAGGGATTCATTCTTTTCTTTTTCAGTGGAGACATAAACTCAATATCAGAATATGTTTCTGAAACTTGATTATTCATTACTGAATCAATCTGGTCATCCTTACTGTGAATTATGGCTGCAGTCACTCGTTCTCGAAATTCCAAATAATCTAAAATATTTTTGTTATTAGTATGTAAATACCCTGCTGCTGGACTATACTCTATCCACCCAGCAACCACACTGTAAAAAAACCACTGTAGATTTGCCAGAACAAACTCGATCACAGTGAATGTGCTGCATCTTTCTTTGGTTTCCTGACTATATTAACATGGAAAATACAGTAGTTGCGTAAAATTAACAGCACAATGTGTTGGCAATTTGGACGCATTTTTTACAGCACAAACTGCTGGCGTCCAAATTACCAGCACATTGTGCTGTTAATTTTACGCAACTACTGTATTTTCCATGCTAATATAGTCAGGAAACCAAAGAAAGATGCAGCACATTCACTGTGATCGAGTTTGTGCGTGAGATGAACAGTACTTTGTACTGTAAAAATGTCGTTTTTTTACAGTGCAATGACAAATCTGCAAAATGAAATGTTGCTCTTACAGTTCACTTTCTTGTCTTTGCAAATATTTAATAGAAAACAATTGTCCTATCAAGGAGGTCAACTCCTCCCATGTTTGTATTGTATTCTTTTAGAATATATGGTCTACTAACATCTATGAAGCATCTATCCTTTTTACACCAATATTTACAAATATATGTTGGTTCTTAACCTAAGACTGGAGAAGCAATGATTAGTGGTTTATTATCAAATCAATTTAACAATGCAATTTGACCATCATTTCCAACAAGCGTACTATCACTTTCTCTCCAATGTCTAGATTATCTTCACTTCTGTTAGCTGTGATTGTATCGCTTTTTCCTTCATATAAAAAAAAATCTAAAGATAAATCATCAGGGCAAATAGTAAAAATTTTTTTTAATCCACATGGATTTGGTTTCTGGCGAACGTACTGCCTCATAGTAGTATGCCCCCAAAAAAGTATCATTTGTTCATCACATGCAATTAAAAACAGGAGGGAGGATATCACACCCCGGAACATTCAAATGTCTTCCCCGAAAGGTTTGAGATTTTATGCTTTTTAACACTTACCGGCGCGGAGTAATTCTGTTTATAAACGGATGAAATAATGGACTGACACCGGAATTTATAAACAAATTTGCTTGTTTTCACGTACATTATAATAGGAAAATTTTATTTTCTTGGTGTCGTTTGTCGGTTTTAGAATTAAAATTAGGTGTCCCTTTTTAAGGACACCGCCCTCGAAAGAGTTTATGGGCAAAAGTGCAATTTCCCTCCCGGAACTTTATAGGGTTCCCCTCCACCCCCGGAGCAGCAGAAATCCCTCCCGGAGAAAAATATCTGAATTCAACGCTGATTAAAAACGTTCACGTTATTCAATAATCTTAAGTTATGTACATTATAGTAAATATTCATGCCAGTTTTACTGTTATTTAGTCCCAATGTATTTTTTAGACAGCATAAAAAATTAACATTACGTGTTAGGGTCAGTCCCCATATATCCTATTGGATACATCAAATATAAATCTAGTTCATACTATTAAAATTACACATTATTTAAAAACATTTTGTACTAGAATATACTTCATTCATCAATTTTTAATTTATTTCATAAATAAAGGTTACAAGATTAATTATTTTTTAAATAATAATGGTTCCCTTTTATTTGACGTAAACTGCTAACATTTTTGCTGCAAGCCATTTTGAAAAAACACATAAACCGTCAAAAGAGCGCTTGAAGAGTCAAATTGTTATTTTGCTTAAATGCTGCCCTCTGTTAGGTTCTATGCATACCAATTTCTCTTTTTTAAACATTATTTTTATACGTGAAAAAAAAAATGTAAAGATGTGTATCCTATAGAATGCACGGGGTCTGAGGAGGACAGAGTTACACTTGGAGCGCTTACAAGCTCCGTCTACTTTAAGCAGCTACGTTATAGAAAGTGAGAGAGAGAAGAGAGTGAAAAATCACAGAACATCTGCGAGTAAAAAAAAAATTACATAAAAAGAAAGTCTGTTCTTGATCATAAATATCATATTGTTCGAAAGTTTCTTTGCTGTGGTGCAATAGTTCGTCATTAAAGCGAGGAAGAAAAGATGCACAACAGTTCATTATAGTGTTTTTTAGCTTCGTAAGGAATTTGTTCGTTTTTATTTAGATGTTGAAGTTATACTGTACCTGAGGAGGTTGGACTTCAACACTGGTATTTGATGTTATAAAGTGTCGTGGCAATACAATGAAATATTAAAAGTAAGTTTTTAGTTAAATTTATAAATGCAAAAAAAAAAAAAAAAAAAATACAGGTGTCTATACTTTTAGGACAGCACATTTTTATATAATTTAATGTATATTTTTTATTTTCAAACCTTTGATCATAATTTATATGCGTATATCAGAAACTGCTTTTATTTATTACCTATCTCACGAATTTTAATTGTATCTTATTACTTTTTATGTTAATGCAAATTATATTGATTGTCTAAACTTTTGGGACGCGGTGTATAAGATGAACTTGTATTAAAAATGATAACTGCAATCTAATTATGAATAATTTAGAACTCAAACATTAATTTATCGTGTATTAATTTTAATGTCTTTTTTTTCTCCTCCAGAAACATAATTTTATTTCTTTTAATGATTACTATATATACAAAAATTGCTAATTTTAAATGCAATCATTGTTTGTAGACATTGCAAATATAAAATAAAATTTCTTTATTTTAAGGGTAGTCTGAATGCCCTATATCAGCCATGCTAAATTAGATTACTTTTTCACATAAACTACCACAGGTGTGCATTTGAATTGTTTTGCATGCATTACTGGACATATATTAACACACTCTTTATAACTGGTAATTTTTATTATAAATTCTGTCCAACATTGCTAAACACCACTAACAAGTCCCGTTGGTACAATTTATCTTAATAAACAATATTAAATACGTGAATAATCACATTGCTAACAAGTCGTAAACCAACTTAGTGAAAAATGCTGAAAAGTGGTTGACAAATTAATTAAAAAAAACTTAATAAACAAATTGTTGTGATCGTACACCATAAAGAAATTCTGGTGACAGGGCAACGCGAGTTACTAAAAAAATAAAATACCGCTCGCGCTAAGCAGATTAATTAATTACAATCAATTAAAAAAAGAATTTGCTTTCTGAATGTTTACGTGGGTTCTATCACTTATGAATTTTGCATAAATATTAATTATAAATTTTTTTTACTGAAGATTCAAATTATAAAAATTAATAATAATATTTATAAGTTTTCCTTGTAAATTAAATGCACATAAAAAATAAAACATATACTCTGAAAGAAAAGAATTATTTTTAAAAGAAATGACACACATTCAGTTAGTTTACTAAAATAAAGAGACTAAAATTATATCTCGACTAATTATGTATTATCACTACTGACACAATATTTACAAAATTACTAAAAGTTGAAAAAAAAAAAAAAAAAAACATAAGCAGATTTAGAACTGCTATTCATTACTTCCCTAACATTAGAAGCTTGATTTGATATTTTGAATTCTTTTACGAACTTTATTTTAATAAAAATGAATATTATAACATTTATTTATTTTATTCAGTATTTTATATATTTTTTTATATATTGATAAACAAAATCTTTTTATTTATTTTCTAATCTCAGCTTCTTATTTTGAGAGCATGAATTTTGAAAGATTTTCTAATTTTTAAAGTATTATATTTTTACTAATAGCTAACTTATTTGGATTCCTAGAATTATTTTTATTTATTTGGATCCCAGTCGTCAAATTTACCCTTCGTTATAAATACTTCTGTAATAGAGAAACAGGATATTTAAATTGTGGTAAAGGTACCTTTGAATTATATGAGACCTCTCCTGAGTATGGATGAATAAGGCTTGAGGCCAACGACATGGTCATCTGCGATGGTCGGAATCTGCTTTAAAGAACGGTAACTGGATGCATTTGGTGCGGTCTGAACGCAGATTCGGAACCCCCCCATCATCTTCGGTAGCTGCGGCTATCTTCCCTTTTTTATGTCAGAGCATTTTGGTCGGCAAAATCTTAGCTACAAGATCTTGTCCATATATTTTAGGTCAGAGCATCTACTTATAATAAAATCTAAGTGCAGGAAACAGTCGGAACGATGCCGGGGCGAACCACTCTGGTCTGCGAATCGACTGTAGCTAAACGCCATGTTAGGCTTAATGAAAAACATATTCTAACATATGGCAGCTAAATGATAATTTTTCCTCCTTAAAACCATGTCTGTTAAGCATATTTTCACATAAACATGTGTATCATATCCACTTATAATGTAATAAGTTCTAAATAAAAATTAAGCTATTATAAACATAGAAATCAAATCTAAACAAACAATAATGTTGCCATTCAGATTCAAATTCCATCAAATCTACAAAGAAATGAATGACTCTTTGAATGCTTCATTTAAAAAAAAAAAAAAAATACAGGTTAACACCAATGCTGGTCTTAAAATATTTGAAAAGTACAATAAAACCTTTTAATATTTTAACTTTGTTTAAAACCTTCAAAAACTATCCAATTAAGTTCTAAATTTAAATTCCAAACCAACAACAAGAAGTTCTAAATTAAAAATAACGGATAACTATCGCCATCTGGTGGAGAAAAGATATAGCATTCGCTCTAAGAAGGTCCATGCATGCACATTGCATTACATGTATTTTTAATTTATTCAGAATGATTATTCTTTTTCACAATTTCAGATTTCCTATAACATTTGTTTTCTGTCTTATATGACAAAGTAAAAAATATCCGAATTTGAATATTTAAAACTTTCGAATGCATTTACAATAAAGAATTATTTCAATGGCACTTTAGCATTATTTAAAGGGAATTAAAGGGGCAATTTTTTCTGTACCGAAGGCTGCGAGCAGCGCCTCTGTAGGCCGTTTTAATTCCCAATAAATTAGGAGCTTATGTTTTTTGCTATAATTCTTTTAGCGTCAACTTTCTGTTGCAACCTTACTTTTTTTACAATGCATTTTATCAGATTTGAAGACATATCAAATAAAATGAATATTTCTTATTGGTACAAAATATTATAATTATATTGCAGATAAAAATTTGAATGTTAACATAGTTTGTAGCGAAAAAAAAAAAAGTCACGCTAAACAACAAATTTTTAATGTAGAGGGAACCTAAACAAGCATTTTCGTCATAGAATGTGTAGCTGGAAATGGCGCGTTTAAGCGCTGGTGACTAAATTGTAGTTTACATAATTTCTTTATTGTAATCATAAAAAATCAAAGGATAA
The DNA here is from genome assembly GCA_963932465.1 of Maratus speciosus. Taxonomy (NCBI): domain Eukaryota; kingdom Metazoa; phylum Arthropoda; class Arachnida; order Araneae; family Salticidae; genus Maratus; species Maratus speciosus. The sequence continues at coordinate 188,132,912 of OZ010795.1, read as the reverse complement.
TACTTTTTTATAAACAAAATGCATGAGGCATCTTATTATTATTATTTTTTTTAAGTCAGAAAAATATTTTTTAAACTATTGTTTTGAAGATTTATCATTCCTTTTCCGTCATTTTTGACGGGGATTATATACTAGTCTTGAAGAATCTTACTATTCTCAATATATAAATCTAATTTCTCTCTCAAGCCCCTTAATTCTTGGTAGGCCGGCTAAAATCAGATTCAGTCTCATTGGCCATAGTTTCCTTGAAGGGCAGGTCGCTGTCCCCAAAACTCTGGTTAGCAGCCTTCTCATATGCAAATGATTAACCAAATTGCGTGTCTTTTTCTTGTCGTCAGAGGTTAAGAGTCATAAAATAACGTAGGACCATTTTTTGGAAGTTAAATTACCCTGTTGTAAATACTGCTATGATAGCATTGTCCATGCTGTCACCTTTAGTCGCCAACAAGGCTATAAAATGCCCCCGTGGTTGTTGCTACCTGGGATCCAAAATGAATCGTGCTTAAAATTCATAAATGATACAAATAATACTTCTTTTAAAAAATATATATTGTGACTACAACTAAGTTATTATTTTTTATGGATATCTCTACTATTGTATGTCCTATTAATTGAATTTTCGCATTCGTATGACATTTAGAATAGTTTTTACAATAATATTTGTAACATAACAATATAAAAATACGCAAAATATTGATTTACGTTTTAAAAGATGCTGAAAGCGAATGCTGCACAGCATGTATCAAATAAATAGTACGTAATAAAGTGAGTCCCGTTTATGCATACATATTTTTCAGTTATTTATTCTAAAATCTGAAATAGTATTAATAAAAAAAAAAATCATAAATTATTATAAATTATTAAACAACAACAACCCCCTCCCCCCCTCCAACAAAAAAAGCAAACAAACAAAAAAACATGCATTTTTTTGAAGGAATATTTATTTTAAAGTATGCATATATTAGCTTTAACAGTTTACTTCAAATAAAAAAGAGATATTTGTAAGAATGTTTAGGCACAAACAATAATGTATCATAATAATTGTTCCTACAAAAGCGTACATCAAAATTCAGAAAATAACGTTCAAAAAACAATGTTGAGCAAAGTGAGTTTGATGTAGTGTGGTCGAGGTATGTGACCAGATGTAAACGAATGGAATTTCTTAAAATTTTGGAACATCTCTTTTAGTCCAGGCAATAGACACCATATAGGGACTCTACCTAGCAAAATTCATGGTAGTTCTGGAAAAAGGCTTACTATGTGTTTTTTGTGTCACTGAATCCGAATTTTTAACTTCCCACCAAAATTTCCCCCGGCAACCCCTCCAAATTTTGGTAAAATGCCCCCCCCCCCCCAAAAAAAGGTTTTTATAAAAAAAATCAATTTTTTTTTTATTGTTTTAGGAAAACAATATCCAGAAATTCAGAAAGTAGACAGAATTTGCAACAAATAAGATATATGACATTATGACGTAGGATAAATTGGGAGGGGGGATCTGCCTCGAAACATGCGCCGCGATGTTGCGTGGACTAAGTTGCGCAGTTTCACTTAACCACTCACATCGTTTACATTCGCCCTCCCGTCTGCCCTCCGAACTTTCCCTATAATGTTTACTTTAAGATTTTTGAGTTTCTGAATCCGAATTTTTAACTTCCCCCCCAAAATCCCCCCCCCCGCGCAACCTCCCCCCAAAACAGTTGTTTTTTAATTTAATTTTTTGTTGTTTTAGTGGAAAAGTATGCAGAAAATCAGAAAGTAGACAAAATTTGCATCAAATAGGATATATGACATTATGACGTAGGATGAACGGGGAGGGGCAGTGCTGCCTCTGGACATGCACCGCGGCGCTACGTGCACCAAGTTATGTAAGTTCAGGCAATAGGGGATTTTACCTGGCAAAATTAATACTAGTTCTGTATTTCGACTCACTTTATGTTTTTTGGGTCGCTGAATCCGAATTTGTAACTTCCCACCAAATTTCACCCGGCACCCCCCCCCTCCCCCCCCCAAAAAAAAAAAAATTGATTTTTTGAAAAAATTTGGTTTTTGAGAACAGCGCGCGGGGAATGTGCGGAGGCAGCCCCCTCTCTCCCCGTTTATCCTACGTCATAATGTCATATATCCTATTTGTTGCAAATTTTGTCTACTTTCTGAATTTCTACATACTTTTCCCCTAAAACAATAAAAAAATTTAATTAAAAAACAAGTATTTTGGGGGGATTGCAAGGGGGGAATTTTGAGGGGAAGTTAAAAATTCGGATTCAGCGACCCAAAAAACTTAAAGTAAACCTTATAGGGAAAGTTCGGAGGGGAGACGGGAATGCGAATGTAAACGGTGCGAGTGGTTAAGTGAAATTGCGCAACTTAGTCCACGCAGCACCACGGTGCATGTTCCGAGCAGATCCCCCCATCCCCAATCATCCTACGTCATAATGTCATATATCTTATTTATTGCAAATTTTGTCTACTTTCTGAATTTCTAGATATTTTTTCCCTAAAATAATAAAAAAAATTAATTTTTTTAATAAAAACCTCTTTTGTGGGCATTTTACCAAAATTTGGGGGCGTTGCCGGGGGAAATTTTAGTGATAAGTTTCAAATTCGGATTTATCGGCCCAAAAAACATAAAGAAAGCCGATTTTAAGAACTACCATTAATTTTGCCAGGTAAAATCCCCTATTGCCTGGACTATTTGCGATAGAAAGAAAAGTCACTAAAAGGAAGTAAAAAATGATTCTAAATATTAAAAGAGCCTTAAAATCTATATATTTTACATTTTTGCCTTTCAATTGACTTAACCTTAACTCGTACTTTAAAATGAGAAAACAAAGACTTTGTAAAATCATTCATCTCGTAAATCATTTGCTGTTATTTGCTGTATTTTTAAAATATAATATAAAATATTTACACTTTAAAACAATAACCATTCAAATTACTTTCCTAAAAATGATATTGATATTATTATGGAAAAATAATTTCGTTCGAAAAAAATATATTTCTAGTTATTAGACAATTTATTTTATTATTATTTTTTAAATAAATCTTTTATCTATTCAGATAAATTCGGGAAATATATTTCTTCAGAAAAATCAATAAAAAATAAAAACAAGAAATTCGACATTTTTAAATGAGATTCTAACGCTAAATTTTGTAAAAAAAAATCGATAACATATTATTTGTTGAATGGTACTACTAGTTTTCAAGATAAAAGTGTTTTTTTACAAGATCTTCTTCTTGTTTCTTCTTCTTTTTTTTAAGTTTAGGGAAAATATACAGCTATCGGGATCTTTTTCAAATTAGATGTTAAGTTTATAATAATATAGAAAGGTGTAAATAAAACAAATTAATGTATTTTAATTGTTTTTTAAAGGTTTGAAAAAAAAATTTCAATCGTTGAATGAGAATTTTTTTTGCGTAAAAATAAATATATTAACTCCCGGTCAAAGTTTGTTTTTGTACGTCATTATATAGCACAGAACAATTCTGTTTTCCGAAGATAGTTTTTCACATTTCATATCATTAAAAAATTGCAGAAAATTTTCTTTATATAGCAGAAAAGTTTATGAAAATTTGATGTAAGTATTTTTTCTCAAACTTTTCCGTAATTGGGCTGCACGTAGATTTAAAAGCATTCTTGCTTGAAAGTTATTTTGAAACAATAATAATAATAATAATAATAATAATAATAAAAACAAAAAAAACAGTAAATCGAGTTTAAGCTTTTGAAAAAAATTGAACGCACATTTTTCGACAATTCAACGGTATAAAATTTGAATAAAATCCCTTCCGGCTCGGCCTACAGGCGGAGGTAGATTTCGAAGTTAAGTACTAATTTTACCAACAGAAACTAAATCAAGATTACAGATAAACACAGTTTAACAATTTTATCTGGCCTCTTTTGACGAATTTTTAATTTATTTTTTCTGTAAGAGCTCGTTTTATCAGAATCATATTAAGTCGGTATTTAAAAAAAAATTTCCCAGCTCAACAACTTGAAATTTTCTGACACATTTTCAGACTCATTTTTAAAAGTGAAATTATGAAACTTGCTAACGTGATTTTTTTAGAAGGGATTTATAAGTAACCTGCGTTATTATTTTTCGTTCAATTAATTAGAACTTGATTTACAATTATTTTCTTAGTATGACCTTTTTTTTTTTGTTTTTGTTTCCAGCACTATTACTTTGGGAAATTTGTTTCAAAAGGCCCACTTTGACAGCATTTTTTGAATTATATTCTGACTTTGTCAAAAAATAGACAGCACATTATATAGTTTCTTAATAAGAGAGCGTCCCAATTGGATGCGTTTGAGAGCGAAAATGAATTAAAAAATGAGTTAGAAAATAAGCTGTTTGGATTTGAGTACACTCTTAATACGATAATTTTTTCTTCAACCCATATGTTTGTTTATTTTTTTGTTTGCTGCAAGAGTTGATCCTATCAAAACTTGTCAATATGAAAGTTGTAGATAATATTGATAAGACGTATAATAAATTTAAGCGGACTGGATATCTTGTGAATTGACGAAAATATGATTTTTTTTCTTTTCAAACCCCCTATTTTTTGTTTTAATTTTTTTGCAGTAATAGTTGGTACTATCAAAAACTTGTCAATATAAAATAGTATATATATAGTTGTAGATAATATTAAGAAGATTTATAATAAGTTTAAGTGAATTTGATATCTTAAGAATTGACGAAGTTATGATTTTTTTCTCCCTAAAACCCTATTTTTTTCGCCCCTTGAGACAATTTTTAGTTGCTTTCGTAATTATATAAATATGCAGCACCTATAGTCGTCATTCAGTCCGACAGTCAGTCTGTCTGTCCGTCCGTCCGCATATAACAAAGCAAAAACTACCCAACTGAATGGTCTGAAATTTTAAATATATAATAGTTGCAATTTTTTGTCGAGTCATTTCAAATTTTATGAAAATCGGATGTATAGTTTTATAACAGGGACAGTCAAAAGTTTTTCGCTACATTACAGCCAATGGGAAAAAATTATTTCGAGTGCATTTTAATGATGATACAGCCTTTCGAACTGAATGAAATTGATATGCACTTATCGAAGTACACTAAAATATATATTCAGTATATTTCAGTGTATATTTGCGGTGCAAAAAATATTTATAAAACTAGCTATAGTGCGAACGCACCTCATTTGCCACGTTTGACGTGCAATTTCCAACTTGTTAATTTTATCAAAAATCTGTGATACTCATTTTTGGCCCTTTTCGTAGAAGTAATAATAACTTTAAACTGATTTGATATGTATAAAAATTAAGAAGTTATAGGTGTTTTTCGGTTTTCAGGAAAACACGCCTTGGTCCGACTTTGCCCCTTAACGAACTTGACCGAGATTTTCTACCCCTTTATTTTATGTTATTAGTTTGGAAGAGATTTATTCAGAATTATGGAAGTTATCGTGTCCATAAGAAATTAGTATATATATATATATATATGTATATACAGTGTGTCCCAGAAGTAATGGGACAAATTTTAAGGGGAGGTAGGGGCATCACAAGGATTCAGATTTGCATAGCAACCCAGGGTCGGAAACGCTTTCCAAGCGCGGAAGTGACGACACAAAACACAAGAAAGACAAGATACGAATAAGAGGAGAAAACATGTTTATTATCCTTAGTAGATCAAAAACCTAAGAAGAAAGAACATTAAAGGGACAACGTTCGTCATCAAAGTAGGTGTTCGAAATTACGACCCCGGGCCATGATGCATGGAAGCGCATCTCCGGCGTATGGAAGATCTAATGTTCTTGAAAATACTGGGAGTGCCCCGGACTTCCCCAGCAGCTGCCACGATGCGTGCAACAAGTTTCTCGACACTTTCCAGCACTGTCCCGGCATTTTTGCAGTACTAAGAATAATAAACATGTTTTCTCTCCCTGTTCGTGTCCTTTCTTTCTTGTGTTTTGTGTCGTCACTACCGCGACAGGAAAGCGTTTCCGACCCTGGGTTGCTATGCAAATCTGAATCCTTGTGATGTCCCCTACCTCTCCTTAAAGTTTGTCCCATTACTTTTGGGACACCCTGTATATATATATATATAGATAGATAGATATAGATATATAGATATAGATATATAAAGTTTTTTACTGAGGGTGGTTTTGGGTTTTAGGGATCATGGTTGGTGTAGATCTGCAAAAATTTTATAGAAATTGCAACATAGGGGAGATTGCAATAGGTAGTATTTCATACGAAATCTACCTAAATGGTGTGATTTGTTGAAGTTAAAAGGTTTGTGATAAAACAAAAATGATTCTTGAGGTCACTGTCACCGTCGGTGTGACATCAGTGTTATTCACGCACATATTTTTGCTTTATTGATTGAACTTAATATTATTACAAGTGACACTTAAAGATATTTTCGTAGGTGAACAGAAATGAAAAATTCGAAAAATTTTAGGTTTCTGGTATACATGACAAATAGTAAAATCTACCCTATTAAAATCCGTGCGGGTATCTATGTAACCTTTAAAACTCGGTAACCACAGGGCGTAGGGCTACGAAATTTAGCACACGGGTTGCTGGTAGGGAGCCCATGAACGATTGGGCCGAAAAATTTTCAAAATTGTAAATATATATATTTTTTTAATAATTTTTGACGATTTTTTGGCTTTTTTTTATGTTCAGCCCGTAATCGCGCGAGTTCTAACCAGTTCTAAATGTTTTCTGCAATGTGAGGTATACATATTACGTACTCCACGCTGCAATGATAAGAAGCTGTAGCGGGTATTACGATAATTCTTTTACCTCGCATGCAATCATTAGAGATTATTTAATTGCTCTTAATTGTTAACTTTTTTACAAATAATTTTTTTTATCACAAACATCAACAAAACTTTTTATTCTATTTATTACCTTATTCGAAAGATATCGTTTTATCGTCTGCTGCCGTAGCAACATAAATTAAATTTCATTAAAAAATGCACGGTACTAGAAAAATATTTTTCTAAATCGAATAGTTATTTTAAATTTTGGTCTTAAAATTAAATTCATGAACTCCCGTGCGTAAAACGGGTTAAACAGCTGGTATAAAAATATACAAATATGACACCAATTATGGATTTTTGATTAGATATTAAATTTCTTTTCATTCTTTACTAGATATATTTCGTTTGATTCAAGGTTCTTTTAGAGAAACCGACCAGCGAAGCGGGTGAAGGCTGCTAATATAGGTTAAAAAATGAAGATTATGCATCTTCATACGTCTATATTACTCAAAACATTTTTTACCAATTAATATTATAAATTTTGAAAAAAAAATATATGACATAAATAAGAAGAATAAACAGTTTTCCAACACCTGGATAATTTATTTGTAGAAAAAGTTTTCTCAATTAAGTTCAGTCTTGCAATTTCTTCGTTTCAACGAAATCTATGACAAACACAAAAGGAAAATTTAACGTTTGCAAATAAGATTCGTAAGGTTAAAACTCGTTTTTGAAAATCGATATGGGAGTTTTTGAAGAACCGTACTAGTAATCAAGATAAAAATATTTTTGCTAGACTTCTTACTTTCCTTCTTCTTTATTGTAAACATATCTAACAGGTCTTTTTTGAAATAAAATTGCTGTGTTTTCTATCGGAAAAAAAGTAAATAAAGTGCCCAATTTAAAATTAGATTTCTTAACAAAGAAATTTACATTTTAGAAATACTTTTTTATTCATTTTGGTTTACCTCCACATCTATACAGTTTTTTTTTCTTGTTTTATGAATGATTAGAAATCTTCGATGAATTCGAACGACTACTGCAGAATGTTTAACATGTAAAAACTGCTAAAATCTCAAAAACCGAAATTCTCAGAAGCGAACAAAAATTTTAAAAATATAAAAACAAGTTATTTTTATGTAAATTCGAGGGCAAATCAGTAAGTAGATCACAAAAGACAATAAAAAAAAGGGAAACCAAGATACATACTTAAAAGGCATGTTTATTTCTCTATATAATCGTCATTTACATATACATTTGTCCCTTCTCTTTATGAGTTTTCTAATACCTGCTGCATAAAAGTCTTTGAACTGCACTCTCAGCCATCTGTGTCCTTCACATTCAACGTCTGCATCAATCGGCTGTAAGCTAAACCATGAGAACACCCTATTGTAGTTGCTAATGCTGTCTATTGATATTCGCCTATCAGCTCTAACCATTTCCTCCGCCTTCCGTACTGTTTTGTCTGTCACAATCTCAACAGAACGACCACTTCGTTCTTCGTCAACAACTTTTGGATGCCCTGATCTTCTTGTACAACTGTTGTCTCATAAATTCGAAATTGAAATCTTACAGTTGGACAGTGCTGCCACCTATTGGCATATTTGGAAACAATTTACTACTAATTTCCGATCTCTCATATCAGTCTGTGACCTGCTTACTGATTTCCCTCGTAGAATCAGAAACTTGTGACATAATGTTACATTCAAAATTGTCAAAAGTAGACTTAGTTTTTACACAGGCCAAGGTGGACAACAAGTCATCTCGAAAAAATAATATTGAAAAAAAAAAGGTAATATCTTTTATGAATTATCTCTCTTAATATGATTTGTTGTTATTCAATTGTTCAATGCTTTAATTTTTACTTGTTGGAGGTAAGTAGGGGAGACCGGGGCTAGTTGGCTACAGGGGTAAGTAGCCGCAGTCCTCATAAATCACCTGTTTGTGGATAGATTGCGCAACCAGTCACAGAGTACCTTTCTTCTTGTTTTTTACAATTCTCATTGTAGTTTTGCAGCATTACCTACGTGCAGTGGACATTTATTACGATTTTCTGTTTTCTGCACTCATAAGTAATTTATTGTTGCTTCATTCTTTTTCTAATTTCTAATACTTATTTTAATAATTGCAATTTAACTCGTGCAGTTTTTCTTAGTGTATGATTAACTGTATCTACCCCATATGTGATTTACTTGGATAATTTATGCTTAGATGGTTACGTGTCCCTTTTGTGAAGAAATGTATTATGGGGCTAGTAAGCACATTGAACACGGGGCAAGTTGGCTCGATGTCTGGTGTGTGCTGGTAGCTTGAAAAACAGCAAACACCGAGAAAAGTGGTTGCAATGCAAGATTTTGGGCACACGAGGCTTGCCCAAACGGAGACACTCGATTTTTTATTTGTGACAACTGTAACTCTGATGATGATATCGAGTAGGATAGAAGTTACTCAATATTAATGTTTTATTCATTATTTTTATGTCTGTTTTTTAATTTAAATTTAATTAATTAAATAATAATTAATAATAATTTAATTAAAATTTAATTTTAATTTTTAATTTAAATTACAAAGGCGATAACGCCTTTGTTTAAACTTACTGGTAATAATGAAATTGATTTCTGTTAACTGCGTGTCTTATTTGAGTTTCATTTAAATTTTTATAAAGCGTGTACCAACTTACCTCATAGGTATAGGCAACTTGCCCCGTGGCGGGGTAAGTTGGCGCACAATTTTCCTTTTAGTTTAGGCTTCCTCTAAACATAAACTACAAAAGCTACAAACTCAAAATTCCGGATATTTATAGCCCAACTAAACAGTGTAAAATTGGAAAAATAAGGTAGGAAATATGATTATGTAAATGAAATAATGTTCCCATAATTTTTCTAAATAGTTATATTTTTTAAATTTTTATACGATCGCAGCTCAGGACAAAATTTATTATCACTACAACATTATCATAAAAATAATTTCAACACTTGTATTTTTAATTGAATTACAATGAAGAAAAATAAGCTCACTTATATCATATTATCATACAATGCTATTTATAGGAGAACATAAAAATAGGTGATGGTTTCTTATGATCGAAAGTAGTTTCTTGATCCTGAGATATAATTAGGATTAAACTAAAACAAATTTGGGAAAATAATTAAATAAATAAAATGTTTTATGAAAGAAGGTTACTTTGTAAGTAATTCGAGTTAAATTAATTTATTAACATGAATGTCTCTAACGAATAAATTTCGCTGATGAAACTAAAGCGCAAAACGAAGAATTTAGCTTCATACCTTATACATAATTTCCCAAGAGAGTAAAGAATAACTCAAAATTGGTAATTAAATTAGCCTAACACCGCAAGTTAAACTCAACACTTCACTAAATTCAGTGTTAAATTAAAATTTAATTACTTTGGGCGAAATGTAGGTGGGGTTTAGAAAGACAAACTTCATTAAAATTTTAGTGTATGCCCTTGCAAGTTTTGCATTGGAACCAAACGAGTCTAGTATAGAGTGATAAGTTTGATAATTGACTGATACAGCAAATATTACGCCTGTTCAAAGGAAGAAAAAAATAAACAAAACAAAAAATCATAGTATTTGAATATCTGAATTTTTGATCTTAGAACCATTGTAGCTATGATTACTTTTCTTTCTTAATTATTATTCATTTTCCCTATTGCTACTTTTTAATAAATTATTGTTTTAAATATTAACATTTTTACGTGTACTAGGGGCTCCTGCCCCGTAGCTAAGCTTACCATCCTCCGTTCAGATACTGCAGGTTCTAGAAACACATTAATTTGTTCTGTTTCAAAAATATAACAGAAATTTGAATTATAATGATACGGCCAGGGGCAATCTTCTATAATCGGGTGCCACACATTTTCCTTTTTTTAAAGGATTTTTCTGATCTTAAGCCCGATTAATTGCTGTCTCCAGAGGTAACGGCTCTCGACATATGTGGAAAAATCATTTGTTAGATATGATGGGAAGGATCTCAAAATGGCTGTAGAAGATATCCAGAAGAGCTTATCATTATAAGGGCCAGCAATCAGTGTATGCTGCTTTTCTTTGATTTAGGCTTCATAAGTTCTTTAATAAACCTATGGAATGTTTTCTTTATTTATTAACATACCTAAATGTTCCTGTAGAGCACTAACTGCAGAATAATTAGAATATAAAAAATATTTATTCTTCGTCAATACACATTGCATTCAAATTCTTCCACCTACTGGATAATTTTTAGAACTGTTGAACAATTAGAGTAAACTCCCGACTATCCGGCCTAATGTGGCGGAAGGGTAGGCCGGATAACAAAAAAGCCGGATAGGCCGGAGTTCTATAAATACTTGCATATTCCTGTCCTCCCCCTCCCATTATATTAAAAACGCATGTTACACATTTTAAGAAAAATTTTATATATACAGTACATACAGTTTCAAAATAAGCAAAATATTAACGTAAAACGGAAATCGTAAAAAAATGAGTAAATCTTATTTTACTGATTATTAATAAAAAATTGCATAAATCTTAAAAGTTATTAAATATACAAAAATTATGCAAAAGACAAAAGAGTCAAAACTTAGTTTTTAGTTTTAAAAAAGTCCTTGATAGATGATTGCTTCTCCCTGTTAGCCCTCTTCCACATCGCAATGTCCCCCCATTTACGCAAGCAGATAATATCAGCTGGCTTCGCTTCCTCCTGCTCCATAGTCACTACAACCTTTTTTCGGTTATCACTCATTTCGTTAATCTTCATTGATAAACACGAAGCACACCTAAAGACTATACGAAAGTAACCAGAGTAAGAGGAAAATAACGTCTGCACTTGTTAACATCCGTTGCACAACTGACGAAGCAGGTTATCAAGCCGTAACTCCCATCTCCCTTCCTGCCTGTCTCTGTTATTGCATTCTGCAATCCCTTCTTGCTCCTTCCTGTCGTGAGTTATTATTTTTTTAAAGACGGGAACCTGTCAGTCTCGGCAGCTTGCAACATTCCACATTTTTTTTTTTTTTACTAGGCCGGATAGTACGGAGTGCCGGATAGTCGGGAGTTTAGTGTATTTATTTTGAGGTAATGAAAACAACACTTACAGATTTTCATTCAAGGAGACCGTTTTGCTTAAATGAAACTGAAAAGAAAAAAAGACGTATTGCGATTTGTATTAAATGTAAGATTTTATAGTTACGAACGTGCCAATTTTATGCCCAAATTACCCCAAAATGCTATATCCTAAACACATTAAAGATTAACGTGTATAAGGAAAGTGAAGTTCACGAAGGATTGGTTGGTAAAAAATAACTAAACAATTCTATCATTTTTCGCCTGGCCCTAATCTGCGCTATACGTTTATTCATTCGTATACTAACAGTCGATTAAAAGTAAACGAATAAAGAATTTTTCAGAAATCCTTTTTTTTTTTCAAAATTTCTTATTTTCTTTTTTATGTTTAGAACTTCTTATTTTCTACGTTTTTATCATAAATGACACAAACTTTTCTCCAGCAGCTGAAAGCATCAAACAACTCTGTCGTTTACCAAACAATCTGCTGTTGAAACTAATAAAATCAATAAAGAAAATAATTTATAAATATTAAATACGTCTACTTGTAAACTTTAATTAATTCTAACTTTTGTTTCTAAACACCGTCCATGTTTCTAAACACTGTAATGTTAAACTGATTTTTAAAAGAAACCTTTTAAAACGGAAGCATCATAACACTAAACATATGCACTCATTTACCTTCATCTATTGTTTCTCTCTTTATAACTGCAAAGTAATTTCTCTCAACGATGAAAATTTCCTTGTGGCTCTATTTGTGTATTCATAATCTATATATATAAAAGAAAGTCTGGATTTTGTATTAATCAACGCGCAGCCAAAACTACTGAATCTAAAATCTTGAAATTTGGGCTAAAAATACTTCATATGGTATTGAGTGCCGCTAAAAAAGGATTTTCTAAAATTCCACCCCTAAGGGGGGTAAAAAATAGAATAAACTTTTAAAAAATTCCTTAAAAATCTGATTTTATAGTTATTTTTCAACTGATAACATATTTTAGTGTATTTTTGTATGCTGAATCGAATGGTACTAACCAAATTATTTTAAGTCTAATAGTTCATGAGATATTTCATATTTTTCTAATTTGGCGATCTCTTTGGCGCCAAAACCTCGAAATATCTAACATTAGAAGTGATAATTCATCCATATTCATTCATATTGTAAATCGGTTACTGTAGCAACGGAAGAAATTGAAAGTAAATCTTTTTGTTAATTAGTTTGGTTAAAGAATTAAACCGGCTATATGAGTTTGAAAAAAAAATACAAACGCCTTGAAAAAAAGAAAAAAGAAACTGAATTTATTGAAAATACAAAGAAGCAATCCACTGAGAAATTAACTTTATAAAATGAAAATATTTAAAAATGAAAGCAATGTTTGTAGAACTAAAAAAAATCTTTTGGTACTTACATCCGGGCAATGTCAATACAATTGCGCCAAGCATGGCGACAATTACACTAATTACAGCAACCCTTATTTTTTATCCAATTGATAGTTTATTATAGCTTTAAATTTATTTTATTATTATAGTTTTTTTTTTTAAATTATGGTTTATGGTATGTAGTTTTATGTTATATATTTTATTTATTTATTTACTTTAAACAATTTGCTATTTTTAACAAGGTTATTTATTTAAGAATGTTAAATGTAGTTGGCAAACGATAAACAAGACTGGCAATTGTCAACAATTTTTGGCGATCTATTTCATGGTCCGCATGATACGTAAGTACCACTTTTACAATGGAAGAAATTGGAATTGAAATAATACATCGCGATTTACCATTTGCTCCTGGATAAAAAGAAAAAAATGGGTACTTTTATGTCAGCCGTGTGTAAATCTCGCCATTAGCATTTAAAAAATTCCCAATAGCAGTAGTTACATTTCGCTTATGCAAATTAAAAACAATTCTTTGTTTTAAGTTATGGCATTATTTCCTATTACTGATTTACTTTTCAGTTTTTTCAATGAAATTAGTGTATGGCATGTATTTTAAATGTATGTATTTTAAATGAAATGAGTGAAACGTTTATATTTTGAATGAAAATAATAAAATAAGAATAAGGTATGGAAACAATCTTTGTTGATTTATTGCATGCGCGCGGCTGACATAAAAGTATCACAAAAACCAATATATTCACCTTTCTTTTGGTAGTTGTTCATGGGATACCTGGTTAATCTTCCATAATCGGATACCTCGCCAATCGGTGTATTAGCTACAATGTTGAAAGCGTCGTTTACGTATGAAGCGAAAACTTCACGATGAATTCTATTACAGATAATCGTATCATCATCATCTACTACATATTTAAAACGAAAATTTGCATTTCATTCCGATTGTTTATAATATTTTCATAGGATATGCCACTATTAGTTAAGTAACGTTTTTGGAACGGTTTTTGTGTATTCAGTTCATTGTCTTCAGCTACCACCAATTTTGAATATTCATCACCTTCTTGGGGCCCTTTATGATCATTCTTTAAGAATGATTGGAATTGCTTGCAATTTTCTTTAACACATTTCTAGCATCCATTGACTATTTTAAAAACTACTAAAAAGTATCTTTATGCGCAACTACGTGCTACCTAAGTCCTTGGTCCCTTGGGGCCGGGTACAGGGCCCCTTAAAGTTTTGGCACCAAAAATTGTTAATAAAGTGATTCCTCTTAGTCAGATTTCCATTTTTGGAACCCTTTTTCCGTTTAGTTATTCTCCCGTTTCTTTATTCCTGCTAAGATCCTGAGGGCATCCTAGGGTTCCATAGGACCCCATCCGGAGCCCCTTGAACTTTTTGTGCGGCATGCATTTTTCACCACCTAATTTTCTCGCATTATCAATGCAAAATTTTAAAATTCAGTCTTGCACTCTTCTCCCCGGACCAACACCCTCTTATTTTTAATGGACCCTAGGGCCCTGTTTTATGGATCCCTCCCTGCATTTTTTAGCATTTCTTTAAATTTTTATTCTAATGATTAATTCATACCCTATGCTTAATTTTGACTAATTGGAGATTTAAAGTGCTAGAACTTGCACCTTTTAACAAGTTTTCATGTTAGGGTCCTGCTCTTTACTATCAGTCGGCCCTCTTCGGGCCCTTTGTTATAGGTTTCTTAAAAGCGGTCCGATTCACTACCTTTCTTTTAGCAGCTTCTTAAATCTTCCTGTTATACATGAATGACAAAAAAATTTCTCAAAATTCAGCTATCACCAATTTTGAATATTGATCTCTTTCTTGGGCTTTCTTAACATAGTTTCAGCATCCTCCAGCAAATTTAAAACTACTAAAAATTTTTCTTATACCCTACTACATTCCAGTTAAGACCCTGCCACCCAGGGCCCAGTCTTTCTTTATACCTCAGCTACCATTTTTTTCGAACATTAATCTCCTTTTTCAGCATCAACTTACGCTTACTCACTACAGCCGTAAATTAAAAATCGCATTAATTTAAAGGTAACTTTAAATAATGGATTTCATCAGCTTATTAAATATCGTGTTAATGTTAAAAGTAATATATGAAATTTACAACGGGAAAAGTCATCTTCCACCGCTTGTGGGCGCATTCTTTCCTCCGATTCCAAGGACTTAATTTCAACGGGATTTGTTTCATTCAACTTACACTACGATTGAGCTTTTTTCTGTATTATGGAATTTTACCTTAGTCTTCAGTTACTATGTTACCAACATTTTCTAACATTAATAATGCATTCTTTTTTTGGATTCTATGGGCTTGATTACTACGAGGTTTGGCTCACTCAATTTGGTTTTCAATTGTCTCCGGCACGGGCGGAGCACTTCCGGTACATATTGCCTTAGGTGGCGTGGACCCAGATTATAGGTTCGTCCGGAAAGAAGTTTGTTGGGAAATACGCTAGACGCTGCGGAGGGCAATGGGTGCCTCCGAAAAGAGGTTAATTCAAAAGAATTTCAAAAGATATAAAATCATACAAACTTCAGTTTTGTTTAAGGTTATTATTTACGGACCCCGGGCAACGCCGGGCGGGTCTGCTAGTAGATATATAAACTCCTGAAGGGCTTAATAAGTATTCTTTAATTTAAATGGAAAGTGATTTGAAAGCTGAATAATTTATTTGTTTTTATCTCATTTATATCTTCATATCAAGTAAAATGTATTATTTTTATTTTAAAATTAACAGCATATATCTAGGGCAGGCATGTCAAACTCGTCTAACGCCGCAGGCCAAATAAAAAATTTCATACAAAGACGCGGGCCACATCAAACTAAGTAAATAATATTATTAGAATTGCACACAGCAATATTTGTACTTACAAAACACAGCCATACTAAGCAAATATTCAAGTAAAGTTTCAAAGTTATTATTATAATTCATATTTTATCTTATTTTTCGAAAAAATTCTTGACGTTACTTTTTATCAACCAAATCTACAAAGTTCAATTGGATTTTCTAAATTGTATTACCTTAAAAAAAATTATTTTACACAAGCTCTGTTAATCTAGCAAAGGTATAACTTTTAATCTTCCGGATTTTTTTCAAGTAAAAACTTAAAACATATTCTGAAAAAAAAATTATTTAAGGCTGTTCTTAACTGCTCTGCTCAACAAGCGCAAAAGGTTTTGACACATTTAAAAATTATTTTTTTAACGGAAAGATATAAAATTGGAAAGCCTGACCATGGAAGCGATTTGGAATCGAAATGTTTTTTCCGTTTTTGGATCAATCAATTACCTATCGAGTTATAAGCGAATTTGATCACGTGACAAACGTGTTTTTCACCCTTTCTTGAGAGGATTTTTTCCTTTCACGCGGGAATTCGGTTCAAAGCGTCCACTTTGACACTCTTTTCTGAACGATGTATTGCGTTTGCAAAAAAAACGAAAAAAAAAAAAACAGCTCGATGACATAGTTTCTAAACAGCAAAACCTGCTAGTTTCATGTAGTTCCGACCAAAAATAAATTTAAACTTATGTCAGAAAATTGTCCTTTTGGATTTGAGAACAGCCTTAATAAATTGTGTATTGTATCTATGCGCTACGCATTTTATTTCATTTATGAAACACATTTTCTCGTTCAAATTATGTTGCTTTTACCAGAAAAATTTTGCTACCGAGCATAGTTAATATATACCTAATTGCTCACTTTGCCTCATTGCCAACTTTTTCACTCAGTGGGAAAATTGCAACTCGTAACTGAATTAGACAAAGGTAAAATGCCAAAGGATTGGCGGGCCACTGAGAAGTTGTCGGCGGGCCAGTTGTGGCCCGCGGGCCGCGTGTTTGAAATGCCTGATCTAGGGTGTGAAAAAGTTAAATTATGAATTATGAGAACGATAATAATTATTAATATTGAAAATGGTAATCAGCTTTTCAATTACTCAAAATAAGAGGTAAAAAGGAAATGAAAGAAAAAAACCTTGACTTATTGGATGATTTAATTTATGTGCCAGTGTGGTTTTATATTAATTATTTTTTTTAACTTTAAACTACTTTCATTGGGAAAACTCCATACCTAAATCCTTATCTGCATATTTGCAACCACCTTATGCTTATAAGCTTATACATGCCTAATTACAATAGTCCCAGATACTTACACATGTCTTATATACGCCGAAGAGCCAAAAAACATTATGACTTTCCCCACATTTTGCAATGAATTTGCCTGGATGACGTGGAGGGCACGTTATGAGGTAAGAGTGGTATTTAATTGCTGCTTCTTTAGCTTATTTCTGCGTATGACGGAAAGGCTGCTGATCTAAGCAACTTTGATAGAGAGTAGATTGTAATGGCCCGAATGCTTAAAACGATTATCTCCGAAAGTGCAAAACTCGCGGGTTGTTCGCGACTTGCCGTTAGAAAGTGAAACCAGCAGTACACGCCACGGCGTTGGACGTCCACACGTTATCATGGAAAAAGGACGTTCGAGACTGTTCCGCTTGGTGAAGCGAAATCGACGGCAGACAGTGCCTCAACCTCAGAGTAAAGATAAGAAGTAGAGGCCGAATTCCATTGTTATTTCGGTCAGAACTTGAGGCACACATGTTTCTGCTTTCATCGCCAAAAGGTTGTCTTTTTTGGCGGTGATCACATTATTGGCAACTGTCGGATTTGATTTATGCGAGAGAAACGCCCGACGCAACAAAGTTTCAGCGGGAACCAGGGGAGTAAAACCGGTTTGGCGCGTTTTCTCTGCCCACCACCACGTGACGGTGGGTAGTGATCCCGGCGTCAAGAAAGGGTTGCTATTTCTGAGTCCAGTTATATGAGAAGTCTATGGCCTCAACTGACTGCCGAATACAATGCAGGTCCGAGTAGAATTGGTTCGGAGCACACACTTCAGTGGATACTGTTGGATATAGGATTAAGCAGCAGACGTCCTACTCATGTGCCTCTGTTGACGAAGCATCATCGACAACTATGCCTAAACTGTGCCCGGGAACATCCTGAATCGTGGGATTAGTGGGAGAGAGCCGTCTGCTCGAATGAATCATGATTAGTCATTCAACACGTCGATAGCCGCGTCAGGATACGACTGGTGACATTTTACAAGACAACATTGACTTCACAGAAGTGTATTAAAACCATGGCTCCCGAGAACTATCAAATGACATCGTTGCTGCGTCACTTGGGCCTCGTCACAGTGCCAATTGACCAAATCTAGACAGCAAATGACGGTCACCTGATATCTTATTGCAATAAAATATGCCACATACCTCATTTCACCTTACTGACTGCGATATATATGACAGTGACGTCACAGCGAGTGTCTGTGATGTTAGCATAATACATATTTTTTTTTTACATCTGGCGTTTATGTCACTTTATTTTAACCCCATGCAAGTTACTTTTGCGCATGAATATTAGAATACCGGGTCTCTCACTTAGCATATAGGCACCAGCGTGTATTCACATTTATGTGCAACTTTCAATGCATAAAATAGGCATAACAATCCCTTTTAACAAACGAATGCAACAGTGACTAATGAGAATTTTATTTTAACGCTGACTTAACTAAAACCTAATAAATATTTTAGGATGATGCAAAAGTTACTAACTTAAAGTTTTTTATTTTGGAGGAAGAGCAAAAAAGATCGAGTCAGTAATATATTCGTCTTTATAATGCAACAATTATACAACAATGGTTTCAAATACACTGCTCAAAACAATTAAAGGATATTGCAGTTTTAGGTGGATTTTTTATCTGGTAAACTGTTTAGCTGATTTATACATGGTCGACAGACATATATGAGAATAAATTACACATGTTTGGCAGAAAAAATGCATTTTATTGCGCATTTGTGTACTAAAGGAAAAAAACACAATTTGTGCATATGAGAAAAAAAGAATAAGAAAAGGTGTTTTCTTCAAAGAAAATCATTTTCAGTAGGGGGTATGGTTTCAACGGGCGGCCAGCAACGTTGAACAACTTTGAGGCATGGACTCAATGAGGCTATTAATGACGAGTTGGGGTATTCTGCCCCACTCTTCCAGAAGAGCTCTTTCCAGTTCTTGGAGAGTTTGTGGGGGTTGTTGGCGGCCAGAAAATCGTCTTCCTAGAGCGTCCCAAACGTGCTCGATTGGATTCATGTCTGGAGAACACGCTGGCCATTCCATTCGAACGATTCCTTCCTCGAAAAGGAGATCCTCCACCAGGTTTGCACGATGTGGCCTGCAGTTAGCGTCCATTAAAATGAAGTTATCTCCGATTGCTGCAGCGTAAGGGACTACAATAGGTCTGAGGATCTCATCCCTATATCGGCGACCAGTCAGAGCTCCATCTCGAATGATGTAGAGGTCAGTGCGCCCGTCAATGGAGATGCAACCATACACCAACACTCCTCCACCGCCAAATCTGACACTTTCGTGCACGAACGCAGGATTATTCCTACTGCCACGGTCCCTCCAGATGAAAATACACCTATTATCCGGATGCACAGAAAAACGGGACTCGTCAAAAAACAGAATATTGCTCCATTCATTTCTCCTCCAGTTGACATGCTCGGTTGCCCACTCCCTGCGGTCGCGACGATGCCTTGATGTTAATCTAACACATACCATCGGTCGGCGAGCATACAGAGCTACAGCATGGAGCCGGTTTCGGACAGTCTGAGTTGAAATCATGGTGCCTGTAGCCGAGCGAAGGTGTTGTTGGAGAAGAGTAGCGTTCATGGTTCGGTGTCTCCGAGCTGTTAACGCTAAATACCGATCTTCATTGGGCGTTGTTGCCCGTCTACGACCTTGACCTGGTCTTCGGCCTGCACATCCACTCTCCAAAAAACGGTTCCAGATCCTGGAAATGACACTTTGTGACACTCCAATGGCTTGCGCTACTTCGGCATGAGTTTGGCCCCCTTTTAACCTACCAACAATTCTCAAAGCTTCTGAATCTGTCAAATGACTTCGCTGAGACATCGTACTCATCGAAACAAAGCAATCACTGAATGCCGATCATCCTTGTCTTCATTCTCTTTTATCCAGTTGAAAGTTAAATTTCATTCGCTGCCGCTGAAGCGACGTTTTTGACGTCGAACTCAAAATTTGCATACTCCACAGTTTGAAAACCAGAAAAATTTGCATTTGTGATTCTTTTCTTCTATTTTCGGCAAAAAAATTTCGTTTATAACTTTATTTTATATAAAACTTCAAATATCCTTTAATTGTTTTGAGCAGTGTACAACAAATGGCTTATCAGGGCACATTACCATAAATGACGCGGTTCTGTTACTGGATTGAAAGTAATTAGAAATTTCATTTTTTAATAATAATTTTATTTACAAAAAGATTAGTTACGTGAAATAAAACAATAACAATCCTACGAGTTCCCGTTGTTGCTGTAAATAAATATTAATTTCTGTTGTACTACTTGCGCTGCTTTCAGAAAGAACTTTTAGGGAGAAAGGGATTGGAATTGATGTCATAAGAAACTGAAAATCTTCTAAAGTAAATATAGATTATTTGACAGAATGCTAATGAGCGCAATTGTCTTTATCCTCTTAACGTCCGGTGTCCCATAAATGGGACATTTTAGTTATGTCTCCATATGTCCAGTTACTGTTTTCTTGTCGATGTGATTTTACTTACCCATCATACGTAGTATAGGGTAAGTCTTGTAATCGTTTTAAAAATAGACGGATTTACACGTTTCAGACACTGGAGATTCCAAAAAACATATTTAAAAAAAAAAAAAAATTTCCCGTCCGTCTGTGTGTGTGTGTGTGTGTGTCTGTAAACGCTCTGTAACACGAACAAATTGAGGTAGACACTTGAAATTTGGTGTGTACTTAGTATATAATAATCGAAAAAAGCCTATTGAATGTCAGTAACCTCGATTATCCGGCAATACTTTTTTAGGACACTCGAAATATTCGTTCTAATAAAAGGTACATAAAAATTTTCGAAATTGTTTCTTTTGAGGAGTGAATTTAAAAGACAATAAAAAAACATAAGTTTTGGATAAAGGATGAAGTCGATCAGATAATTAGTTGCCGAGATATTTGTAATCTTATTTTTCACGCTCTTCGATTTTTCATAACCCTGTATTTCATTCAAATTTCAATTCAAAGATGTATTTTAATTCGATATAAGACGCTTAATCCGACGCAGTAAACTGTTAGTTAATATGATTATCATTTTTGGTGTTATAAGGATGTTTCTTTTACGCAATTCGATACTACTTGGTTATCCCGTCGATCAAAAAACTATAGCGACACTATCGCTAAATGCCGCCAAGTTTATCGCCATACTTGGCGATATATCGCCAAATCTGGCGATAAAATTTTTTCGCCAAAAATGACGCCAGCTTGGCGTTATCTTCGGTATTTCGCCAAATTCCCATAGATTCCCATTGTAATACAATCAGGTTCCTGTTTTGTTAAAAATATTTAAACATATGTTTACACTTTATTTTGGAATTGCAATGCATTTTATAATAGTTTACACACATGTTTTATTTCCACATTTTATATTATGCATATCCATGATGGGTAAGTATTACGGTGGACCCCAAAGACTAGTTTTCCCTTACATTACGTTGTCTTGGAACGACAACGCCACTTCCACAAGATTCCACCTGCTTCGACTACTCTTTTAAAAGACTAAAGAGATGACACTTTCATTTCTCCTTAGGCAACACTGTTGTTAAGACTGATGTTTCATTTTGATAACTCTTGAAATACATGGTAGAATTCATTGTATGCACTTCATATTGTAGAGAAGTCTAAAGATTTACGGTAGATGCTATCCCGTCGTTTTCACAAAATTTATCAGTTATAACTTTGTAATTTCAAGGAAACTAGTTATCTATATAATGTCTATTCAGTGGAGAACCAACTAAAAATTTTTTAGCAATTTTTACTTTTTGGCGCTCTAAGCATATTATAAAGAATCTCGTTTAAATTCAAACTTTAAAATAACAAGTGTTAACGGGTTAAGTTAATTTAAGAAGTGTTTAGTCGCAGTAATTCGTTTCGATAGGCTTTTTAATTTTGAAAATTTATTGTGATCAGTCTATTGGGATGATTTAATTAATATTGTGGTAAACTGTATATATATATTTGCAGAAAGATTACTTACATATTAGAATTAGAAAATTCGTGACAGAATGTCATTTTATTGCATCCTATTCGTCCGACAAATACAGGGTGATTAAAAATTCGATTATACATAATTCACACGGCTATAGCCTCAAAATCATACATTATATGTGATCTACAGATCTTCAAAAGTAGTTTGTATTAAAATTTCACATACTGTCGCTAGAGTGCTTCTAAATATCACATGGCGTGCGGTTTCTTCAATCGTGAGCAAGATAATTACGATTGAGAACTAGATATTTTGTATTGGTTTCGTTTGATAACTTGAAAAAAGTGGAGATATTGATCGTAATGAAAATTTGAAGAGACTTACCTTGCTTTGTTTAAAATGTGATAATGTTACGAAAAGGCCCGTAAAAATGCAGTAATTCCATCAGTGACTGACAAAAACATTACAAAATGTTTAGTTTTAAGTTGGTGTATGGGTAGTTAATACTGAGGGATGTGTTTTGAGCGTGGATAGTGAAAATATTTATTACTTGCTTTATTTTTGAATGAATAAGAGGATTTATACTGCATATTGATATGTTATAATTGCTTGGATTTACTTTCCCACTCTGTCGCCAAATTTTGGAATAGTTATTCTGAACCACTCTGTAATTGGGTTATACGTTTAAAAAAAACTAAAACGTGTTAATCAATGAAAATACAGTAGAGCGCCGATTATCCGAACAAGTCGGGACCGACCCAAGTTCGTTTAAGCAAACGTTCGGATAAATGGACGACAATTTAAGGGATGTTCCTGACTATACCAAAACCTTCACACTTTATCCAGGCTTAGGACTGGCAGCACCAGTAAGCGCTAGCGTGTTTAAAAACTGTTTTTTTGTTTACTTTTTTATCATTTAATATTTTCTTTTTCTGTTTTTATCATTTTCTGAACTCCAGATATTATAATTTAAGCAAAAAAGCATCCCATTGTTGTTTGCTTCAAACAAGACATTCTTTCCAATGATGCCATATCTCGAATTCTTCTTAAATACATTAGTTGAATAGGATCAAAGTTCTTCTGCCTTTCGAGCCATTTCATAACTTTTTCCAAACATTCAAAGGCTTCGTTATGTGATGGACCTGGGTCCTTTTCAGAGCATTCGTTTTCATTTCTTCAATTTCTTTTTTCATCTTAAATCTCATCCACAATGTCATGATCATTAAAAAAAAAAAAAATTGAGAGAAATAGGCTGTTCGGATAATTGGAAGTTCAGTTAATTGGAGTTCCGGTAATCGGCGCTCTACTGTATAACATAACCAATAACGAAAATATAAAATAACCTCTCCTGAGTTACCCACGATTCCGAAAAGCGCTCTTTATCTTTAGAAAATCAGAAACCAATATATTTTCGAGCTTTAAGTAAGTATTTATAAAAAACAGTTTTATTGCGGCCACTGATTTTCGGAAACGTTTTTGAGTAGTTTTTATAGTGTGTTAATCGGTTTTCTCAAATAAGAATGTCGTTTTTTCGGATGCTATTCATTTTCAATTAAACATTTTCAGCTGCGTAATTGACTTTATACATCCAAAAGCAATAAAGCATAGTACTTTTCGGCTAGCCGGGCGCCAGTGTTATATTTACATATCCATATACGTACATATAGGTATACCGGGTGATTCAAAAGTCCTGTGCTAAAGTAAAACACGATAAAAAGGACCTATGGGTCGGAGAGGCTTGCGGTTTGCAGATAAAGATTCAGCGTTATACGGGATTTTATATGGCACCAACAAAAAATTAGTTTAAAATCTCGATAATAGAGGGCACTTTTACAGATAATTCCATGGAATAATTCCATATTGCTCACAGAATGCAAGGTTTGGATACAAAAACATTAGGGAATCTTGTTGTACATTTTTTTGTATCCTAACCTTGCGTTCTGTGAGCAATATGGAATTATCTGTAATAGCGCTGTCTGTTAACGAGATTTTGAACTAATTTTTTTGTTGGTGCCATATACAATCCCGTACAACGCTGAATCTTTATCTGCAAACCGTATGTCTCTCCGACCCATAGATCTTTTTCTACCGCGTTTAATTTCGCACCGAACTTTTGAATCACCCCGTATTTGAATACCCCATATATATATATTAATGTAAAAATTATTGCACAACTGGCGCTAATAGCAGCTCATATCAAATGCAACAAAATATATTTTATCACTACTTTAAAATGCAAAAACACCATAATTCCGATAAGAAGGTGTATATCTGTAATATTTAACAATAAAAACTCAAAACTTAAAAAAAAACATGTAAAAAACAGGTAAAAAACAAAAACACAGGCAAAAAAATAGTCTGTTCTTCTTCAGTGGGAGGACAGACAAAACTAACTCCACCCCCACTGTTAATAGCCTGCAGGTTTCTGAACACACGTCCATCCTGCACCCAATACAGAAAAAAACTATTTTCAATTTAGTAACTAAATTCAAAAAAGCTAAAATAAACCAAAATTATACAAAAAAATATAATGTAAACAAAGCATAATTTAAAATACAAAAACTTTTATAAAATAGTCTTAAAAAATTACTTAATAATTACAATTTAAATATTAACAAATGAAATTAACTTAACATGTATGAATGCCGAAGAACGTGAACCCTCCCAAACATGCAAGATAAAAATTTTCAAAAACATGAAAACAGTAGTTCCTCACCTGTCAATAATGAACTATTAATTTTTCTTCCGTATCCATTGTCAAAAACTAGAAATCCAAATCTGCATACTTCCTTCGATTCAAGACATCAATGCACATCCGTTCTTTAAACAAGACTCGCTTTTTAAAGATAGTTTTAAAAAGCGAGTGGCAACATTGTGATTTGGCGGCGTGAACAACTTATGGTTGCATCCTTCCAGAACATTCTAAATGAAATGTACATTCTAAAGTCTTGTTTAAAGAACGGATGTGCATTGATGTCTTGAATCGAAGGAAGTATGCAGATTTGGATTTCTAGTTTTTGACAATGGATACGGAAGAAAAATTAATAGTTCATTATTGACAAGTGAGGAACATTATACAGGTACTACTGTTTTCCTGTTTTTGAAAATTTTTATCTTGCAGGTTAATTTCATTTGTTAATATTTAAATTGTAATTATTAAGTAATTTTTAAGACTATTTTATAAAAGTTTTTGTATTTTAAATTATGCTTTGTTTACATTATATTTTTTTGTATAATTTTGGTTTATTTTAGCTTTTTTGAATTTAGTTACTAAATTGACAATAGTTTTTTCTGTATTGACAAGGGCACCACCAAACATGATGCGCACAGATTTTGATGATTTCAGAGTATGTTGTTGGGGCCATACCACTAATTATTCTGATGAAAGGGTTTCTTCAAATGGGCCTTAGTTTTTGAGAAATTGGGGGTTAAAGTTCAGCGTATATTTCAAATACCCGTTAGTGTGCCTTTCTGAATGTGAATTCGTGGTGCAGCGGCAGCGTGCGAGCTTACGGATCAAGACATTGCGGGTTCGATTCCACTTCGAGGATTTTTTTTTCTTTTTTACTTATTTTTATATATTTCATACGTTAAAAATTTTAAACAGAATTGGGCATTCTACAGCTTTGAACTTTGATATTTTCTTAATAAACTACATTTAGATTTTCGAATTTTTCATGGCAATTTATTTTTCTCTTCAATTTTTAAACTAATATTTCTATTTACAAAACTCCAACACTAATTTATGCCTAAAACTTTTTTTAAAATTAATTATTATTTACATTTTTTATTTTAAGCACAATTCTGAAATAATGATTTTTCTTTTTTCTATCCCTTTTTTCTTTTAACTTTATGGAATTTTAAAGGAAAATTTATCCTTTTCTTGTATAAATTATACAAAATAATTTTCAGGTGCAATTTCTCAAACGTATTTAGGGTTAGATAATTCAAATAATGCATATCTTCGAAAGAGTAATAAAATATTAAAGCAGTAATGCTTAAATACAAGTTTTTTACCAGTATTGCAAATTTTTAATACTCTGTAAAATACATTTATCTTTAAAGTTCAACCTCAACATCATTTTTCGTTTGCACAAATAAAAAATTAAATTAAAAAAAATATTTTTTTTTACTATAGCAAATAAAAACACTCTCTACGTGATTCATAAAAATTCAACTGGATTGCAAAAATCGTCTGTTAATGAGATAAAATTTACGATACATATAAATATATTTATATATTTTTTAATCGTCTGCTTTTCTTTTCTGGGTAATATTGAAATAAATAAAAATTTCTTTTATTTATCTCGTTTACCTTCTTTTTCAGACAATTAGAAGATTTGAAATATTGTTATATATAGGGAAAATTTCGGTATGAAAATTGAAAAAAGACTACAGATTGTGACAGATTGAATGCTAAAGATTGTGTTATGGAAAGAACCAACGCTGATGCGGAAAATTCTCGTTTGGAAGAGAAACAAAAAGGCCGAATTACAAATGTATTAAAATATTGCGAGACGTTGTTACAAAATGATGATCTGTTTAAAAGTTCTCCACCGGATGAAATATCCGGTGCTGCTATTCCGGTGCAATTTTAGAAATATCAGAAGATCGACAAATTATTGAGGCCGAGGAATTGATATTGAATAAAGAAGATGAATTTAACGAATTTACAAAAGCATGATTTTTTACTTTAGCAGAAAAAAAAAAAAAAAAAATATTCGTTATATTTCATTGTTAAAAAATATCGAAATCAAACAACTGAATTTTAAATATTTTTTTATAGTATCCGGGATTTCATGAAGATCGTGAGAATTTTGTACCTGGAGAATTTGCACCTGAACCACGCGATTATATTCCATTGTGGTACAAAAAGATTGCTGTTGCATTAGTTGTAGCCTGTAATAAATAAGTAAAAAAGTAAATAAAAGTAAATAATAAAAATGAAAAAAAGGGCGCCAGGGTGGAATCGAACCCGCAATATCCTGGTCCGTAAGCTCGCACTCTACCGCTGAGCCACGAATTTATATGCAGATAGTCATATTAATGGGTATTTGAAATATACGCTGAACTTTAACCCCCAATTTTTCAAAAACTAAGGCCCATTTGAAGAAATCCTTTCATCTGAATAATTAGTGGTATGACCCCTACAACATACTTTGAAATAATCAAAATCTGTGCGCATCATGTTTGGTGGTGCCCTTGTGAGTGCAGGATGGACGTGTGTTCAGAAACATGTAGGCTATTAACATTGGGGGTGGAGTTAATTTTGTCTGTCCTGCTACTGAAGAAGAACAGACTATTTTTTACCTGTTTTTTACATTTTTTTTAAAAAAAGTTTTTGAGTTTTTATTGTTAAATATTACAGATATACATCTTCTTTAAGGAGTTATGGTGTTTTTGCATTTTAAAGTAGTGATAAAAAATATATATATGTATGTACGTACATGTATATTTACACACATATATATGTATATATACATACATGTATATATATACATAAATATGTATATATAACACTGGCGCCCGGATAACCAAAAAGTACCTAACACATCATTAATTTTAATGTTAATGTTAATGCTGTTACTTTAGCATGTTCTTCTCTAAAACATGTTTATTGAACGTGGAAAATTTTACTTGAGGATGGATAGCATTCGAAAAACCAATATTCTGGATTGAAAAAACTGATTAATACACTATACAAACTATTCGGAAATGTTTCCAAAAATGAGTTGCAGCAAAAGAAACATTGTTTTTATAAATACTTCATTAAATCTCAAAATTATATTAGTTTCTGTGGTTTCTAAAAGTAGAGAACACTCTTCAGAAGTTTTAGTGACTCGCAAGAGCTTATTGCATATTTTCGTTCGTGGTTATATTATACCCACAAAAGTTAAGGGACAGTGACAGGATGCGTTCGATTGAACATGGTTTCTCGAAATTCTACTGAACTTCTTGAAGAATTTTCATCGAACTTCGAGGATGTGAAGAGCATGTTTGAATTCATCTTTTTCAGTGAAGATTTAGTCGCAGAAAAAATTAGAGGGCTAACAATACGATTAATAATAGAATAATATTGGCGATCACCCACGTAACAGAAAATGCTCAAAATGGTCTGTCACTGAAAAAATTGACAACGTGGGTCCTGTTTAAAGTTTGTGTGTATTTGTGTATGTATAGTATATAGCATAGTATGTATATTCGTGAAAGTGTTAACGTTCCTGTTAAAAATTCAAATGTTTTTGTTTAGAGAATACAGTGTTTTCAACCAAATTTAACACCACTTTCTGAAAACTTGAAATAGAACAGTTGACACAGCATAGTGCTATTAAAACATGAATATATTGAATATCTGATGAGATATGGGCATTAGTTTGCAAGAAATTTTAACTGCGCATGCTTGAAGCAGCATAGTGCTATTGAAACATGAATATATTGAATATCTGATGAGACATGGACATTGGTTTGAAAGAATTTTTAACTGCGCATGCTTAAAAGATTCCAAAACTTTTATTTCATATTTTGGTAATGAGCTATTAAGAGCAACTTACATAAAAAGTTCAGTCACATATCACAAAAATTCCGAAAGATAGGGGCGGTACAGTGAGTTGCTTTTTAACAGTAGCTTTACTATAAAGGATTTTCCACAATTTTGTCAGTCAACTCACTGTATCGTTCTGAATTTTCACAAACGCACACAAACAAGACCAACATAATCATTTGCTACAGTTACAGACTATTTTGAGCATTTACTCTTACATGGATGATCGCAAGCAGTATTTTATTATTAAATTTACTGTTTGCCCCCCTCCCCCCACCCAATTGGTCCGGCGACTAAATCTTCACTGAAAAATCTGAAGTCAAACATGATTTTCACATCCTCGAAGTTCAAAGACTATTCGCGAAGAATTTCACGAGATGTTCTACAAACCGTGTATAATCGAAAGCACCCGGTCACTGTTCCTTAATTTTTGGAGGCCAGTGTATTTTCTAGATTAAAAACACCTGTGTTTATTTTAACAGTATACGTACGATCATGTTTTAGATATCTTTCTCAAAAATTTTATTTTGATTAGAAGTAAATCACAGAATGATGTTAGAAATTAAAAAAATATTCTACAGTCCCATGAAATAAATGAAATAAATATTTGTATGGAAACATATTCAGAAGAAACACCTGCTTGAATTAATTCTTTAAAAGCAATTGTTAGAGCATAAAACGTGTAACAAAATTCGTGCATTGATTTCTTTCTTCCTTACGTTCGCTGAATAGGAATTAGTAATTGGGTTTTCAGGATTTAAACAAACTGAATATAAAATATCTAATTAAAACTTTTGAATGAACTATTAGTAATTCTGGAAACTATTTACGAAAGAGACTATGCAAATATTTAACGGAATATGATATAATTCGTGGAATCAAAAACATGTTTCTGTTTTTTTAATTAATATACTAAAAAAAAGAATAATAATGAAAAAAACCTGCCTTATTTGTAGAGATATTATTTACAAACTAGGATGATAAAAATTTCAAAATTTTTATGATCTTCATTTTAATATTCTCCAGTCTTTCCCTTGACGTTACGTTCACTTAAAAAAAAAACAACTTCGTGCTTTATATCTATGAAAGTATAATATAATTACGAACGAAAATAATCTCTTCAATAATCCCTTCAAAATGTATGTAAGGTGAAGCTAGGAGAGTCTGCGCATATTTCAAAAGAAGAATAATAAAAAATCTAAATATTAATTTTTTTGCTAAACTATGCATGAATAATTTTGACTTCATTTGTTTATTATGCATTTCCATTGTTATTTTGTTGTTATGCTGTAATTTAATAGAACAACAGTAATAAAAACAAGAAAACTATTTTGCGTAATCTCTCCTTACATGGTTGGTAAGATTGCGCACATGGGTAGGACAGATTGCACACACGGGTAGAAGATTCATAATAACTACAATTAAATTGTTAACAATGATAATTACACTTAAATGACATTGTTCTCAGGTTTTTGTGAGTAAATATTATTGTATTGGGAGAGAATATTTCAACCTAATGTTTATATAATAAGAAAAGAAAGAATTTTAATTTAAGAAGAAGATTGAAATATCAGTAAAAGCAATCCCTACTAAGATTACAAAATAACATTAATCTACCTGATAACATGTTTAACTTGAAAATTAAATCATTATCATTTCCACAGTTTCGATGTATTTTGGTTGCTAACCGAAGTTGTCGTTGTCCACAATCGATGCACTGTAAATCATGCAGCTTTCATACAATCACCTGCCACATACATTGAATCCAGTCAGTGGTCGAAGTTGTCTCCTGGTATAGTTCCAGCCATTCAATGCACTCATCATCATTGACCTTCGTTTATTTTCCGTCAGTTTTTTTATCCCACTCTTTCTGGAAGCAAGCATCTTATCTTCAGCAGTTTTTTTTTTTTTTTTTTTTTTTTTTTTTTTTTTTTTTTGTGGCATCCTTCTTATCTTTTCATGTATATTTTGTGGATCAGTAATATTAGTTGCATCT
This sequence comes from Maratus speciosus, assembly GCA_963932465.1. Classification (NCBI taxonomy): domain Eukaryota; kingdom Metazoa; phylum Arthropoda; class Arachnida; order Araneae; family Salticidae; genus Maratus; species Maratus speciosus. Next base: position 188,102,088 of record OZ010795.1, on the reverse strand, counting down.
GTTTCCTTTTTATTTTGATGGCATTAAACTACTTGGAATGGGTGAAAAAGTTTTTCGAAAACATTGTAGGTGTTATTAGAAAATTTATTTTAGTTAACAAAATTAATTATTAGCAAATTAATTGTTCATAAAAAATATATATAAATATTTAATTAATTTATTAACAAATATATTATTAATTTATTAACAAATATATTATTAATTTATTAACAAAGTTAATTACATAAAATTAATTTAATAACAACTGTAATATTAATTTATTAATAAAATTTGTATCTACAAAAGTATTTTTTGCAAATTAACTTGTTTCCAAATTTAGTTTCGATAATTATGTGTTTTTCCGAAATTATTTTAAAATTGATTCATTCATATGTTTTGCACGTAATTTTCAATTCATAAAAATTTACCAATAAGCTGCGTAATCTCTCCTAGCACTGAAACCTACGGGGAAATGCTCCATCTCTCCTAAGTAGCAGATGCACAAACTCTCCTATTTTGGTAGGAGAGATTGCGTGGCCTTTTATTTAAACATGGCCACTTCTAAAATGAATTGTTGGTGTTCGCATCATTAGTCTCGGTTATTAGTTTATATGAAATCGTTTAAGTTCAAAATATTTTGTACTACTGACATTTTATAAAAATTCTGACGAAAAGTTATGAAAATTCACGCACTTACTTTGGAAAAACAAAACAAAATAGCTTTATCGAAGACGCTTGGAACAATCAATGTGAACATTCATGTAGACACTGCACTAATGCTGCTGTGCAACTACCTGGAGTCGCTGCGTTCGCACTCTACTTCTTCCCTTCGCATCTCTTTTGTGCGCGATCTCTGCTACCACGTGATCTCTCCTGGCTTTACCTTATGAAATACACTATATGACCAATGATGATTGGTCCCTTGCGATTTTAGACGTTTTGTTAAATATATCGAAAAATACATGAGAAATTATCCTGAAACTCCAGATGTGTAAACAGAATATTATATGTCATATATTTCCGCGAAGATTTTTTCTCAAAACCCTATAGGGGGCCGTCAACAAATTGAAAAATAACGAATATCTTTTGGATAACCCTGTAAAAACTAATGTAGCAAAAGCTTTCAAACTATAGTACATGATTAAGAGGCTTATTGTAATAAACTGTGTTCATTTTTATCAGGACAGCATGTATACTAGTAGAGAAATTAAGGTTTTTATAAAAACAGTGTCAAATTTTGCCGAGTTTTTTGCTTTATTTGCAGAGTTCTTAATATAAAAAAAAACGTTCTTTCAGAAAATATGACAAACGACATTGTACATAATATCGTGCAATCAGAATTAAAAAATAGTAAAAATTGGATATAAAATGAGCATGTTTACTAAACAATGCTTCACGACGCATGCGCGAATGCAAACAAAATATAATGCGCATAATGTATTAGCTAAGTGTATAGAGCAACGTTTGTGAAAGTCTGAAAAACATAGCTTGAAAATTCTGAAAATTATCGTCGATAGAATGAGCTCGAAATCCGTTGTTCCCAAAAGGAAACAAAAGGACGAAGAGCTATCCAAATATCTGTTGATTAGTGCTAAGATAGCGTACACAATATTGCACGTACTACTATATTTGGATACAACCCCTCATCTTTTTGCTTCCTTTTTGCTTATTCTGCATTCAAGTCTCAGTCTGGACACATTTTCGCTCAGATGAAAAAATAAATACTCCTTTGAACTATTCAATATTCTTTAGACTTTCGTAATAAACGAATAGACATTATATATTTGAAATTACACTTTGGGAAAAATGTTTTTATAAATTTGTTCTTTTCCAAAAAAAAAAAAAAAACACAGTTAAAAAAAAAAAAAGGAATCTGCGATTTTCGCATTTGTTAAAAAAGGAATGAAGAAATTTTAAAATAAGACCTAAAAAATAAAACTCGCTGTGATATGCGGCGACGGGTTTTCATCAAAACCGATAAATTAGTTTTCTATTCATGTTGTTATAAACATTCAGAATTAAAAAAATTCTAATTAAATGTTGTTTCTGAAACCATATTTATTAATTTTACGAAGCAAATTCGTTAGTTCTTGATAAGTAAAATTATTTCTTGTATATATTTTTTTTTACTTAAAGAAAATTGTTAGTTTCATTTAAAACAATTTTTTAATTTACGAAATTAAAATCGAGATAATGTTTTTTATTTAACTGTTTTTTCAATTTAATAAAGGCTAAAGTAAATTTAATATTTTGGCTACCTAATCTATAATTATTAAATTTTCTTTTTCAGAAGTACGATCAAAATAGTTTTTACATTGAAAATTATTTTCAAAAGAGTTTGATTAAAAATTACTTTTTTCAAGACTCAATCGCAGTTTTAGATGCCATTATAAATAGTAATTATGCTCGAAATATCCATTAAAAATGTAATGTAAAGGCAGAAAAATGCATATCTTACTGCAAGTAATCATTTTCAAAATTTAAAACTATTTCCGAAACTAAAAAAAAAAAAAAAAAAAAAAAAAAGGGCAGAAGAGTCAAATAACATTTTTAATAGAGAGTGCGACTTTCGCAAGCGCCAGGAAATTAAATATTTTCTAACCTGTTAAGATACTGTTTACTATGTATTTACTTATAAAAAAGTTAGTTTATGGGACTTTATTACGTCTTAAAATTCTTATTAAATTTGATTGTTTCATTTATATAAGATTAAAAAAAATAATAATAATAATAAAAAAAATAAATAAATAAATAAATAAAATAAAAAACGCAGAAATCAGAGTCTTTAAGACACACAAAAGAGAGCATAGTTAATTCAACTAATTCAAAATCTGTCAAATGCAAACTTGATAATTTGATTTTCTTTTTTTAATTTTCTGTACAATTTTAAGCGTGTATCTGGATAAAGTTATAAAACATTCAATTTCAACTTTTTTAGTTACATATATTAAGACAGACTTGAACACAATTAATTGTGTTCAAGTCTGTCTTAATATATATGTCTAAAAAGATGAATTCAGACGTTAATTTATGTGTGCTTTAATTAAATTTCAATTTTATCTTAAAACCTATAAATTAACTGCATCTCCTTCCAGTATATTTTTCATATTGGAAAGTGGAAATCTGAAACATTCCTTTTAATAAGTGATACACTGATGGACTAAACTTAAGATGAGTGCATAAATGGCCGTATAGTGCAAAAGGTAAACATGGTTACTAACCAAATGAGAAAAGTTTAAATTGACTGTTTTGGAAAAGTTACATATCATACCAAGGACAGCTATAAAAAGAATGCACCTTGATGTACGCTGCAGACGTCTAAACATAGCGGCATCTTGTTAATCACATGGTACCGTAGTTGTTGAGATAAAAGTCGATGAGTAGTTGTTGAGATTATCCCACTGATCTTTCAAAGAAATTACGAGGATGTAGTTTCTTTAGAATTAGAGGATGTTGTCGATCAACAAAACGTCATACCAATGCATCCCAAACACGTTCGATGGATTTAGATTCAGGAAACCTGATGATCAGATAAGACGTTCGATATTCCCGCTGTAGGGAAATTCCTCGCGACCGACTATGAGATGATATGATGAGTTATCGTCAAAGAAACTAAATGTATAACTAAAATCCCTATGAACAAGTAATATGAAAAAAATTTTTAATACAATTCCTACTTAGGTCAATAAGAGAATTTTTTTCCCTCCCATTCTTCTTTTCTCCTGAGTAGGCCTTGATTAAGAAGAGGGCTCTCTCGATTATTGAAAATTAATTAATTTAATGTAATTAACGAACTAATATTTGAAAAAAAACTGGATTAACATAAATTGTCATCCACTACAAGTTAAAAAAAATTGAACTTGATTGGATGAATAATAAGCATTTTAACGATTGAAAATTTGAACAAGATATATAAATAAATAAATAAATAAATAAATATAGGGAGAGTGTGAGCTAATAGTAGGAATTGAAAAATAGGATAATTTAATATGACATAGGAATCATTACGCTTATCGCTGAGAAAATGTCAATGAAAGGGCCTAATATGATTCTCATAAAGTTATAGTATCGACTCATCCTAGTCAACGATCACATAATATGTGTGCTACTATCTATAATTATCTCTAGTGATTAGTACATTAAAGAAGATACTATGATGAACTATCGGCAGTGAACACAACATGTCTAGAGCGTTTAATCTTACATGCCAAAACGATATTTTAAAAGTTTTTCAGTATATCTGATAGTCCAGTCAAATAGTCAGAAAATAGGGCCGATAGATACAAAAATTCTGCTAGAAGATTTTATGTATTTAAAGTGTTTATGGGGATGTTGATAACAGGAATTAATTGTTTTCCAACAAAATATCTCGAGGCTAAACTTAGTGGATCCAAAAAACCGTGAAATTGTCGGGTGTTTTTCAGTTTTTTGAGTAGGCAGCTCGAAATTAACGGCAATTGATTAGATGTGATGCGTACATTCTTTTCGCTGTTTAGACCATTCACTTTTTTACATTGACCGTGGTATTGCAAGAATGGCCCTGCTTGTGCTAGTTATACATTTTGCTTGATTTGTATATTAATGAAGATTCTATGGTCAACTACGGGCAGTGAACGCATCAGGTTTTGAAGCGTATAATCTTACTTTTCACAATTACCTTTCTACAGTTTTCAGGATATCTGAATAGGCAGCGTCAAGTTTACTTAAGAGTTGACCAACTGAGGAGCGCCGGTTCCTTTCCCCTGTTAGGACTAGAAAATTGCAGAAGTAGAAATAACTAAAAATAACTAATTGATTACTGAAGAAAGAACTAATATAAAATGAACGGAACACCATTCTTTTTGTGTCTTTATATTTAATTATTTGAAAATTTAATGGTTTGAAATCCAATTATCAAAATTTACAAACATCTTGCAATGGGATCTTCCTAATTTAATTGTCTTTCGTTGTGTAGCCCGAAACTATACGGATCAGTGGATAATAGATTAATTAGAAGTATTTTGTTCACCTGAAAAATTCCAAGAAACATATTTTTATGGTTTTTAAAAGAAACGAAGAAAATTTTTATTTAGAAAACTAGTTATTTCTATTAATTAAATTCATAAAGAATATGTAAAAAATAAAACAATGACTTTCTTAAAATTCAATAAAAAGTCATTTAAAAACCTCATCAAGCTTTTAAAGCTCTTTTAAAAAAATGTTTGGATTTTAATTTACAATAAGATTTAAACAAAAGTGTTAATGAAAAAGATTGAAACAATTAATTTGCAATTCTATTTAATGAATTAAAAAGCTTTATTAGCCTTAGGAAATAATAAGGTTGATGAATTCATGCTTTTTCCGATATTCTCTCAGATAAATAACAATGGAAAGGGAAAATTATTAGTAATTAAATTTCCTTTTTGATTAGGCTGCTAAAGTGTTAAAATAATTCTTAGAGTCTTATAAATTTCTAATTTACTAGTGAAAGATTAGTTGTTTAAAAGTTTTGAATTCCCATAATTTTTTATTAACAGCTTTATATTAAAAACAAGTAATAATAAAAAATATAACAGAATAAAAAAAGCATTTTCTAGATGGCATAATTAATTTATGTGGCAGACTTGTTAAAAGGTCTCTTCATTGAAACTCCTTGATCGCGAAATCTCACATTAATCTATGGGAAAACTTAAATACTTGATTACTTTTTACTTAATATAATTATCAAAATGCGATTTTCACCATCAGAAAATAAACATCAGATAAAAAAACTGCCTTTATTTTTTTCTCTTTAAACCATTCGTTTAGGTAGTTTTTGGGCTGTTGTATACGGACAGACGGAGAGACAAACAAACCAAGTTGGGCTTATCACGCCAATGTTACTTTACCCTTTAAGAGTTCATCAATACTCTTTATGTTTTGTGTCTGTATGCTGAGTGATTAAATTGCATGGAAAAGAAACTATCGTTCATTATCTATAATAAACTCACACACAGTATCTACAAGCACTCCCTGTAAACTTGATGAAATTTTGTCATCTTTTTAAAAATACTTACAACTTAAGGAACTTTTTTTAAACCCACGTCGTTGATATACGACGTCAACTTTCTGATGGTGGAAACTGCATTTCAATAATTATGTTAAGTAATATGTAATGACTTATTTATATTTCTCTATTGGTTAATATGGGATTTTGCGATCGAGGGATTTCGGCGCACAGTGTGCCGAATTACTGAAAAAAATCATCATTTTTGTCATCTAAATTTAAGGAACTTTTTTTGAACCCACGTCGTTGGTATACGACGTCAACTTTCTGATGGTGGAAACTGCATTTCAATAATTATATTAAGTAATATGTAATGACGTATTTATATTTCTCTGTTGATTAATATGGGATTTTGCGATCGAGGGATTTCGGCACACAGGGTGCCGAATTGCTGAAAAAAAAGTTAAAACCAAAAATGAGTAACTGAGGGAGAAACATTGTTATCTAAGTCAAATTTTTATGTTGTTTTAAATTATTTCTTTTAGTCTTGTAAGCAATATTCTAAAGCAAAAAAAAAAAAAAAAAAAAAAAAAAAAAAAAAAAAAAAAAAAAAAAATTAATAAATTGGGTTTTGACAACTACATATAATTTTTGAAATTTTTATAATTTCTAACATTTTAATTTTGTGCAGTCAACATACCGCTATGTCCAGCAAATTTGTTGGTACATTCTTCCTCTTCTATAGGCATTTGAGGAAGGAGAAACGTTGGAATCACCGGCGCCCTTGTGCGACTCTCGAAGTTAGCGATGTTTGATTGAATAAACGTCCGTGTAAAAAAACGTGCTATTGTACTAACCTCATTAAAACAAAACTATACTTTTTGTTTAAAAATAACTAAAATAACTAAAATTTGACAGTATTGAATTGAAAATATATAAATTGACACTTTGTATAAAATTAACAAAAATACATAAGGAGCCATATTGAAACATAAGTTTGGGCTTTCACACATCATATGCTGGCAATGTGTGCAAAAAAAGCCACTTAGTGTGCGGATCCTTAAGACTACAAAAATAATTTTTAACTTTTAAATTATTTTCATTATAAATAAATACATTTAATAATTATATGTTATGTTTATAATTTTTTAATAATTGTATTTGTATTCATTAGTTAACATTTGAAACGCAGTTCCAGTTTTATCTAAAATATTCTCTGGCGTTATTTCCGGTTTGTTACAAAATATCAAATAAGATATAAAGTGATGAAAAACATGAGTTATTTTTCAAATTATATCTAAATAATTTACAGTACTCTTTAACGTTGATTAGAGTGTTTCCGCAAAAATAAGACTGCACCCTACATAACTTTTAATTCTAAAAATGCACCGAGGCTTTTAGAATATGAGTTTATAGGGATTTCAGGTTATTGCTTCTTTTCATGCACAATAATTTATGTTTATTAAGTTAAAATAGTCTACTTATAGACACATATTCAAATAAAAAAAATGCTATTTACTCATATATAGTCATATAATCTTCTGTTGGAACATACTCGTCAAGCTCCAAATGAAGCTCTGGTCCGGAATTCTCGTGACCTCATTTCTTGTATCAACCACGATATTTCTTATGTCCAGCAATATACTTTCTCTTAAATGAGATTTCTTGTCCAACAAGCCTAATTCTTAACTAGCCGCCCTTGGTGACCAGTTCGGTCTCCCTTAAATGTATACTAAGCATTGTATCATGTCACTTTTATTCATAATTTAATTTACTTGCTTAATCCTATGCCAAATCAGAAGATTCTGATAGAGAAATCAAGAAATCTGAGTTTTTATGTTATCTGGGCGGAGGTGATAAGTCGCCAAATAACATTCCCGTCGCATTTTTCCATATTTCATTAATTTCGTTTAAAATATGATACTTTCATTAATTTTATTTAAAATACATAACTTTGATTTAAAATTGAAAAATTTAAAATTCACGATTTTCATTTTAAGAAAAGAAAAGAAAAAATAATAAATAATACCATAAACCATAACATTTAATTTCAACATCAAAGCATGGCTTTAATTTACTACGCGAAAAACAATGCTAACTGGGGAGTTAAAAGATGCTATTGGCGAGATCTGCGTGCGGCTAACATAAACTTACTAAGAATTCTTTGCGATCATGGCAACTTTTATGTACCTTTATTCGAAAAATTAATTTTGATTAAACATGGCCCCCTTGCATATATGGAAAGCGAAGGGGTCAGCCCATAACTGTTTATGATAGGCACATGACTTGGACTATTATAATGTAGATGAATTTATGGCGATGGAACAATTTGGCGATTTATCACCTGTGCCCGGCTAATATTAGTGCTAAAAGGGCCGGTTGGCATATAAAAAGCGAAGCGGTCAGCCCGGAACTGTTGATGATAGTCACATGACTTAGGCTATTATTATAGAGATGGACTGGAAACAATAAGGTGCCTCAACATGAGCGTGGCGCTCAGATTGTGCTCAGAGAGAAAGTTTTGTCCAAACTATAGTAGACCTAAATTACAGAAGCTAGCGATACCTGCCTTGACAAGTTAAATTACGTGAGAGAGACAAATTATTAATCAATAGTTTGGAGGTAATGGCAGACTTGCCAAGATGCTTGGCAATTTCTTTTTTGTATAAATCCGTCTCAAACGTCAGAGCTTCAAATTTTATAGCCTTTATGTCGCCTCTCTGATATAGAGAGACAATGCAACACAAGAGTCATCAGTTGTAAAAATAAAAATGCTACCCAAATTATTTTCAGTTGAAAAAATGCTCTTGTGTAAATAAATAACCTATATAAATTTTATTCAATTTTAAGTAATTTTTTTTTTTTTTGCTTGTAGACGATAATGTTTCCGAATTTTTTATGTGTCCCTGTAAAAGAAATATAACTGCTACGCACTTTGTTTTCAATTTAAAAAATGCTACTGTGTATCTCAATAACCTGTAGTGATTTTGTTCAAATTTAATTAAAATTTCTGCTTATTAGCAATTATCTTTCCGAGATATTTTGTGCGGCCATGTAAAAAATGCATAATTTCTACGTTCGTCAAATTATAATTTAATTTAACTGCCATCAGAAAAACACACGTAGGTGAAGTTTCAGATCAATCAGATAATTTGAAAGTTGTTTAAAACTGTCTTACAAGATTTGAACTAATCTTTTACGTAGCCCTGTAAAAAAAGCGTAACTGCTGTGTTTAATTATAGTAATGCTGTGTAAATTATAATAATATTGTATTGTCATAAGAACTACATATATAAGCAAAGTTTCAGCTCAATCAGATAATTGAAATTGGTTTAATGCTAACTTGGAAGTTTAAAACTAACATTTGTGTAGCCCTGTAGAAAGAGTATAATTTCTACGTTCTTCAAATTTTAATAATATTGTATTACCATTGAAATTACACATGTATTCAGTGTTCGGATAATTATATGTGGTTCAATCGGATAATTATATGTGGTTTAAAACTGACTCGCAAGATTTGAACTAAACATAGATACATACATTCAAGTTAATATAATACTTGTTTATTAATAAAAACTTAATGATTTGCAAACTTTTGCAGGAGTTTTTTTTAAAGTTTCCAATACTTTAGGAATGGCACTTTAATTTAAAAAAATGCTTTTTGCTGAATAATGCTGAATACTATGTTAAAAGTCAAGAAGTTTGTAAACTACATCATGAATCATCCAGAATCATAACTTCTGAAAAAAGCCGTTATTCGGGTTTAATGGCGATTATTTTCAAACAAAGGTTAAATCTTACTTTGACAAACCTGTGATATATGTCCAGCAAATTCGTGCTTTCAAATATTACGTTGAGTAAAAAGTTTTCCGCCAAAAATGTTTTAGGGTAAAATGATAAATACATACGAAAACATCAAAGCTAATGAGAATAGTAATCTCCGTTCAAACTTACAATCGTCTGCCTACGTTTTGGCAACTTTTCAATCCCTTCTGGATAAAACTGAGCCGTGCGCGAGTCCAGAAAGTGATCGACCTCATTTATTACCTCCTCATTTGAATTGAAGATTGCGCCTTCAAGATGCAGCTGCAGATGTGAAATGAGATTGAAATCCGAAGGGACCATATCGGGGCTGAATGGTGGATGTTGCATCAAATTCCACTCTAGCTTCTAGAGCATCCAGCTGGTCATCGTACTAACATGTTGCCGGGCGTTACCTTGATGAAAGAAAACCACCTTTCGTCTGAACTCGTTTCTTCGTTTTTCGTCAATGGAATCACGAAATTTGATTAGCATGTTGCTGTGTATAGCGCTGTTGATAATCTGTCGGCTTTTCAGATACTCTTTGTACAGAATTCCGCTACAATCCCACCAAATGAAGAGAAGCATCTTCTTGTTAATTAGGGCACGTCTTGCAACCGGCCCTGCTGATTGCCCAAGCGCTGACCATCCTCCTTTACGGCTTGTATTGTTGTGATATACCCTTTTTCCATCACAAGTCACAATTTTGTGCAGATCGTTCTCTTTCATTTGATCTCTGAGCAGAACCAAAAAAGACTTTGTTTTTCAGTAGTCAATTCGTGATGCACCCAGGGGTTGAACTTTAACGTTGGATTTATGCGTTTCAGAGCGTTAAATATTGTGTTCTGGCAAACTTTAAGCTCTAACGCAATATTTCTTGTTGAAACATTTCTGTCTTGATCAATGATTTGCTTTAACTGCTCACAATCAACTTCAATAGGGCGGCCAGAACGTGTTTCATATTCAATGTCGAAATTTCCAGCTTTAAACTTTCGACACCAAACTTTGACTATATCATAAGAAACAATATTGATGCCTAAACTTTCACACATTTTTCCGTGGCAATCAGTTACACTGAGTTTGTTTCGGAACTCACAGTACATAATCCTTCTGATCTGCTCATGTGATAGCTCCATTTTAAACACTCTTTTGAAGCCCAAGATAATAAATTTTTAACAAACGAGTTACACAGTCAGTTGTTTCCTATGTTCAGATTTTGAATTCGAAAACTAGTTTGTGTAAAGGCTAACAACCACACAAGTGACAGCTGTTGGTACGAAGGTACCTGACCTTGGCGGGAAAACTTTTTACTCATCGTAATATAACGGAATAGTCATGACGTGCTTTCGAACTTAGAGGAAACTAGTGCAACTATTGAAACTTCTTCAAACCAACTATACAAATGGTTTCTTTACTGTCATAATTAATCGACATCTCGGATTTTTTTCGACAAAACTCGTACGATCTCGAAACTAGAGACATTCAGCTACCAGTATACGCGATTTTGTCAAATTCCGAGTTAATCAGAAAAATGAATTTTTTCCACCTAGATCATCAAAACGTTCCACTGTGGGCCATCTATGTTGTGCAGAAAAGCATAATTTGAAAAAAAAAAACCTTTTAGTCATTTTATTGGAACATGTGGGCTGATAATAGCCGAAACTTATTAAGTGAGTGAAATGGTCACATTGGCTATAAGTAATACATTAATAGAAGTGACAAGGACATTCTGTAGCATTTCAACAATCGAGTATCGAAGCTTCGGTACTTCGCGAACTGAACTTGTACTCGCGTACTTGAACTTCGCGAAGTTCAACTTGGATACAACCCCTAAAATATGCTCATTATAAATTAATTAATTTTTAAGAAACTAACCACACGAATTTCATGAAACTCTGTTGTTAGTCTTATTGAAGGATGTGGAATTTGTTTATGGTGTCAAAACTGGGTGTTGCTATCAACAAAAACAAATTTTAAGCTTGTTTTGATATGTACATGGTGCTCGAAACAAATTTCATGGACATCATTGAAAAGTAGACTTTATTTCCAATTATTTGATACCAGTAAGTTTCTTTTATGATAATTTGTTGCTGAGTAAGTAGTGGTTTTTACGTTATTTTCCCACGACTGTACATGTTTGAGCTATAAGTCTAATGATATCAAAACAATTAAAAACTATTTAATATTTGAAATCTATCAGGATAAATGCCAGTAAATCTTAATCAATGACAGGCGCTCTTTCATTAAATTACCTGAACGAATCTAATAACTAATTATCGAAATATCTTTTATCTTTATAAAAACATCTTCTTCCGAAAAAACTGACGGAATCTTCTTGATCAATAGTTACGAAATATGTCTGCTACACAAATATTGATCAACGCTTAATTTTTCTAAATTCATTTATATTTCGCCTTTGACATTTAACGACTGAAATGTATCAATTCAGACAGATTTTTTTCTTTTACTTTAGTTCTTGAGAAAAGGAATTTGATTAATTTTTAGATTCTTCTATCTATAATAGATGAACGTATTGTAATCGATTTTTTTTTCGACGGATTTACACGTTTTAGAGGTCAAAGACACCGAGAAACATGTTTATACAAAATGTCTGTCTGTCAGTCCGTGTGTCTTTATATCGCTACTGTATCATCGAAAAGTGTATGAAGTTAAGCATAGAATATAGTGATTTTAATTACTAAAAGGTGTGTGACTAAAACATTAAAAACAGTAAAAATAGGTTTATTCGACTGATTTTGTTATATAGTCATGCATAGGATTGAACAAAATTGCATGTATATGTTTTTTAGCTATGACAAGCAGGCCCTCCTTGAATCTGGAAATATTCCGCCAGAAGGAGGCGCAGTAATAGCGATTTTTGTGCCATTTTCATTATTATACTCTCACAAAGTGTATGGAGTTATGTATACAATAGACCCAAATTTCATGTAATTACATGTTTGTGGCTATGGTAACCAAGTCCTCCTGAAATGTGAAAATATTCCGCTGGAAGGAGGCGCTGTAATTGTGATTTTTGTGTAATTTTCTCAATTTCTCGTAGTTCTGTTGTGCATCGGCGGCTCGTGCAGTGACAGGAACTTTACATGTTGCTAAAACGGCTATTCGCAAGCAGCTGACGTACAACAAATAACGAAATATATTGATTTTTTTAAATGTCATGATCGACGTTAACTCGTTTTTACTCCTATTAATTGATTGAAGCAGAAATTTAAGACGAAAGTCATGGTTGGTATACTATTGAACTAATAATATTGAAATATTAAAATTTGTAACTACTTGTTGAAATATTAAGATGCATGAGATAGAAGAAAGTTTTGGGATTGGTACATCCGACTAGTTATTATTTAAATTCTTAAATCATTTAAAAGGCAAAAGGAAATATGTTTATTTAAAAAAAATGTTTAATCATAATATTTAATTTCATTATCTGCTCAGATAATTTAATGCTTATTGTTTATTTGATTTTGCAAAATCTATGTTTAATTATATTTAAATTATTCAAAAGTCTATTCGAGAAATTGAATCTGATTTTTTTGCACGCTTTTATTTTATTTTGTATAATGTCTGGGTGAAATCTTCAAATCATTTTTCTCCTACTTTCACTGAACAGATTTTCCTCAATTGTTATAAAAGAGTTTTACTGCAATTACCGATTTTAATTCAAGATAGCAGAGGTAGATGGCGCTGCAAGCAATAGGCACAAATCCAGGCCTGATTTTTTGTTCTTATCTTCTCTCAGTATTGATGCGAAACAAGGAGCTTAAATATATGGAATGGTTCTTAGATGCCAATGCAATCTTGTTCTCAGGGCCCCAATCCATGTATTTAACCTCTTTTTTCCGCCTTTCTTACTGGGAGAAAAGAGCAACAAAAACTCGGGCCAGGCTTTAGCGCCTATTGTCTACAGCGCCTTCTATCGCTGCTATTTTGAACTAAAATTGGAAATCACACTAAAAAAATCTCCTGATATTTTATATAACCTTCCTGCAAGAATTTTTTTAATAGCTGTCACTAGTTGCAAGTAACTGAATTTTTAAATTAGTCAGTCAATTTAAGACACCCGGTATTACAGAAACAAGTCAAACAACAGTGGTGCTGGCAAGAATAGATTAATAAGAACGAAGGACCAACAATTGTTACAACGAAATTAATTTTCTACTTGCTAGAGTAGTCTACTTGCGAGAGTGTGATCTACTTGCTAGATCACACTTGCTAGAGTGCCTGTATATGACAGTGGCGATATACGGAATATAAAATTTTATTTCTTGAGATGATTTTGAATCACTAAGCACTTGGTTGAAAGTTTCACCAAGTTAAGGTTTGCTCACTCACCTAATTAAAATCATCCAGGAGAGTATCTCTAAGTTCGGGAATGTAGAATTGCCATACTTTGGACAAAAACTTCTGTCTAAGCACAGTCTGAGCATGCGCCCAGTGTAAATGTTGACACTCTTATGTTGCCGGACCTTACGCTTGATATAGTTTTAACTATATGAGAGTTACAACAATGTTTAAAACAAGGAAATTGATCAATAAAAGCGAGTTACTTAATTTTTTTTAGTTATACATTTTGTTTTTAAGTGCAATTGTCTCATAAACGTCTGCATGCCGCTCAAATATAATGTAACCATGTGTACACAACAGTAGATTGTAGATTTCCAGAGAAATTGCTAATAAATGTAAGTTTACAAGTCGGAAATGTTTCTTTCGTGTGGTTTGGAGAACAAAGGTTAAACTCTTCGAAGTTTATGATCTATTTGTCAAGGTGAATGCATTGATTCCATCAGTGAATATATATTGTTATGTTTCTCTTTCTTTCAGTTTCTTTAGTGAAATGATTTATCATGAACGCATTTGTAAAAATGATGTTATGAAGTAACACGCTTTTTAAAAATGAAATATACACTAAAAATATTAGAAAGTGGGATTTTTAAACTTTATTTTTAATAGTGTATACAGAGTGCTTGCCAACTAAACTTTATGCGGTGATGTAACTTGATGAAGAAAATATTTTTATCCCAAAGGAACTGAATAATTTTGTCTCTTGTGGTTGTTTTCTAATATATATATATATATATATATATATATATATATATATATATATATATACCGGGTGTCCCAAAAATGACTGATGGATTTTAAAATTCAAGAACTTCCAAACTGTGACAGACATTAAAAAAATTCTTGCAGGAGGGTTATGTACGATGTCAGGCGTTTTTGTACTGTGATTCTTGATTTTAGTTTGGACTTCAAACAATAGATGGCGTTGACAGCAATAGGCGCTCAATCCAGATCCGATTTTTGGTACTTCGGGATCCATTCAGTACATTTCAAGCTCTTTTTTCGCGTGAGAGGTCGAAAAATCGAGCCTGGATTTAGCGGTTGGTGCTTGCAGCGCCATCTATCGATGCTATTTGTAACTAAAACTGAGAATCACAGAATAAAAACTCCTGACACCTTACATAACCCTCCTGCAAGAATTTCTTTAATATCTGTCACCGTTTGCAAGTTATTGAATTTTAAAATCCATCAGTCATTTTTGGGACACCCGGCATATATACAGAGTGTTTCAGAACAGCGGTTACAAAGTTCCAAGAGAGATAGATGACACTTAGATGATGGGAAATTACATAGAAATGCATCGTCGGAATCGCTTTCCTGGCGCAGTAGTAATGACACAAAACACAAGAAACTTAACCAATTATTTATAATGTCCATATCACCCATGAGATGGCGCCAGCACTGTGACTTCCCAGGTACGTCGTCTCAGGAGTTTGCTTCCTAGGATGTATCCAGGAGTGCACTCCTGCGGAAATCATTAAAGTCTCTCCCCCAGGAACGCCTGATAGCGTCATTTTAGTATCAGGAGTAATTTCGGATGACTTGGAGGTCTTGGGGAGGTTTTCAGGAGTTTGTGTGCTATATGGGTAATTGTCCTTCTGATCAAATCGCCGTTGATAAGTATGAAGTCGAACATATTCTTCATAATCCTGAAGTTCCAGTAAAATTCGACAAATATATCTTTAAGTATCCGAAAAAATGTCTAAAATTGAAAGCGTCTGCTGATTAATGACCATACAGTGTATATCTTGACGAAAGGTTATTTACAATGCCGGAGTAATGGTTACATGATGAACTTTTTCATTTGTAATATTTTTGGAAATGAAGATACAGTTGTGAAGACTAGCGACTGTTTTATAAAGGAAGTCAAGTTTTTTGAATGAGGATTTTCTGTCGATATTAATGCTGTGCTTCAGAGAAATCTATCCTTCGTTTTACTTACATTTTCTGATGTGTTTTCAGCTCTAGGAATTTGATGATAGCGGTTTTCGCTGTAATATCATACAATTTACGTTACACTGAGTCTTATTTGCTGAGTATGAAAGTTGGATTGGAGATTTGTATCGTTGGATTTTGGGACTAGACCTGACTTCTATCGGATTGCGATGCCAGCTTACGGCTTTTATAGTAAAGTGTGCAAAATGCTCTAAAGAATTGGAAGTTTAGAATATAGCCCAGTAGAATTTGCCAGTTTTGGTAAGAGTTAAATTTAGTTATCAGTAAATGAAGCTGACAGGCGGGATGTTAGATTTAGTGACATTTATATAGTTATGGAAAATTGGGGGCTAATCTTTATTTGCAGTGATAGTCGTGCTCAATCTCAAAGCTATTTCTGATTGCTGTTTGAGCACCCAATCTTCTATACATAATTTAGTTTTAGAATTAGTAATCTTGCATTTATTGTAGCTAGATTACCGTTAACTGCAGCATAGTACAGGCTAAATTATGAAGCTCTATCGCACCTTTTCTCTATTTGATATAAATAAACACTCTTTTAAAATCTAAAATTTGACTACGTGTGCACTTAAATGTGGCGGCCCCAATGGATATGCCCCATAGTAGCCGTCCTTATATTGCGCAGGCAGGAAAATTAGAAAAAAAGCGATATATTCGTATGCCGCAGCATAAGCCATATAATGCTAAAGTTTACACAAAGAACGTAATTTGCTCTTATGCCCCCGTACTCTCAAACTTCACCTTACAAAAAAGATTTAGTAACTTTATTTAACAAATAGAAAGAAAAACTGTAAAGACTATTTTCATTTACCTTAACAGTTACAAGTAATAGTTTCAGACACATATATATTATTCAAAAAATATAATATTCATTCAATACATTTATTAGATCGCAAATTGAAGATTACCCAGCAAAATGGCAATCAGAATATTTTTATTTCCTGAAAATTCACGTTTATCAGAATCATCGACGCTGAAGATTTCGTTGTTATATCTGAATTGACATTCATCTATACAACTGCATCTGACATCGTTCTCATTGAATAGACGAAAGCAATAAAAAAATTAAGAAAGATATATAATATATGAAAGATATATAATATATGATATTGTCTGTCTTTATACAGGGTGTCCCAGAAGTAATGGGACAAACTTTAAGGGGAGGTAGGGGACATCACAAGGATTCAGATTTGCATAGCAACCCACGGTCGGAAACGCTTTCCTGGCTTTCCTGTGTTAGTGACAACACAAAACACAAGAAAGACAGGATACGAATAAGAGGAGAAAACATGTTTATTATCCTTAGTACATCAAAAAACTAAGAAGAAAGAACATTAAAGGGACAACGATCGCCATCAAAGTAGGTGTTCGAAATTAAGACCCCGGGCCGTGATGCATGGAAGCGCATGTCCGGCGTATGGAAGATCTAATGTTCTCGAAAATACTGGGAGTGCCCCGGACTTCCCCAGCAGCTGCCACGATGCGTGCAACAAGTTCCTCAACACTTTCCAGCATTGTCCCGGCATTTTTGCAGTACTAAGAATAATAAACATATTTTCTCTCCCTGTTCGAGTCCTTTCTTTCTTGTGTTTTGTGTCCTTACTACCGCGACAGGAAAGCGTTTCCGACCCTGGGTTGCTATGCAAATCTGAATCTTTGTGATGTCCCCTACCTCTCCTTAAAGCTTGTCCCATTACTTCTGGGACACCCTGTATTTGTCGGCCTATCTCTCCTTCCCCTTTGTTGCAAGAGTTTTGAAATACCCTACATAATGTACTTAATCTCTAAAATATATAGGCATTTAAACAATAATTTATAAAATAATAGCTTTCCAAACCTATGTAGCATGCCTTTTTTGTGATTATTTTAAATTGCTCTCAATGAATAGAAAGTGACTTCTTTTAAAGAGACAGATCACAATGTTATATTTTGAATAAAGTTATATACTGTTTGAGTTCTGTTGCAGAATTTAGTTTGCAACTTACGATTGATAATCAGAATTTTAAAAATATAAAGAATATTTAAAAAAGAATAATAAAAGAATATTAAAAAAAAATATTTTATACTTTCTTATAGTTTTGAATTTTTCATTTAAGAAGACTCAAATTAATTACTAATGTAATGTGTGAAAAAAATGAAAAGATAATTATTAGTTATCTAAATTATAAGGAAATTTATAATTTCTTTTTTTTTTAATACGAGGCATTTGATTAAACGTTCTATATTTATTTTTAAGAAGTTGTTACTTTTTAAAAAGAAACATTTTCGTTAATTTTTCTTTTAATGACAAATAATCCATGAAAAAACTTTTTAAAAAAAATTAATATATAATCAGAATCACCCCCCCCCCTTCCCCACCATCGCTTTGTCTCATTCCATTCAGTAAAGCATCATGTTTCTTATCCTACTCGTTATTTTCTAAACAAAGAATAATTAAAATTTTATAAAGACATTTTCAGTATTAAGAATTACAACAATATTTTTTTCACAGCAATTTTCACACACAGAAAAAAAAATCTTTTGTAATATGCTATTAACTTTTCAATCACGTCTTTTGTAAATTATTGTTTATAACAACTGAAAAAAAACATTTTTCTTTTCTTTGCGATGCCTCAAAAATGTAAAAGATGGTAGCTTTCTTTCTTACAAAATCCGGTACGATCAAACTATTGATATGGTTTTTCATTCCACGAGTTTATTATAAATATTTGACAAGTTTACAAAAAGAAAATTTGAGAAAAAGCTTGAAGTAGTGTGAGTTTTGTGTTTTTTCTTGTGCTTTTGAATTATTTCCTTTAAGTTGAGATATTTGAACTGTTGTCACTTTTAAAAGTTTCAACTGAATATTCCTATTACGTTTGTGAGAAGGTTAGTGGGATCCGCAATCAAGACTTTGACATATCCACAATTACCTTTTGAGATAAATCTGATATATGGGTCAATATCACAAAATACGAAAATTGCAGTCCGCACAATAAACTTTCTATTTAATGTTACATAATTCAATTTTCTTTTTTACATTCTAATAAAAAATATTCTTATAAGTATTTTCAAGAGATATTATATTCATAATAACACAAAAATAAAGCAATTAAAAGACTTAAAATTTTAGATTGTCATTTTCCTGGCATGTCACACTGTAATGTGTGCAAAGTAAAAGACTTTCTGCTATCATGTACAAATATCTTTATCTAGTTTTTTAAATTTCTAATTAATAATTATACCTTATATAACACATATATGTGGAAAGTAACATGTTCTGTATTTTACAAATAATTTTCCATAATTAAAATATGATTGTCACCGAAAATGAATGTCATTGTCCTGGCCTGCTCATTTTAGTTCTTTATGAGGTATAAAGATGGCGCTGCGTAGTAATTGTTCTTGTTCTTGTCATAGTTCAAGTCAGAAGTAGTAAAATCATTCCTACCAGCAAGAGCTTTTAGCAATTTCTTTGAAAATATTGTGTTTAAAGGCTTTGTAAAAATTGAGTAACTTTTATTATGTCATTTTCCTGGCTTCTATAAATTACAAATGAAACTGAACATTACACTGAATTTGAGGTACAATAGAGGAAACATGTTTCTTTAAACAAAATTAAAATGTTAGATCTAAAAATAAAAAAAAACAAGAATGTGAAAAATGTTTAGAATGAAATTGTCATTATCCTGGCATACATATGTCAAGAAAATGACACATATTTATAATTACATAAAAATGAACATAAGCTCTTCAAACTTTAACAATTTTACATATAAATTCTTTTATTCAGCTGTTCAACCAACATACAAAAAAAAAAAAATCAGAAGCTTTGAAACGATTTAAATTTCAAAATTTTTATTTTCAAAATCTCACATTTTGTGATATTCACCTACATAGAGTAAGGTCTGTTATTATGGAATGGTCGAAAAATATGAAATATTTCAATATTTGGCGCATATGGTGTTGTAGCCAAGAGTAAATCTGCCATACGACTTCCTAATACTCCCATGAGTCATTGTACTCAGTTCTGTTTGGATACCTGAATTGGAGAGACACTGTGAAATAAAATCGTATTACAAATTTTTGCAGCTTCTTTACAGGTAAATTTTATAAAATTCGTATTAATTATAAAATCTCTTTGTCAGTGATGTTAACCAAGTTCAGTATAAAGTTGAACAGTTATATGTATTGCTGTCAGTTTCCCTCTATGCTAACTTGTTGACGAGATAAGAGGTTATGTTTTTCAAGATGGTTTTTCGGGTAGTATGGAATATCAATTAAACAACTGTTTCCAGACGAGTCAAAAAATAAAAACAATTTTTCAAAGAATTCTGATGATTTAAAGATGACATACTAAGGTTTGCCCATTAAACAATTTTGGTTATTCTTTTAAATCGTGGATTTTCTTGCAATTTTAATATTCCTTATGATCCTATTCAATATTACCCGACTAGCTGCCATTACCAAAAGTGTATATATTTTTAAAGCTAAATATTCATATGTTTTTTTTTTCATTTTAAACGCATTAGAAATGTGTTAAGAAATATTCAAAGTTTGTTCTTTGCTAACTTCCAATGTTCTCAATTTGTTTATGTTGACTTACAAATAAAAATGTAAATGGTATTCCATAATACCCGAACTTCCTCTACATCCCTTTAAGACAGGGAGTTTTTTTGGTAGAAATTGAAAGTTTGGGTAGTTTCCCCTTATCGATAGGACCGTATTTGATTGAAAAAAAAAAATATAAAAAAAAAATACCCGATGTCAGGTTATGCCAAGGGAGGACCCGCGTAATTGTGCGGGTTCGGTCTTAATGCAGCCGTTTTTAGGCTAAATCTACACAACTGTGTAGTTTGGGATTATGTGTGCAAATATCTAAAGATAAAAGTTTAAGCAAAGAAGTTGTTGTTTATTGAGATAATTTTCATCAGCCACAATGAAAATGTTTTGAAACAGTTTTTGTTTTTGGACAGACCACTACAATTTCATTTTCTGAGACGTGCTCAATGCTCGCACCCCTCTTAAGAGCTGTTGACAAATGGTATGCCTTTCACTCCATTTGGATTGTGCCTGATCCTTCAAATTTATTTTTTTTTTAGTTTTTCCAGCAGCGGTATTTTCTTGAAACACCGCTGTCCTGAAAAAGGAATCCTCTGCTCATCTATGGAAAATTTCCCCTGATCTCCTGGTGAATTCAAGCAGACACTACAGAAACTGTCGAGCATTTGCTGAACTTTCCATAATTTATTATTTATTCCTGGTGGTTTACTTGCTGTGTCGACAAAATGGAATGAATTTATCAAACTTAAAAATCTATCTCGCGATATGCATATAACTCATATAAAACTTATAAATCATATATGACATCTATAACTCAGAGTAGAAACATACAGTTCATTACATGTGCATTATATATATCTAATACTATCCATTTTAAATAGAAATCATGAATAGTACAAACCTATTAATTTAAAATTAATCCGATTTCAAAATCTAATTAATAAAAAAGAAATTGCTAAAAACATAAGTTAAAAAAAAATCACTTAAAAATAAAAATTTTATATATTAGGAATTGTGCCCGTTTTAGAAGTGGTAAAGACCGGAAACGCACAATCGTGCGGGTCACTTGTTTTTCAACATTTGTAAAGCCTAATTAAATTTATCAAAGACAAAATCAATTAAAATCATGAATAAAGTATATGAAAAGAAAAATTAAATCCAAGCAAACACTAAAAATCATATTTAAAAGAAATTACGACAGTACATACTTCTTGTCTATTGCTGTCAGATGATATAGTCATTTTAAAAGCAGAAAATCTAACCCTGTATTGTAGTTGGTGCTCCCTAGCTGTGTCTTATCAAAACATCTGAAGCCAATTAACTCATATAAATGTGCAGATTTGGTTTTAAAACTCACAAAAACAGGAAATAGTCATTCTCTTTTACTTTAGAATCACCCACAATACTGCGGGTCAGAGCTTAAAAGGATATACGATGAACATCTAAACGGGAACGGTCGAGGAAGAGGTTGTGGGGCATTCTCACAATCTTTTGACTTTCGGGAATAAAAATCTGGTGAAATTAAACTTGCTAAAATAACATTTTAATCTGATAGACGAATGCCTTAATGATTCAAAATAAAGAAAAAATGGTCAGCAGCGATTTTTTTTTTTTTTTTTACTGAGGGTTAAGTTAAACTTGCGAGTTTAATTCTCCTTACCATTTTACCACTAACACCTTTTATTTTTTTCTACATTTTTACTTATAATGAATTTGCATAGTACCCACAGGACATTCAAATAAGAAATAATATCAATAAGTAAAAACTAAATAAGTAAGTAACTTTTTAGTAAAAAAAATTGTTATAACATTGTCGTAAAGGGTTATTAAAGAAGGGACGGTATAGGAAAAAAGAGACGAAATGGGAAAAAAAAGGGGCGGTAAGTAAAATTACCACCTATTTTAGGCAAATCATGTTAAGACTAATTGGTAGCCACAATGTTCATGATTTTTAGAAACAATTATTCACATTGGATTAAATAAATAAATAAAATAATAATTTACCTCGAAAAGTGCAGGAATAAACCTTGGGGACGGTAAGACTACCAATAAAGTCACGATGCTTGAAACTGATATTTAAACGCTGGTTTAAATTCTGCAGTAAATTTCCTGTCAAAGAATGTTAGACATTCTTTCTCTAGCATAATTCTGTATGATAAAAAACTTGAAAAATATTCTGTGGCTGCATCTGAAGTGATTTTCTGTATAATTTTAGAAGAGGGACGGTAAGGAATCTAAAACCCAGGGACAGAGTTTAAAAAATAATAACAACTCTAAAAAATGTGTGCAGGTTAATTTTTTACTACATATTTATATAAAACAATAGTTCCAGTTTCCGAAAAAAATTAAATCGAATTATTTTTATTGAAACAATTTTATACAGACAGCTCCAAACTTAAAAATCAGCATCAGGGACACTGGACGATATAGGAGTTTTCCTGGTGGACCCCCATCATCGTCCCAAACTTATTTATCTCGTTAATATTGTTATGCAATCATGCAATGGGATGTTCCCCAGTATATGAAATAAAAAACAAAAACACAAGAGCATGTACTACAATAAAAAATATTATTCAGGGGCATAAAAGTCAAAAGGTGAGAATGCCCTATATGTAAGGTCATCAGTCGAACAGTATTCGTGGAGTTTTTAATTAAGGCTATAATTCATTTTATAGCAAGAAAATACTTTTTCCTTTCTACGACTAAAAATAAATAACGTACAGAATGTTGGAGAATAAATTTAGATAAAACAAATAAGTGAATATATTATGTAATGGACTCCTCCAAAAATTTACTCTGTACAGGACCCAAAATGGATGAAGGTGGCTCTAAATATTTCAACGAAATGAATCAAACATTTTATATTTAACAGTGATTAACATTACAGATCATTACATTAAAATGAGTTAAATTGGTGCTGTAATATTCCATATTATAGAATATATTTAAGGAAAATTTGGCAAACAGGGGAAGGCAATCTGCAATTATACGAATATTTCAACTGTACTTCAAATCAAGTTATAGATTTTGTTACAATTTTGGAAACAGTACCAACTCTAGAAAAAATCAGAGTGTTTTTTTTTTTAAATAAAGCAGAAACATTTACGAAAGCATTGAAATTTCGCAGTGATACATTATTATAGAAAATTGTCTTCTATATTCAGAAGCATTGAGGAGAAAAGTCAATTGGTATCCTCTGAAACAAAGATTTATAAGCTTGAGTCCACTTCAGTCACAGGAAGAAAGGAAAATGCTAATGATAAGTCTATGCGGGCATTATTTTCAAATGTCTCGCTTAAATTTTAGTATTTTTGAATGATTTTTTTTGCATAAGATAGCTGAGGACAATCTACAATCGCGCTAGTTTTTACCTTTTCGATTTTGGTTATAGTTTTTTCTTTTAAATATTAGGATAGTATTAACTTCAGAACCGGTTCCAACCGTCTCCGAAAGTGAAAGTAATTAAAATAAAAAATCTGAAACCAAAATCGAAAATGTACAAACTAGCCTGGTTGCAGCTAGACTTCAGCTATCCCATGCAACAAAAAGTCATTTAAAAATATTAGAATTCAAGCGAGATATATGAAAATAACTTGCCCATAGACTTAGCATTAGCGTTCAAGTTTCTCCGGATTACTAGTTCTTAAGATCCTACACTAGTCACGCGAAAACACTCGGTAGCTAAAGTTAATCCTATGGGAAAATTATTTAAAAAATTCTCGTTTGGATTTTAATATTTTTGAATGAATTTTTTTGCATAGGATAGCTGAGGGAGATCTCTAACGGGGCCAGTTTTTACTTTTTCGATTTTGATTTGAGATTTTAAAAAAAATTAATTTCCCTTTCGACTCTAGTTGGAACCGGTTCTGAAATTGAAACTATCCTAATATAACCAAAAATTCTAACTAAAATTGAAAAAATTGAAACTTGCTCGGTTAGAGATAGACCTCGGCGATCCTATGCAAAAAAAGTCATTCAAAAATATTAAAATGCAAGAGAGGCATTTTGAAAATAATTTTCCTATAGACTTAACATCAGCTCTCTTCTTTCTTTCTGTGCCTGTTGTTCATCCTATGGAAGCGTTGTTTTTAAAATTCTCGCTCGCATTTTAATATTTTTTAAAGGAATTTTTTTGGATAGAGTACCTGAGGTCGATATCTATTGTTGTGCATTTGTATTTTTCAAGTTTGATTACAGTTTTTTATTATACGGATCCTTTCACTTTTGAAACTGGTTCCAACCGTTTCTGAAAGTGACGCCTTTCAGTATTTTTTAAAAGATTTTTTTTTTTTTTTTTTTTTTTTTTTTTGGATAGAGTGCCTGAGATCGACATCTATTGTTGTGTGTTTGTATTTTTTAAATTTTTTACAGTTTTTTATATACGGATATTTTCACTTTTGGTACTGGTTCCAACCGTTTCCGAAAGTGACGCCCTTTAATATTTTTTAAATGATTTTTTTGGATAGAGTGCCTGAGGTCGATATCTATTGTTGTGTGCTTGTATTTTTCATTTTTTTTTTTTTTTTTTTTTTACAGTTTTTTATATACGGATACTTTTACTTTTGGAACTGGTTCCAACCGTTTCTGAAAGTGAAACAATCCTCATATATATATATAAACTGTATCGAAAATTGAAAAAGTGCAAACGAACAACAATAGATATCGATCTCAGGTATTCTATCCAAAAATCATTTACAAATATTCAAATACTAACGAGAAATCTGTAAAGATTTCTCTCATAGGATTAACATTAGGTTTCGGGACTATGGTAGGCTCTTTAGGAAACTTTTTCGAAATGAAAGGTTACCGCCTGTAAATTAAAGAAAAGGTGTGTATGTTATTTTCAAAAACCTTTTGCTTTCTGAAATTTCTGAAGTTGAGGAAAATGTTTCCAGAATCGTGAATGCATATGGTTAGAATAAAGTTTCGTAAACCTTTTATTAGTTTGAAAACTGGAATAAATTAATCATCTTACGTTATTGTTAACATTTTTGTCTTTTTAAAATTACATCTGTTTAATTTTAAATATTATTCATTTTTTAATTATTTTTCCTTGAACGAAAACATTCCAATAATGATTTTAATTTAAAATCCAATTAAAATCTTTAAAAATAAAAACAAAGCACATTTATTAATTAATAAGTTTTGTAAAATTTTTACATTACGAAACAATCAAAAAATGTTAAATACGTCTAAACAGGACTGTAATTTTGATTGAAAAATATCCACGCCATTAACAACCAAAACTTTTACTTCGCTTAGTGAATAAACATAAATGAGTAATATTTGCGAAAACTTCTTAAAGCTGATAACTGATTTTAAAATAACTCAGGTTTTCAAGAAATTAAAATTATCTTGAAATATGCTAGAAATATTTTTAAAATTCCTTTATAATCCATATTATTGTAATTAATCAAGTTTTAATTATGCTATTACCTCGTAAAATATTCAGATTTTGATTATCATTAAATAATTAAACCTCATTAACTGTCAGCGAAAACGCATTAATTTTCAAATTTTAAAACGCTGATATTTTGAAAGAGAAAAGTAATTTTTGATTGATATCGATTACCCGATATAGATATCGGTACGAAAGAATAAAGGTTTCGTTTACGTATTTATTTAGGAAAACTCCAAACACATCGAAAGAAGTTATGAATGCAAAGTTAATAAAAGTTAGTGATTATTATTTTTTACAGTACTAGGGGGTTCGGCCCCCTACGAGCTACGCTCGCCAACTGCTAGTCTGAAATTTGATAAACGACAGTCAAGAAGACAACCTCTGTCACAAATCATCAGAAAACACGTCGAAAGGATTTTCTTTTTATATACCAAACAAAAGCAAACGCTATACAATTAGACGTGTAAGGCTGCGTTTAGAAAGGAAAAGTTAGGATACCTTGTAGGTTCCTTGTATAGCCATTAAAATTAAAAACACCGCCTGACCACAAGAAAAGACACCAACACTGAAAGTAGTTCAATGATACGTCTATCTGAATCGTTAGAGGTCTCATACCTTTTACAGTTTCCGTCACCACTGCAAAAGCGACGTGGTTTCAATTTCTTATAACTTTTAGAATACGTAATGAAATTACACAAATATTTTTACTAATATTTAAACCATATTTAGGGCTTTATAAAATATAAAGGTAAGCCTTTATGATTAACATAAAAATGCAGTTCAATTAATAATGCAAAATGTTTTCACATGGTATGTCACAATCTGCACTATAACTTAACTTAGAATAAATATATGAACATAAAATTCATGTTAAAATAAACTTTAAACTATACTTTATAGAATGAACTAAGGATATATGAATTCCTTGACAGAAACTATTTAAAAAATGAAATGAAATTTGAAAAATGGGGAAAAAATTGAAAAATTAATTAATTAATGAATAAAAAATAATGAAAATATTTACTTATCTCATTATTATTTTTTCATTCTATAAAATATAGATTAGAGCTCTTTTTAACATAAGCTTTATGTTTATATATATATATATATAAGTTATCTTGCGGATTGTGATATACCATCTGAAAAAAAATT
This sequence comes from Maratus speciosus, assembly GCA_963932465.1. Lineage (NCBI taxonomy): Eukaryota > Metazoa > Arthropoda > Arachnida > Araneae > Salticidae > Maratus > Maratus speciosus. The sequence goes on along the minus strand of OZ010795.1, from coordinate 188,074,930 downwards.
GCAATATTATCTGAACTGTATTTTTTACTATATTATATTGTGTTTATTTTTACATTTTCTAAAGCCGTAAATATGGCTTAAATATCTAACAGAGATTTATGTAATTTAAATAAGCATTTAGAAAGTTATGATAACTTGAAATTACATCCCTTTTACACTATCGACGGATATTTTAAAAGTTATGAGACCCCTTAAGTATGTCCTTCACATGTTTTTAAGAAGAAACGGAAAAACATGTTGTTCAAGCAATCAGTGATACCGTATATGAATTGATGATCACAGTCGAAAATATGGGGGTATAATGCAAACTTCTACCACATTTGTTTGGTATTATCACATCTGTTAAATGTTTTATTATAAAATACTTCGATTTTCTGAACGTTATTACCGCCAACCCAAATTGAGTTAAGGGGAAACACCCTGTAATTGTGTCGAAATAAGTGGTTTGCGACCCTATGTTTCTATGTGATTTTTCATCCATGTTGTATGCCAGATTTTCCATGTCATTTTGTAAACGTTTTTTTGAATCGCTCTTTATTTGTCTGTTTGACGTATGCGTGCATTTGCTTGTATTTTCTATATTTTAAGAAAACCGTTTTGCGATTTATTTAAAGACTTCAATGTGAAAAAAATTGGAGCTGATACTCCAAAAACTTATTCAGTTTCCACTAATTAAATCTCAGTATTAAAAAAAGGTGAAATAATAATTACTCAATGTTCAATAGAAGGTCATATCAATTTTTGCTTTACAGTACTTAAACTGATTATTCTTTTTTTATAAACAATACAATTTAAATTAACAATGCGAATATCTTCAGACACACAGAAAGAAAAGGTTGAAAAATTTAATTTAACAAAATCGTCCAACAAAAAACATAATTAACCGATGAATGCAATTAAGCAGATAAAAATTTCTTTTCTTTTCCAGTCTTGTTGTAAATCGATAATAATGAATTGTGGTATTTGGAAGATTTTTTAATGTGTTCTTCAATTTTTATCTAATTAGCATATAAAAATATCAAAATGATACGTGTAGCAAAATTGATTTTAGATGCGTTCGGGAGTTTTTCTTGTAGAAAAGATGTTTTAAACTGTTGTTTCAGATTCTGTAATTGATAACACTGGTTTACAAAATAAAACTTTTTTTTTTTTTTTGCTTTTGAAATAAACGATATATTTATGTACAAATTCGAGGTCACAAAATATGAATGAACCATTAAAATTTTAATATTAGCTCTCGGTGTAAAAGTACAGATGCGCAAAGTTAAGATTTTTTCCAGAAATATGTTTTTTTTTTAATTAAAAATTTAAAAATAAGCTATTAAATTTTTACATAAATCAATTTCTAGGTGCTTCAAATATATGAATCTAAAATTTATCTCATTCCATCAAGTAGTTTTGAAGTTAAATGGTGTGTTTACAAAGTTTCAAGAATGGTCTGATAATACAAAATTTATTAAATTTTTTGTACAGCGAATTAAAATTCTTCGAAATATGACCCTTGGGCGTCAACACACCTCTGCCAGCGTTTTTTCCATTGTTCATAGGCTCACTGGAAGTCTTCGCGTGCAAGGATGTTAAGGGACCTCGTCGAGCTACATGGATCGCAGGAATTGTGTCGAATCACTTCCCTTTCAGGTATTTCTTGATCCGGGGGAACAAACCAAAGGTGCTGGGAGCGAGGTCGGGGCTATAGGGGGCTTGCGAGAGTATTGCCACGTTAAATTTAGCCAAAATTTCGGCGGCAACAAGCAACGTGTGAGAGGGCGAATTGTCGTGGTGAACAATCCAATCTTCTCTGATGTCTGGGCTGATGCGCCGGGTAAGGTCAGTTTTACGCTAGAGTGCTCCACCATTGGAAGGATCGAGCCCCCTACAGCCCCGACCTTGCTCCCAGCGACCTTTTTTTGTCCCCCCGGATCAAGAAAGACCTCAAAGGGAAGCGATTCGACACGATTCCAGTGATCCAGGCAGTGATCCAGTGATCGGGGCTATAGGGGGCTTGCGAGAGTATTGCCACGTTAAATTTAGCCAAAATTTCGGCGGCAACAAGGAACGTGTGAGAGGGCGAAATGTCGTGGTGAACAATCCAATCTTCTCTGATGTCTGGAATGATGCGCCGGGTAAGGTCAGTTTTACGCTAGAGTGCTCCACCATTGGAAGGATCGAGCCCCCTACAGCCCCGACCTTGCTTCCAGCGACCTTTTTTGTCCCTCCGGATCAAGAAAGACTTCAAAGGGAAGCGATTCGACACGATTCCAGTGATCCAAGCAGCTTCGACGAGGTTCCTTAACAGCCTTGCGCGCGAAGTCTTCCAGAGAGCCTATGAACCACGGAAAAAACGCTGGGAGCAATGTGTTGATGCCCAAGGGTCATATTTCGGAGAATTTTAGTTCGTTGTACAGAAATGTTTAATAAATTTTGTATTATCAGACCAGTCTTGAAACTTTGTGAACACACCATGTATGTTTAAAACAGTAAGGTCGTAATACACGCGTGAAGTGACAAGATTAACCTGTTCGGAACCAGCATTTCTTACACGAATTTTATTCAGTTGGCACCACTTTATTTAAGGACAACTTTCAGTTGTAGTTTAACAATATTTTCAAGAGAAATATACTAAAAAATATCTTTTAAAAATATAGTGGTATGAATATAATATAAAAATAGTCGTCTGTGGCAGCCGTGGAATTTTGATTGAATACAAACAACCTAATAGCAAATGATGTATATAAAAACTAGCGTCCGACAACGGTTAAGAGCTAAATTTGACATCATATTTGGATTCTTCAATAAATTTTATTTTTAGATATCAAACAAGAACTCATTTGGTGAAGTAATTTGGATATGTAAGGTACGGTTAAAAAAATTCCCGGAATAGGTCAATTACAAATTATTAAAAAATAGAACAATAATTTTACCTTTTTGCCCTTCAAAGTATATTTCGCCTGCATTCACACACTTCTTCCAGCGTTCGTATAACTGTTCAAAACACTCCTTGAATTCATTTTTTGAGACGTCCTTCAGTAGCTTCGTCGCATTTTCGATGATTTCATCTTAATCCATAAAACGGTGTCTTCAATTTCCTTTTTGGCCGTGGAAATAGGTAAAAATCCACTGGTGCTAGGTCGGAGGAATAAGGAGGGTGTTTCAGGGTGGTAACACCGTGTCTGGCAAGGTAATGTTTCACAATCAGAGCGCGATGTGGTGGAGCATTGTTGTGTAAAGTAACCAAATGTTTGTTGCCCATTTTTCAGGTCGTTTTCATCTGATTGCATCTCATAGTCGTTTAAGGATGTCCAGGTAAAATTCTTTATTGACAGTTTGACCTTCAGCAATAAATTCGTAGTGAATGAAGCCCTCGTACACGCTCGACGCCCTCAAACACGCTTCTGCGGTGGAAAAGGAGCGGCGCAAAGTTCATCAATGTTTGTGCCAGTTTCACGAAAACGTTTATGCCACTCTTACACAGCCGTTTTTTTCATGGCATCGTTTCCGTATGCTTTTTTCAGCATCTCAGAAGGCAATTTCTTGAGCAAAATGCAGAATATGATGTTTGCACGCTCCTCTAAAGACGACATTTCAAAATCCGACGAATGAAAAATTTACTTTCTTAGAAATGATCCGCAGCTAACGTCGACAGTACCGGAGATGAATTCCTGATGCCTGGGTGTTTTCCTTATCAGTGCTGCTAACCCCCATAAAAGATATTCCCCCTCCAATGAACACCTACGTGAATGTAGGCAACTATTCCGGGAATTGATTGACTGTACCTCGTATACAGATGTAGCATTTTGAATTCCTAATGTTAAATCCCTTTTTAATACTGTTCGAGAACAAACTGCAATGCGGGTAATTTTTTAAACATAAGTTAAAAACTACTTTATGGAATAAGATGTAATTTTAGATTCACATATTTGAAGCTTCTAGAAATAGATTTCTGTTAAAAAATTATAGGCCTTTTTTCATATTTTTTAAATATTAATTTAAAAATACATATTTTTCTGAAAAATAATAACTATGCGCATATTTCCAAAACAAGATCCGATGAAGATTTTTCATATTGATATCCGTATTCAGTGGGCTAATATCACACGGAATTGCACACTTTCTCTTATATATGATGAAATATAAACAAACAACATTTTAATTTAGTTGTGTTTTATTCCACGTAAAATGGCAAAAAATGCTCACTGTAACTGTTAAAAATTTAAATCTCCTACTAAATAGAATATTTTTTCCGACTAAATTTTTTCGTATACTCCAAAGTCATGTACAGAGTGTTTTAAAATATTATGTAAAAACTTTGAAGGTAAATTAGAATTGGTCTTTGTAGAATTCTGAATTTTCTTTTATTAAATTCGTAACGGAGGGTTACCAGAGTTAATTTTTTCTAAATTCCCTGTGTAAGACCGGGTCTGAAATTCTTTATATTTGGTGTCCGGACTTCTTTTTCTCGGATTGGAAATTTCTAATATTTCCAATGAAACAAATATTTTTAAAATATTTGTTCATTTTTATTACTAGTTTATAAAATTACAGAAAAATATTAAAGATAATTTACTTTTTCTTTATCGAGTTACAAATTTTTGTTTTTTTAAGCATCCTTTATCTTCAACTACACTGACCTCCAAAAGTTAAGAGTCAGTGATCGGATGCTTTCGGTTGTACACGGTTTGTCGAACATCTACTGAAATTCTTGACGAATGATTTTTGAACTTCCGCAAGAAGTTCAGTAGATATTCGACAAGCCATGTACAATCGAAAACTTCCGGTCCTGTCCCTTAATTTTTAAAGGCTAGTGCACATTATTTTTTCTTAAAGCGAACTCAGCTGTATGTATTCGTCTAAGTGATAATTTATGTCGTTATTCCAAATGCTGACATATAATATGAAAAATTATGTGCTTTAAATAAATATGCATGTAGTATTCTTTGAAATAAATTTTCATTGGAGGATATTGTCCTTTAACAATGTCGGTTAATGTTTCTTAGGAGGAAAATGGGTGATGCAGAAATTGAGTTGGACGAAACAGGACGAATTGGGCCAGAATTGTTCGCGCGAATTGTTGACGCCGGGTTGTGAACTGTGAAAAAGTTAAACGAATTGGATCAGGCCCAGTCCTGAAAATTTCGGCTAGAGCATTTCTTTAAAGTATTTAGAATATGAAAATTGAATATCTACATGAAATATATTCGCATAGAATTGCATAAGCGATAACCCCATCCCGTAAATGAAAAAACACAAAAATACATCAATAGCACACAAATACAGAAAGCAGAAATGAAGGGAAAAAAATCCCTGACGGCTCGGCCCTACAGGCGGAGGTAGATTTCGAAGTTAAGTACTAAATTCACCAACAAAACGTAAATCAAGATCTTCACTAAGAATGGGCTCTAGAGAGCTAAACATTTTGGGGAAATTCTAATATACACGAATAGATACACGTATGTATATGGAATAGGTTTAAAAAATAGCTAAAACAAATTCAGAGAACCTCAGAGTGTTAAAATAAGTTAATATTTACATTGTCGGGTTTCCATCATGTTTTAATACGTTTCTTCAAACTCACATGACGTTACATATTCTATTCACCTGCTGAGGTCCGTTTTATTTCCAATTTGATGCAATATATATATATTTTTAATTCGTCAAACTATATATGTCCTTTTGAGTTTTCATGCGGAAATATTACTCTTAGAAAACTTATGACGTAATATTCAATTTGTTTCAATTATTCAAACTATTTATTTAATTTAATTTTTCACGTGAAACCTTGCAATAGAAAAGCAATTGTTGTGGTGAGAATTTTATTGCTTTTTTTTTAATTGTTGGCAACTGCTATAACGAAAAATATTTATTTTTTCCTGTCATTGTTGTGTAAGAGCTAGTTTTATCAGAATCATGTTAAGGTGGTGTTCAAAATTTTGAACCCTTCCCATTTCCATTCCCTTGGGCCGATTTTGCCCATTTTCAATCCCCGCCGAGATATTAGCCATCTCAAAGTTGTTGGCGAGTTTGAAGACGATCCGTGCATCATTGCGACTTTTATCGTGCGGACAAAATTTAGTACATACATACATACATATATATATATATATATATATATATATATATATATATATATATATATATATAAACTTTTTAGGTGGGGGTGGTTTTGGGGTCCTGGGGTCCTATAATGAAAAGTTATGAAGGAATTTTTCAAAAGTCGCACCATGGTAACGACTGCAATAGGTAGTATTTCTTACGAAATCTACCTAATTAATTGTACAACAAATTGATTTTTTCGACAAAATAAATAGAAATAAATAAATAAATAAATTTTCTTCTATTAAAATGTTACAAAAATAATTTAATAAATTTCTCAATTTCAGTAAAATACAAATTTGAGGAAAAAAGAGGGAAATTTCCATAAATCTAACGGAAGAGGAAAACGCCATAACCACGATTAAATTAAGATCTTTGCTGTAGCTTTTGAGAAAGCATTGAAAACTTTTTTAAACGAAAATTACTATTAAATTAGACAAACTTTAAACAACATATTAAAAAAAAAATAAAATTAATTGATCCTGTTTCGTGATGATTAAGCTCAGAACAAGAAATTGATCCGCACTCTCTGCTCTGAATGCTGGGCATTGCTGCTAGGCAACGGTGATTCCGAAACAAAGAAATGTTTAAAAATTTTTTAATGTAGAAACCTGGCAAACTATTCATTTTCTCAAACCACAAACTTGTTTCAGAGAGCTACTACTTTGTACTAATTAGTGTTCTGTATAGTTGATTTAGAATTGTTTTCATGATACAATACTTTTAATTAAGTGCTTTTAAAAGGTTTCCTAGGTTTAATTTAAAAGGGTAATCTTGTTTATTTATAGTTTTAGCTGATAAACGACAAGTCACAGTAAACATGGTTAAATCCCTGGACAGAAAATGAATAACTTCTGATCAGCTCAATAGATGGCAGCAAAGAAAAAATACCTTACTGTGATATAAATATTATTTACACAAGATGACTCAAAATGATGGCCTTAATTTCATGCGGTTTTATGCTTTTAACTCAACAATGCATGTGAATCATGTTAATGTTTAAATATGTTCCTTAACCGCATCACGGATAACACTTAGACTAGTGAACCCCAACGTAAAGCGTACACCCCAAGGGCACTTTGTAAACGGGGAGATTCCTGAAGAGTTGCCAATTGTTAACGTAAGGAATTTTTTTTTTCTAAACGGGCTATGAACAAACCATGTTATTTCTCGTGTTTATAATACATGCCCTGTTAAATATATTATAAATTTTATTTAAATTTCTGGTTTTAAGAGGATTATTTAAAATAAACTGAGAATAAAGTTTTCAATGGTTATAATCCATTAATGTCTTCTTGAGCATTGGATATTTTCATAGAAATAACTTACGATGTCTAAAATTATTAGTCCTGTTGTGAATAAGATATTTAAATCAATTATTTATAAATGCTAAATCGTATAGAAATTTTGTGAAACTAAAAATGCAGACTATATCAGATTGAGTTTCTTAATGGTAAATTGCTTGAAAGGATAATTTTTTTCAGCTTCTTGTGAAATATTTTGAACATTTCTGTTACTTCTCTTTACATTTTTTAGTAATTTATCCCTCAGTACTTCAACTGAACTTTTAATTTAATTTAATTTTCTTTCATGTATATCCTACTCTTTGAAAACTTTAGATTTGTGTAATGACTGTTTAGGCTTCTCCATATGAATAAATGGTCTATAATCAAATAATCAACATTATATGCTAGTCGGTGTGTGAGGGGGGTCTTCATCGTAATTTTATTGGATACTTAAGTAGGGTATGGCCAAAAAAGGTTGGGAACCCATGACTTAGACAGTATAAATTCTTTTCACACACCAAAAAAGAACGTCAGCGAGTTTACATCAGCTGTTATCAGACATTTTATAGCATGCAGTGTTTGTGCTGCATGTGGTACATCTATTGTTTATTTTATGAAAGTGCACAAGATAAAATCCCATGGCTTTGCTGAATCCGCGAATGCAAATTATGCTGTGTTAGTTGTTGTTGCCTTATGCTCCTTTGATGACTGCAAACAGACATGCGACACAAAAATGCAGTGAGAAATTATTTCATTCTGACTTACTGTTTTGCTTCACTAATTTCTAGAAAAATCATTACGGTTTGATAAATAAAAATGCATCCTGAAAGTTTTTATTCCAGTTTCGATCATTCCTGGAGAGGTGGTGAGGCTGTTTCAGGTTTAAATTTTTTCACCAATTTTTGACATCCCAGCGACAGAACTCTCCACCTATGATTTTGGGTGCTGATTGGTGGCTTCGACACTGTGCTAATAAAAGCAAGACGTTCACAGATGTCACCCTACGAAGTACTGGCAGTACTCGATGCTACATAACTCCGCTGTCTTAGTGGGAACCGGTTTACATCGAAGCACGCCAATGGAGAGCAAAATATGTTAGGCTGCATAGCGGCCGTTTTACTGAAGCTGCTGTGCACTAGGCGAGATTGAGGAGAGTATAGCCGTGTGAATAAAAATCCAATTTTTGAAATTTCTCCTGTTTTAGGGTGAATTAAAGCTAAAGTAAAATTTTAATATGCAAAAGGAATAAAACAATTTGCTTTAATTTAGCTAAAAAATGTCATTATATTACTAGCTGAAAATTTACAAAACTACAATGCAAGCCAACATACTTTATTATTTGTTAATATTTTAAATAAACTGTTATGGTATTATCTATATAATAATAGTCTAAATCATGTGACTGTCATCAACAGTTCCGAGCTGACTGCTTCAATTTTTATATGCCATTTTGCTACTTTTATGTTAGCTGGGCGCATGTGATTCAATCGCCAAATAGAGTTCCATCGCCATCAGTTCATTTAAAATATAAAGCAATCACTGGTTTCATTTAAAATACATGACATTCAATTAAATAAAACAAATTTTAAATACATACATCAGATAACGAAACAGCACTAAAACTGGCGATATGAAGCAATTAAAATAATAAAACTTTGTAAAAAATCACCATAAAATTAAAACAAAACACAGGACGCGTTTCGAGCTAAAAACATAACAGCTCGTCATCAGCTACAGCATACACGTGTCCGTAAACGAACAAGTTCAAAAATGAACTGAAGATAAAGAATGTTGCGAAGAATGCGACAGATGGCGCTACCTGATAGAGGGATATGCAAAAGGGAAATGTGCTGAAAAAAGATAGAAGAGAAAATGAAATGGAAAAAATGGAAATAAAAGAAAAAATAAAAATAAAAGAAGTAAATTAAAAATATAAATAAAAATAATAAATAAAGAACTATAAAAGAACAAGAAAAAAAAATCCAAATTATAATTATTATTATTATTATTATTATTTTTTTACAAAATAAAAAGAAAAGAAACAAGAGAAAAGGGAAAAGAATTACAAAATTAATTTCCACGCTGGAGATAGGAAAGGAGATGATGAGAGATCATTGACAAGATTAGCAGAATTTTTAGAAATAAAATATGCTTCATGAAAATCCAAGTGAGGGGGAGAGGTAGGGAAGAAATAATTTTGGCCATGGAGAAATTGAAACAATGACTGGAAGACCAACAGTGAGAAGCAATCGAAGATTTAGAGATTTCTTGATTTGCAATATATCTCTGATGCTCGCCTAATCTGAATTTTAAAGCTCTCGTCGTTTGACCAATATAACCTAAATTGCAAGAGCAAGGAATGAAATAAACACCCCACCGGTTCTCAGTAGGAACAGGATCTTTTAGAGAAGAGTATTTAATTTTATTCATAGGTTTGAAGATAACTTTAAAGTTAAAACGAGAAAGTATTTTAGCAATTTTGAAACACAGAAGAGAATAAAAGGGCAGAACTATTATAGAATTAAAATTGGGAGGATTATTTGAATCAGAAAAAGGACGTTTAGGCTTATTAAATTTATACAAAGCTTTATCAATCAAAGAGGGATTATAACCACGAGCAAGGGCAAGAGATTTCAGATAATTAATTTCATTATTCAAAGCAGAAGAGTCAGAACAAATGCGTAACGCCCTAAAAACAAAAGTATAAAAGGACGCCACTTTTTGTTGAGGAGGATGATTTGAAAGGGCATGAGGAGGAAGGGAGACAGCGAAAGGTTTTCTATAAACGGAGGTAGAGAACCGATCTGGGAGTTTTGAAACCAAGACGTCAAGGAAAGGAAGAGAATTGTTCTCTTCGACTTCGAGAGTAAATTGAATACAAGGATCAACAGAATAAACAAGAGAAAGGAGATTAGAAAGATCAAGGTCAGATGGAATTAAAATGAAAGTGTCATCAACATACCTAAACCAGAAAGGAAATTTATATAAACTGAAGAGTTTTTCTTCAACAAAATGCATATAGATATCACATAAAAGAGGAGACAATGGATTACCCATGGCCAGACCCTCAGTTTGAGAATAGAAAGAATTGTTAAACTGAAAAGCAGTTTGCCTGACACAAATACTAACTAAATGCAGGATTTCATCAATCTCAATGGAAGAGTAATGAAATTCGCGCAACCTTCTTTCCAAACAATCAATTGCCCTTTGAACAGGCACGTTAGTGAAAAGGGATTTAACATCTAAGGAAACCATTATATAATTGCAAGGAGAAAGGCGTTTAATTTTATCAACAAAGTCAAAAGAGTTTTTCACGGTATGAAAGTTAGTGGAAGATAAAGGAGCGAGTAACTTAGATAGCGCCATCTGTCGCATTCTTCGCAACTTTCTTTATCTTCAGTTCATTTTTGAACTTGTTCGTTTACGGACACGTGTATGCTGTAGCTGATGACGAGCTGTTATGTTTTTAGCTCGAAACGCGTCCTGTGTTTTGTTTTAATTTTATGGTGATTTTTTACAAAGTTTTATTATTTTAATTGCTTCATATCGCCAGTTTTGGTGCTGTTTCGCTGTATTCAACTATTTGGGTGCTGCACCGTGTTATTGCTTTGCACGTGTTCAAGGTATTTGCTTTTCTTTCTTCCCAGTTTTTAGTTTATTTTATTTCATTTTAGTTTTATTATTTTGTTTTCTTCTATTTATTTACTTATTTATTTATTATCTTTTTATTCATTTTCTGGTCCTGTTTTCCTTCTTTCTTGTTATGGGTTCTTCACTTATTAATCGTTTCAAGCACCTTCGTTTGAAGCGCGCCAGGTGTTTGAATAGGCTTAATTTTCTTTTAAGGTGTAAACGTTCAAGGGTTATTCCTAAGTTCATTAATATTATTTTCATGCTTCCTTCTTCCATTCGTGTTCAAAATGCCTTAACTAGGAGTAAGTTTGCTATTCTTAGAGCCATCATTCAAGATGTTCATTACTTTCTTTCTTGCATCGAATATGAATTATATTCTTTGCATTTACAGTTAAGTAAAACTGTAATTTATTTCCCTTTCCTTGAGAAACGGATTTTTGCTTACGTCGATTTCAAATCTAGGTGTCACAATGCTATTTTGGATAAAAAGTTTTCTTCGCTTCTGACTTCTAATTCTTGTGCTCCTAGTATTTCTCCTCTTGAGCAAAATTATGTTGTCAATTTATCTTCTCACTCTCTTACTGATTCTCAGCGTGATGTTCTCTCACTTGGCTTGAATTTTTCGTGCATTTCTAAGCTATCTATTCCGAACTTAATTGCTCCCATTGAACATTCTTTCAAAAACAGTAAAATTTCTTCTGGTCAACTTGATTCTCTTCGCTACCTTTTGGCTAATGTCATTTCTTCTAATAAATCTTTTAATAAGTCTAATCTTTCTTCTTCTCAGAAATCTGCTCTCAGTGAACTTAATTCCGTTCCTAACCTTCTTATTACTAAGGCTGATAAAGGCGATCAAACAGTTCTTCTCAATAAATCTGATTATATTTTCCACGTTGAATCTATGTTAAACTCTGGTCCATATTCCAAATTAAAAAAGGATCCTTCTACTAAGCATTTATCTGACATCAAGCATGTCATTAAAAATTCTGTCTTTCTTAATAACAACACTAAACGTTTGGTCACCCCTACTATCGCTAATTGTGCTCGTTTCTATGCCCTTCCTAAGGTCCATAAACCTATTCTTTCCTTTCGCCCGATCGTTTCCAATATTGGTACTGCTTCTTATAAACTTGCCAAGTTCCTTTCTAAGTTACTCGCTCCTTTATCTTCCACTAACTTTCATACCGTGAAAAACTCTTTTGACTTTGTTGATAAAATTAAACGCCTTTCTCCTTGCAATTATATAATGGTTTCCTTAGATGTTAAATCCCTTTTCACTAACGTGCCTGTTCAAGGGGCAATTGATTGTTTGGAAAGAAGGTTGCGCGAATTTCATTACTCTTCCATTGAGATTGATGAAATCCTGCATTTAGTTAGTATTTGTGTCAGGCAAACTGCTTTTCAGTTTAACAATTCTTTCTATTCTCAAACTGAGGGTCTGGCCATGGGTAATTCATTGTCTCCTCTTTTATGTGATATCTATATGCATTTTGTTGAAGAAAAACTCTTCAGTTTATATATATTTCCTTTCTGTTTTAGGTATGTTGATGACACTTTCATTTTAATTCCATCTGACCTTGATCTTTCTAATCTCCTTTCTCTTGTTAATTCTGTTGATCCTTGTATTCAATTTACTCTCGAATTCGAAGAGAACAGTTCTCTTCCTTTTCTTGACGTCTTGGTTTCAAAACTTCCAGATCGGTTCTCTACCTCCGTTTATAGAAAACCTTTCGCTGTCTCCCTTCTTCCTCATGCCCTTTCAAATCATCCTCCTCAACAAAAAGTGGCGTCCTTTTATACTTTTGTTTTTAGGGCGTTACGCATTTGTTCTGACTCTTCTGCTCTGAATAATGAAATTAATTATCTGAAATCTCTTGCCCTTGCTCGTGGTTATAATCCCTCTTTGATTGATAAAGCTTTGTATAAATTTAATAAGCCTAAACGTCCTTTTTCTGATTCAAATAATCCTCCTAATTTTAATTCTATAATAGTTCTGCCCTTTTATTCTCTTCTGTGTTTCAAAATTGCTAAAATACTTTCTCGTTTTAACTTTAAAGTTATCTTCAAACCTATGAATAAAATTAAATTCTCTTCTCTAAAAGATCCTGTTCCTACTGAGAACCGGTGGGGTGTTTATTTCATTCCTTGCTCTTGCAATTTAGGTTATATTGGTCAAACGAAGAGAGCTTTAAAATTCAGATTAGGCGAGCATCAGAGATATATTGCAAATTAAGAAATCTCTAAATCTTCGATTGCTTCTCACTGTTGGTCTTCCAGTCATTGTTTCAATTTCTCCATGGCCAAAATTATTTCTTCCCCTGCATCTCCCTCTCACTTGGATTTTCATGAAGCATATTTTATTTCTAAAAATTCTGCTAATCTTGTCAATGATCTCTCATCATCTCCTTTCCTATCTCCAGCGTGGAAATTAATTTTGTAATTCTTTTCCCTTTTCTCTTGTTTCTTTTCTTTTTATTTTGTAAAAAAAAAAAAAAAAAAAAAAAAAAAAAAAAAAAAAAAAAAAAAAAAAAAAAAAATAATAATAATAATTATTATAATTTGGATTTTTTTTTCTTGTTCTTTTATAGTTCTTTATTTATTATTTTTATTTATATTTTTAATTTACTTCTTTTATTTTTATTTTTTCTTTTATTTCCATTTTTTCCATTTCATTTTCTCTTCTATCTTTTTTCAGCACATTTCCCTTTTGCATATCCCTCTATCAGGTAGCGCCATCTGTCGCATTCTTCGCAACATTCTTTATCTTCAGTTCATTTTTGAACTTGTTCGTTTACGGACACGTGTATGCTGTAGCTGATGACGAGCTGTTATGTTTTTAACTCGAAACGCGTCCTGTGTTTTGTTTTAATTTTATGGTGATTTTTTACAAAGTTTTATTATTTTAATTACATACATCAGATACATTTAAAATACGCATCTTTCTCCATCTCATTTAAAACAAAATAAGTAAATAAATAAAAGTACTTTTTCAGTATAGGTACTTGGCAAAAAGGTGCTTTGCGAGAAAAGAAATTTGGCAACTTATCTCCTGGCAACCTATTTACTGCTTCAGTACTACTTAGTTGTCCCGTCGGCCAATTTCGCCAAATTATATAAATCGCCAAACCACTCGCCAAATTACACAAATTGACATAATTTTTATTTTAAATAACGAAAGAACAAATAAATTAGTATAACTTTAATAAAACGTCGAATAAAATCACTTGATGAGATAAACACGTGTAACTTGCTTAAAGTCAGATGAATGTGACACTTATGATAAACCATTATTGGCATTTAATGTTATAGTTTAGCGATAGATTTTTGGTCGACGGGATAACCAAGTAGTACCACTGTTTCATATACACAAACATTTTTTTTTCATTTGAATACAATTTATTTAATATGAAGAAGCCATTTATCATTTTTTATATAGAAACAGAAGTTATTTGTATGCACAAAAAAGGTACTACTTAGTAGGGTGGGCCGAAAAAAATTTTTTTTTTATTTTCGATGATGGGTAGTGCGGAAAAGTGGCCACTAGTGGCACCAAGTTCACACAAAAAATTTGAGATTTTTAGGACAATTCCTATATTTGCCGGTTTTGGCTTGAAGTTTTGCTAAAAGGCTGATTTTTGAACTTTTTTAGCAAAAATTTTAAAAATGTTAAATTAAACTTACTTTAATCGTATTTACTTGAAAAAGCATATTTAATGTTCCAAATGTATAAATAAGCTCTGATAATGTATTATTTAATTGCTATGTGCATTTTAAATAAGACGATTTTTATAGCCTTTTCGCGTTTAAGTGAGCAAAAGTTGCATGTATTGTTTGAATCTTTTAACGGGTTCTCTCTTTTGTCTTGTTTATGTTCCTTGGTTTTCCTTATTTTTTTCGGTGCTTTAAGGGTTATATATTTGAGTAACGGACAGCAGAATCCCTCAGAAACAGATCTGAAAGGAGAGAAGGGGGTGAGGCGAGAACTTAAGCGAACGCAGTGGCTCATCGCGAGGTTGGGGGAGTGAAAGAGGAAATACAAGAGGGAAGAAAGTGCGATAAGGGATGCTTATTATTTTCAGTGCTCAGTTTCCCTGAGACATGGCGGACGCTGTGTGAGACAGGAATATGCGCTTAGGAGTGTTTGGCTTTGAAAGGCCTGGTTCAAATTCAGATTCAGTCGAACTGCTTTCTTGAAAGCTCCCACTACTTGAATCTTCCAACAACATAACTGTCTTCCATCTGGATCTAACTCCACTCGTTGAAGGCTTTGTCGCAGAACCACTATTCCTCGTTGAAATTGTATCCCTTTTCATTTTCCGCGATATTTTCTTTGCAAGAGTTTAGCTTGTTTTTAAATCAATATTTCCGATAAACATTTTTCGAACAGTTCTTTGATCCTTCAAGAAGTTCACCTCCCGATGTGGAACTTTACGTCTGATGTCGCAGCTACAATTGTTCAAGCCTCTACACTTACAAGCTGCAATGTCAAAGAGAGAGGTTTCCGCATTTTGTACGAAATCTTCGCAGGAGCTTTGCCTTTAACGCCCGTATGATTACAAGATTTCTCCAAAGATCTACACTCATTGTAATAGTTTTTAATCCTCCCATTAATTGTTCGTTGGGGAACCACTGGTATGGAAGATTTTATTCAGATTTCGGAAACTTTTTCACCTACCATTTTAATAATATAATCCACTGGTTGAAGATAAATATCTCGATTTTCTTCTACATCGCTTCGCAACCAATAGTAGTGGCGCATGATGTCAGCAATAGTTGGCAATTGCCTTTCAATTTGCATGGTGCCTCAAAATGGCTATTTTTCACGCTATCACATGTCTTTACATGATCAGGAACTTTCGCACTAGCCATTTCTAAACTCGTCGTAATAAAACGCACAAAACACAGTAAAGGCACGTTAAACGATCCAAAAAGCAATGTATTGCAAGAGAAAAAGGTTTTACTTTTGCACTGAACAAATGTCACAGGGAAACCGAGCACTGAAAAATAATAAGCATCCCTTATCGCACTTTCTCCCCTCTTGTATTTCCTCCTTCACTCCTCCAACATCGCGATGAGCCACTGCGTTCGCTTAAGTTCTCGCCTCACCCCCTTCTCTCCGTCCAGATCTATTTCTGAGGGATTCTGCTGTCCGTCACCCAAATATATGACCTTTGAAGCATCGAAAAAAATAAAGAAGACCAAGGGACATAAACAAGACAAAAGAGAGAAACCGTTGAAAGATTCAAACAATACATGCAACTTTTGCTCACTTGAACGCGAAAATACTATAAAAATCGTCTAATTTAAAATACACATAGTAATTAAATAATACATTATCAGAGCTTATTTATACATTTGGAACATTAAATATGCCTTTTCAAGCAAATACGATTAAAATAAGTTTAATTTAACATTTTTAAAATTTTTGCTAAAAAAGTTCAAAAATCAGCCTTTTAGCAAAACTTCAAGCCAAAAGCGGCAAATATAGGAATTGTCCTAAAAATCTCAAATTTTTTGTGTGAACTTGGTGCCACTAGTGGCCACTTTTCCGCACTACCCATCATCGAAAATAAAAAAAAAGTTTTTTTCGGCCCACCCTACTACTTAGTTATCCCGAGACGACCAATTTCGCCAAATTATATAAATCGCCAAATTATACAAATTGACGTAATTTTTATTATAAATAACGAAAGAACAAATAAATTAGTGTAACATTAATAAAAATACAAATAAAAAAAGCAATTTAACAAATTACAACGACCATTTGAAAAATGATTTTTTCAAAGACTAAAATTTAAGACATAAAAAATCGCACGGAGTTGATCATACATTACGTACGCCATGAATTAAACATTAATGGTGTTATTACACGTAAAAATTGCAAGCGACAAAAATCGCCTGCGACTCGTATTTGGTGTGAAATATTTATATGTATTCATTCCTGTCCTATTTATCTTTTTTTTAATTTTTAATTGGCTTATTCCATTTTTCTTTTGTACGTGAAAATCTTACAAATTAAAATTAACTCTTTCTCAGAAATTGTTATTCATTTCTTTCATTTTCATTAGTTATTATCCACCTAAAACTTACGTATAATCTAAGCATTTCATTGGCTGTTCGGGAAAAGGATTATCCATCGTCAGATTTCCAAGAAATCTGACTGCCAATTTTAAACGAAATTTCATTCTTAACCCATTAATGCCGACTTCAAAATACTCGATCAATTTTGAAATTTTTGTTCATATTTGTGCATTCTGTGTCTATTAAGTACCTTGAATTATAAAAATTCGTTAAAACGAGATAGAACGGAAGTGGCACAAACGGAACTTTTTGCGGCACAAACCAGCACAAACGTAGTACAAGCGTAGTACAAACGTAGTACAAACGAATGCAATAATAAAATTTTGATTTCATTCATGGGGCGAGGCTGTCGTTTCACTGGCCACGCCCCATTTTGTTAGTTATAATGAAAGAACAGAAGTGGTACAACAGGGTTCGTACGGGTGCTTGAATTTCCAGATTAAGAAATTCTTCGGTACCAGTATTTCCTTATGGAAAATCTCTCTTGAAATAAAATGAAATCTCGTCCGTTTGAACTAGATTTATTTTTCTATAAAAAAAATTCTGATATTTGGCCTTGAACATAACGATACCCGTACGAACCCCGTACAAACGAAAATTTTTGAGGCAGAAACCATCACAATCGAATAGCGTTGATGAATTTTCAAAATTCGTATGGGGCGGGGCCAATGAAATGGACGTCTATTTTTTTTTTCTCGTCGCTCTAAATAAGATTGAGACTAGATATGTGGCGGTTGGTACAGTTTTCTACCATTAAAAGTAAAAGTGACTAAACGAAAAGAAACAAAACTAAAACTAACTTTAAATAGCATAATTATATAAAGTACACTATTACAATTGTGATTCCATTTAAAAACATTATTCAAAAAAAAAAAAAAAAAAATGAGTAACTTACCTTTTTTCTTTTTGAACGTAGAGGCATGCGCATTGATTCCGTATTCACTCAGTTTTGACACCTACTACTACTCTCATTTTCAACAAAAAGGCGGGAATTCTATTCTTATACTTATTTGTGATTATTTAAGATGTCAAATGCATCATTGTTTGACAGATAGTGCTATCTAGTGATTAATAATAAAATTAATTCGGTTTGGTAGATTTTTGTACAAACCGGCATTAATGGGTTAAACTTCTAAACATCCGACAATATTACTTTTTACACCGTCGGATAGAGAAAAAAATGTACTTTTAAATGCAATTTGTTTGAAAGCTGTATCTCAATTTGTTTCTGAGTTATTAATTTTTTTTGTAGTTTTTATTACTTTTTTGTCATAGTGGCAACAGAAGGTATCCATCTCTGTTGAAAGTAAAGGGAAATACAGATTACTGTATAGACCAATCAGAAAACGAATAAAATGCGTATTAAACCAATAAAATCCTTCAGATATGCTTTTGATTTCCTACCCTGACGAGAACAATAACCGTTTTCCCAAATGGTTAATAAAACGTCGAAATAAAATCACTTGATGACATAAACACGTGTAACTTGCTTAAAGTCAGGTGAATGTGAAACTTATGATAAACCATTATTTGCATTTAATCTTATAGTTTAGCGATAGATTTTTGGTCGACGGGATAACCAAGTAGTGCCACTGTTTCATATACACAAGCATTGTTTTTCATTTGTATACAATTTATTTAATATAAAGAAGCCATTTATCATTTTTTATATAGAAACAGAAGATATTTGTATACACAAAAAAAGTACTACTTAGTTATCCCGTCGACCAATTTCGACAAATTATATAAATCGCCGAACCACTCGCCAAATTATACAAATTGACGTAATTTTTATTATAAATAATGAAAGAACAAATAAATTAGTACAGTCGACGCTCGTTTTTACGAACTGGTAGGGAACACCCAAATAGTTGGTAAAATGGAAAAACACCAAAAATGGTATGAATACGTACATTATTTATGTCTATTTTTATCAAACTGCCCTCTCTTCATAGATGAAGAAGTGTTTCAAGATTATTTAATATTTAATAAAGTTATACATGTATTTTTAAATATACAAGAAATAAATGCAAATTTATGCACAAAAAAATGTTTAGTACACACAAACATAACATACGTTACCATGCTTTGAAAACATTACATATGAAAACACAGACTGTATTAGTACTTAGTAGATGAAAATACATAGATGAAATTATAGATAAAAAATTATGAATAGGAATAATCATTTATCTTTTTTTTTTCTTTTTAAATCACATTTTGGAAAATATATGTTTCCATTTTATCTATGCTTGAAATCCTTTCACAGTTATTGTTCCCTTGAAAAAAGTGCCTTAGTCCTGACAACCACTATTTGAAATTGATGCTAAGCCCCCTCCCTCCGAAAGAGATTGGGGAAAACAACACATTCTTGGAATGCGCCCGATGTCTCATTGCACTTATATAGAGTTTAACTGACTTTGGCGCTGCATTCCAATATTAAAAAAAAAAAAATGCAGAAGTATGATAACTAATTTCGCAAAAAAGAGATTTTCATAATCTGTAGTTCGTAAATGGGAGCGAAAAATTACACTGCTTCTATGGGAGTGTATTCGGGACCACTCTATAGTTCGTAAAATCGCTAGTGTTCGTGAAAAAGAGGTTCGTAAAAACGAGCGTCTACTGTATAACATTAATAAAAATACAAATAAAACATCGAAATAAAAATCACACGTGTAACTTGCTTAAAGTCAAGTGAATGTGACATTTACCATCAACCATTATTGGCATTTGATCTTATAGTTTGGCGATAGATTTTTGGTCGACGGTATAACTAAGTAGTACCCAAAAATAAGTATAAATAAAATGTTTATAAAATCAGGTTTGTTTTCAGAGCTGTTTTATATGTTTTGGCAACATATCTTCCTTTTTGTAGCTAGAATTGCAACAAGCTTTTTAAAAAATGCCAATGCGTCTGTAGTGGAAAAATATCTAAATAAATAATTAATAGTAATAAAAATAACATATACGAAAATATTTTATTTCAACATAAAAGCACTGTTTCTAATTTATACAGCCGAAAAATAAAAGCTAGCGACGGGAAAATGCTGTTGGTGAGATTTGCGTCCGCCCAACATAAAAGTTCAGCCATTTTTACTCAATTTTTTAAAAAAAATAAAACTGCTTAAATTTTGATTTTTTAGAAAAATATTTAAAACAATGTTTGAGTTATACTAAAAAATATGTATATGTTTTGAGATAACTTAAGATAAAATTGGACTGACATATAAATATTTCTGCTAAATTAGCAGCATATCAAAAAAAAAAAAAAAAAAAAAAACTATAATTAAGATAATTTTCTTAAATATTCTGATGATTTTAAAACTTTCACGCCATTAAATTATTCTAAGATGTTGAGAAGTCTCTATTAAACTTAATGATTAGATAATTTTTAATAAAATTTTAAATGTTTTAGTATCTATAAAATGATCACCATTTAATTCGCTTTAATATCATTATCAGGAAACTAAGAATAGTAATTGCCAAACTTCGAAGAACTGACTTTTTATAGAAAGAAAATAACTGTTCATAAATGCTGATTAACCAATACGTAAAAATTAGGATAAGTAGAAATGCAGATTAATTTTTGTCACAAATTCTAAATTACGAAAATTTTATCGTTGTACAAGGAAACTGTCGGAAACTTAAAACCACCCAAGTGAGATTTAATGAGGAGAATTACACATTAAGTGCTCGAAAACATTGATTTTTTGATTTTTCATTCATTGAAAAGCTAAGTTATCGGAATAATATTCTAAGGTTAATATTAAGTATTTCCTTAATGGTTATTAAAATGTTCATTATTTCCCATATTAAGAATGTTAGTTTGTTCTAATTTTTTAACATACATTAGCAAATCGGTTAAAACAAGAAAGAAAAATCATGCGTCAAGAATAGCTTATGAAACACTTTCCAACACTTCCAAAATACTTTAACAAAACTTCCCCGTTTAATAATGTGAATAAGGTATTTGGAAAACACATACATTTGAAAACTAGATTTTACTAATTACGTCGGTATTCGGAAAAGAACTTTAATCTTCTTGTGCAGCTCTGTACATGATCTATAGGTTTGATGTATAGATATATTCTACATAGTGTGCTGAAATTTAGTATAGTTAGAAAACGCATGACCCAATTAAAAATTCACTATCAACAATTTCTAGAAAAAAGCGGGAAACGTACTCGAATCCTTTGTACAACCATGCATATTTCGTATAGAATTTCATACACGTCGAATATTACGTTAAAATTTAATCGAGGCAGAAAGACGCTTAAAATTACTGAAATCATACTTCCAAAAATCTCATCCATAGGCGGCCATGCATCCAGTTTTTTTTTGCATTGCCCTGTAAATGATTTTCTTTTATGTTCTACAATCATCTCTTAGAATAGTAAATGTAGTTAAGCTTGAAAATGCATATCTCAAATTAAGAAACACATTTAAACAATTAACGCTCATTCTCAGTATTGCTTACGAATTCTTTTATGTAGCCCTGTATATGGTCTATAAAACTACACAACAAGTAACATGTAAAATTTTAGTTAAAAACGTATACCATAACTCAAAACGCACTTTCAGCGATCGTCATTAATAGGCAATACTTCGGATACAGCATAGTATCTGAAATACGTGTCTTAACGTGTTCCTGTAAATGAACGATAAATGCAATGTACATCATATTCTACAACAAGCATCTTGTAGTAAACCTCAGAAATGTATATCGATTTCAACGTGTTTGAAATAGTGCAACATAATTGAATGCGAATCGATTTTCTCCGAAGACCATACATAAACGAAAACTTTTGTGTCACCCTGTATATGAATGATAAATACTAATAATAAACCATATTCAACAGAAAGCATTTTTTAGTGCACCTGAGAAATTCTTATCATTTTCTTTATGTTTGCAACAGAGTAACATCATTAAAATTCTTCGCAAACAATTTTTCTTCGTAGACCATAACAGAACGGAATACTTTTGAGTTCCCCTGTATACATACTTTATGTGTTACAAATAACGCATTATATAGTAATCATCTTCCATTTCACCTCATTAATACACATAAATTTCATGTATAACACTATTATAATACACTGCAAGGAATTTCCCCCATAAACTATAGTGTAACGGAACACTTTTTAGTGCCCCTGTATATGAAATATAACTTCTACACACTTCATTTTCAATACCGAACATGCCAGGGTGTAAATATCAACAACGTATATCAATTACATGGAAATCCGAGTATATTTACAAGAGTTAGTATCGGAGAGACAGATGACGAGACAGACAGATGGGTAGACAGACAGACGGCCGGACAAACCCACTTCATAAACCCTTCTCAACAATGTTGGAAAGAGTTAAAAAAGTTTTTTAATTGTCTAAATTAAACTTCAGTTGTCGAGTTAAATTAAATGAAGTAGAAATTTTGGGATTACAAATAATTGTAAGTTTTGCATATTTTTATTGGCATTCCTCAAGTCTATAATCTTACAAAGTTGTTAATTTGTATTAATGTCAATTAATACTGCTATAAAAATATAAAATTATTTGTTCACTGTTAATCTAGGTAGATTTCGTAAGAAATACTACCTATTGCAGTCGTTACCATGGTGCGACTTTTGAAAAATGCCTTCATAACTTTTCATTATATGATCTCAGGAACCCAAAACTACCCCCACATAAAAAGGTTATATATATACTAGCAGACCCGCCCGGCGTTGCCCGGGGTTTGTAAATAATAACCTTAAACAAAACATAAGTTTGTATGATTTTATATCTTTGGAAATTCTTTTAAATGAACCTAATTTCGGAAGCTCCATTGCCTTCCGCGGTGTCTAATGCGTTCCCATCAAACTTCTTTCCGAAAGAACCTGTAATCTACATCCCCACTACATATGGCAATATTTACCGGAAGTGCTCGCACGTGCCGGAGACAATCGAAAACCAAGTTGAGTGAGCCTCTTAGGAATCAAGCCCACAGAAACCAAAAAAAGAATGCGCAATTAATGTTAGAAAATGTGGGTAACTAAAGTCTAAGATAAAATTTCATAATACAGCAAGTAGCTGAATTATAATCTAAGTTGAAGGAATCAAATCCCGGTGAAATTGGGCCCTTAAACCCGAGGAAATAATGCGCCACAAAGCGGTAGAAGATGCCTCCTCCTCACATTGTAAATTTCATGAATCACTGTTAGCATTAACACAATATTTAATTAGCGAATCAAATCCCTTATCTAAAGTTACCTTTAAAGTAACGCGATTTTTAATTTACGGCTGTAGTGAGTAGACGTAAGTTAATGCTGAAAAGTGAGATTAATGTTCAGAAAAGGTGGTAGCTGAGGTATAAAGAAAGACCCTGGGGGCAGGGTCTTAACTGGAATGTAGTTGGGTATAAGAACATTTTTCAGGTGTTTTAAAGTAGCATGGAAGACGCTAAAACTGTGTTAAAGAAGATTGCAATAAAACAGAATAGTTTTTAAAGAAGCTGCAACAAAGGCCCCATGAAGACGATTAATATTCAAAATTGGTGGTAGCTGAAGTCTGCAAATATTTTTCTGTCGCTCATGTAGTAGCTGCAGAACCGAAGAAGTTGTTAGGAAAAAAAAAGCTCGTGATTCGGACCATTTTTAAGGGAGCTATAACAATGGGCCGAAAAGGGCCCAACTGTTAGCTGAGAGCAGGGCCTTAACATGAAAACATGTTTAAATGTTTTAGTACTTAGCGTTTTATATCTTCAATTAGTCAAAATTAATCATAGGGTATGAAATAATCATTAGAATAATATTTTAAAGAAATGCGAAAAAATGGGGTAAATGCTTAAAAAGGGGCCCTAGAGCTCCAATAAAAATATGAGGGTGTTGGTCTAGGGGGAAGAGTCCAAGACTCAATTTTAAAATCATGCGATGAAAAGGTGAGAAAATTAGGGTGTAAAAAATGCATAGCACACAAAAAGTTCAAGTGGCCCACGATCGGGCACTACAGGAGCCTAAGGTGCCCTAGGATTTTAACTGGAATATAGAAACTGGAGAATAACTAAATGGAAAAATGGTTCCAAAAATGAAGATCTGATTAGGAGAGGCAATGTATTAATAATTTATGGTGCAAAAGCTTCAAGGGGCCTTGTACCGGGCCCCAAGCGGGAAAGGACTTAAGTGGCATGTAGTTTGGTATAAATACACTTTTTAGTAGTTTTTAATGTAATCTGAGTACGCTAGAACTATGGTAAAGAAAATTGCAAGGAATTCGGATAATTTTTAAAGAAGATGCACCAAGGGCCCTAAGAAGATGATTTATATTCAAAATTGATGGTAGTTGAAGCCTGAAATACTTTTTTTGTCGTTCATGTAATAGCTGAAGAAATTAAGATGTTGTTAGAAAAAAGCTAGTGAATCGGATTATTTTTAAGGGAGTTATAATAGAGGGCCCAAAAGGGGCCAACTGATAGTTGAGAAAAGGCCCTAACAGGAAAACATGTTACAACGTTTTAGTACTTAGCGTTTTAGATCTTCGATTAGTTGAGATTAAACATAGGGTACGAATTAATCATTAGAATATAATTTAAAAGAAATGTGCAAAAAAATAGGGAAATGCTTAAAAAAGGGCCCTAAGGCCCCAATAAATGTATATGAGTGTTGGTCTAAGGAGAAGAGTTCAAGACTCAACTGTAAATCTACGCATTGCGAATGTGAGAAAATTAGGGTGTGAAAAACACATGGCAAAAAAAAAAAAAAAAATATTAAGGGGCCCTACAGGACCCTAGACGGGCCCATGGTCTTAACTGGAATGTAGATACGGGAGTATAACTAAATGGAGAAAGTATCCCAAAAATGAAGATCGGATAAAAAGGAAGCAATTTATTAACAATTTAGTGCACTAAAACTGCAAGGGGGCCAGGGTCTTAACTGAAATGTACAAAAGACATAATAATAAACACTTGATTGGAACTCAGCTTTAATGTATTATAATATTCTAAATTAAAAAAAAATATAAAAAAAAGAAGATGAAAACCTGTTTATCAAGATATGCTGAAATGTTAATTTATTGCATTACTAGCTGACACAACCGACGTTTGCGACTTCAATTCGTACGGTATCATCGATTGCTTGAGTAATACGTTTATTCAGATCTTTTCGTGATGTTATCACATTTCGCACAAAACAAGATACATACTGTTGCATTGTCATTACAGTGTTTTTATTTTTCTCGAAATTATTACTGTCAACCCGGGTTCAGTTAGGATGAAACACCCTGTATTTGCGACTAAATAAGTGGTTTACGACGCGATATTCCTATATGATTTTTTAATCCTTGCTGCATGCCTGATTTGCCATGTCATCTTGTAAACGTTTTTGTGAATCACCCTGTATATGAAGACTTTCTGAATCAAATCGCATTGAATTGTGCACAGTACATGCTTTGAATATTCACTTTTACTATTCATGTAATATTTAACAACATTTTGCATGAAATATAAATCAATTTGATTTAGCCCTTATTACGGCATCATAGGAAACATTTAAAAGAGCGGAAACATTTAAAAGAGCATATTTAAACTGCTATTTTTTTTATGTACAAACAAAATCCTAGGGTATTTCTAATGGTGCAAATATTATCTTCTAAAGTTTTGATTTATGATTATTTTATTTACAATTTGTAATTTGGGAATTACAAATAACAGTTTAGATAATTGTCTGATAGAGTTATATGCTACCGTAAAAAGTAACTAATCTAACAATCAAAATCTACCCGACTTTGATGTTTCTCCAACATTAATAAAATCCTCTTGTTTCCCCGTCCGGAGAAGCGTTTGCTACATATAATGCTTTAATAACTTTTCATTTTTCAGAGTGAAAACTTTTTACCTGGGTAGTTATTCGTTGATGCTAAATAATCACTTTTCTTCTTCATAATGGCAGTTTCAAGAAACAATTTTTTAATCACAAAAAATATCTTTTCCTATAAGAGACATCGTGTCCCTTCTACAGGCAGAACAGAACTACAATCTCACTGAACTTTTCATAAAGATCAGCCTTCCAAACAAGAAAGATATAAAAAATGATATCATCCAACATAATTATATCAAACACGTTCATATATCCGAACTTATTAGATTATCTAGCAATTAAAGTTTTATGTAAACAAAAATGATAATTATTTCAAAGAAGCTGGCATTACCCAAAGCATCATGAAGCAATATTACATTTTACTGACAGAAATATGAAGAGAGTGATGCGTTAGGAAAAAAACATAATAAACAAAAGAAAAGAATTATTGCACTTAACGGATGTAAAGAGGCCTTGATGCAATTTATTGAGCATCTGGTGCTTGTAAGAAATCACCTAATTAAGGATGAATGATTTCTATTTCTTAAATTACTGTATTCTAAGATTTTTGGTGTTTTAACAGATAGAGAGATAGATAGATAGATGGAAAGACAAATGTACAGACACCCATTAAATAATTTTATTTATTGACAGTTTCATTTATTATTAAAATTTTGTTGAAATAAAAATTTTTGAATGCACTTTAAATGAGAATTGATTGAAGAAAGTGATGCATTAGCATTCTTTTGTCCTGTTCTTTTAAAGACCAATAAATGATATGGAAAACATATTCAGTAGAGGCTATTCGATTTTATACCTTAATGACTCATTTGAAAATTACCACAATACAATCCTTTTTACGTCAATTACAGCACAGATGGAATGATAGACTTTCCAACCATATTGAAGTGTGTTAAAATACAGACAATGCAAGTCAATTAATTAGTAAAAATGTTTATGCTTAAACAGAGTTTTCAGATTTAAAAACTTTTTATAGTTTAGAGAAAAAAAACATTTAATATATTATACATATATTTATACATTTAATTTTTTTTGTGTGCATTATCATAAAAAAATTTTACATTTGAGAAATAATTTATTCTTCTGAAGGCATAGATGCCGTATCTTCCCTCAGCCGT
Source organism: Maratus speciosus (assembly GCA_963932465.1). Lineage (NCBI taxonomy): Eukaryota > Metazoa > Arthropoda > Arachnida > Araneae > Salticidae > Maratus > Maratus speciosus. The sequence goes on along the minus strand of OZ010795.1, from coordinate 188,047,872 downwards.
TGTTGTTTTGAATTGTTTGGCGATTTTTTGTTGGCCTGTTGGCGGTGTTTACGGATATGACAAACTCGATATGGAAACCCCGTGTGACGTGTCGTGTTCTGGCAACCCCTGAGAAGCTTAGAATTTTGTGAATGTATTTTGATATCATGTTCTATCGTTGTCTTTTTATTTTTATGTTAAATTTATTGGATGTATTTCATTGACTATAGTTTTTGTAGAGCGTTTAAACGCTTTTGCTGAAGTAATTAACAAATATGAGGAAATTTTGACAAGAAAGGGAGGTTTGTTTATAGCGTGTCAATGCGTATTAAGCCTATTTTGGAAAATGACGGCGGTGTTATGAGAGATATTTTGTGCTGGAGGTTTTAAGAAAGCACATGTCTGTTAAGGTATGTTGATAATTTTATGTATATTTTGTTGCTTTAAGAGTTTTTTACATTTTGAGATTGCTACAAAACGAGAACTGCTGAATTTTGAGAATGCTATACCGCGAAAAAGGCTTAATTCGGCGATGTTTTTTTTCGGTAAATGTGCGCGAAGCGCTCATACAACTATTGCTGATTGCCACTTTAGCGAGTTTCGTTTTTTAGGTATATTTTGATGCTTTAAGAGTTTTTTACATTTTGAGATTGCTACAAAACGAGAACTGCTGAATTTTGAGAATGCTATATCGCGAGAAATGCTGAATTCGGCGATGTTTTTTTTCGGTAAATGTGCGCGAAACCCTCATACAAGGATTACTGATTGCCAGTTTAGCGAATTTTGTTTATTATTTACATTTTATTTTCGTTAAGCCAAACATGCGTATAAATCGGTGCTTGGCGGCATTTACTACTCTGCGGAAAAGGTGTTTTCACGCCAAGAAGAATTCCAAGATGGCGGCCGGGGGGAACTTATGACATCTGTTCCCTTCTCAATATTAAATGTATTGAAATAACGTTTTTAGCAGAATGGAAAAAGGAAACTCTTTATCTAACAAGGAGAGGGCCAACCTTGTTAATCACAGATTTTGGTTATTTTAATATATGTTGTAGGGTAGAGACCCCTTAGTCTCAGGTTCAACGGATTTTATACAACGCTCGTTAGTTCTTGAGAAACCGGGGATCTAATATTAGTACACAATTTAAATACTTACTTTGTAACAGAAAGGGCAGGTTGGTCGTAGCTCAGCTGGTAGGGCGTTTGCTGGCCGCCTCGTGGGCCCGGGTTCGATACCCGAACGCTCTACATTTTTTGTCTTTCTTTCTCATTTTTTGTTTTATAAATATACTTGTAATTATAATTTAATAATTTCAATTAAAAATTTTAATATCGCACATTAATTATAATGTTAACAAATTTAAATTCAAATTTATCATTTTTTATTTTGAACTATTATTTCTCATCCTTTAAAGACATTTAAAAAGAAATTGGATCTATTATTGAATAATAAAAATTCCAAACTCCTTAGAAACCTGTTGTGGTGCCATCTAGTTATAATAAAATAAAACATATTCGAATAAAATAAAAATAAAATCAGAAAGAAGATAAAGGGGAAAACGAAATATTTGAAAGCGCAAGCATACGTATTACAAATTTAAAAATCTTTAACATGCAAAAAATCCGTTATAATTTAATTCCGATGCTAATTTTTAATATAATTATGTTTCTTACTTTAAAAACAGAGTAATAGTGTCATCGTATTGATTTCCCTTTTAAAGCAATGAATAAATGATATTTCTTTAAAATCACGAATTGCCACAATTGTTCAATATCATTGCATCCATACAGAATATATGAAATACATTTTAAAAGTGATTTTTAAAAAATTATCAGTTTTATGATGCTTTATACAAGTATTTAGTTAAAAGTAAAAAAAATAAATAGGTTAAAATATAACTGAAATACAATAGTATAAATTTTAATTGACAATGTGATTTTTAAGTTATAATTACAAGTATATTTATAAAACAAAATATAAGAAAAACAAATTTAGAGTTTTCGGGCATCGAACCCGTACCCGCCAATCAGCCTGCAAACGCCATACCAACTGAGCTATGCCCAACCTACTCCCTGTTACAAAGTAAGTATTTAAATCGCATACTAATATTAGACCCCCCCCCCCCCCGGTTTCCCAAGAACCAATGAGCGTTGTATGAAATCCTTTGAACCTGAGACTAAGGGGTCTATACCCTACAACATATATTAAAATAATCAAAATCTGTGATTAACAAGGTTGGCCCTCTCCTTGTAAGTAATATTTCAGGTTAATTTTTTGAATATCGCTAGCAATCTCCGAAATAATGAACATAGATTTAATACATATATAAATTTTTTGTACCAGACATTTCAAGTAAAAATTTCATACGCAGTTTTAGATAGCTTTATAAACAGAAGCTTTTTATCCTTGGAGAATTGGTATTAGCATTTCAAATGACAGTAAAATATGAGACATTTTCATTTCTTTTATTTATTGTTTGAAATTTAGAGACTGAATATAATAAAATTACCAATAAAATATTAATATATGAATTTCATCTACAAATTTGTTTCTTATGATTTACCATTAAAATTGTATAGAAACAACAATATTAAAAGAAATATTTACCTTAAAACTTAAAAAAAAGAACAAAATTTCATTCTTTAAATTTAATAAAATTTAGTTTTTTTTACCTCTAAAGAACTAGATAAAGGATCAATTTGTTTATTGTATTTGCAAAGCAACATATTTTTTAAAACAGGAAAAATATTCAAAATTTTAATCTTTAATTATTAATTTTAGAAATAGAATTTATCTGAAATGATAGATTTTTTTCAAAATGTGCTTTATCTGGTCTAAATTTGCTCAATAAATGCCTTCTTTTTATTTTTAACTGATTTTCATTGAGGACATTCTATATGTCATTTATTCATATTTTGTTTCTAAATTATTGTTTAGAAAAACGCTGAAGTTTTTAAAAAAATAACATGGTTTATTTTGCTAAAATTCTATTTAATGAGAAGTGTAAAACATAATATATAATAAAATTCATAACAAAACACACAATAAACACTAAACATAATGAAATGCATAATAAAAATCGTTATAAAATACATAATAAAAATCATAATAAAATACATAATAAACACTATACATAATAAAAAAAATATTGCATTGAGTTTCAAAATCTTTCCGAATTTCAGTACTGAATATGTACTAAAATTGGACGCATAAAACAAATAATATACGCTGTTCCCTTGTATTCCTTAAAAATAAAATAAATTTTAATTTCGTTTATTATTTGTTAATAAAAAATATTTATTAAAACTAGGGGGCTCCGCCCCCTGCTCTCTACGCTCACTAACCCACCGAGTAATCGCTTCGCGATTCCGTTCGGTGTCGCGAAACAAGACCTATTTTCTAGCCAACCCCAGGCGCAATTGGTTCGCGTTTCCATTCTGGATCGCTTCGCGATTCCTAATTTTCTAAACATTGAATTTTTAGATTCCACTTGGTAAAAACGTGCTCCTCTCCAACTCCTGACAATTTTATTTCCTTATCTCCAAGCACATAAACATTAGAACTTACAGAGTTTCATAATTATAAGAATTATTAAATATAAAATCATTAAAAAGGGTAAAATTATAATTTTTTTTAATAATTATAAATTAAATAAATTTATAACTAAATAAAATTAGAAATTAACAGAAAATTAAAAATTAAAAAAAAATTGTAAGTTTAAAAATTATGTTAAATTTAAAAAGTAAAAAATGTATTAAAATTATTTGGAATTTTTTTCTTATCTTTATAACGAAGTCGCTAATTTGTAGTTACAGTAAATAATCTTGTCACATAAATTTCCTCTCCTCTGAAATTTTCACTTTGCCGCCAACATATATGTGTAAAATTATATATATAGTGTTACGAATATTGTAAATAGTTAGTATTTGTGCCTAAAAATAATATAAATAGTTCAATTAAACTCTATTTGTTACGGATATTGTAGAAAGTCAGTGTTTATGCTTAAAAATAATGTAAATAGTTCAATTAAGCGCTATCCATTAGCTAATATTGTTTTTTGTTGCATTGAAATAACTCAGTTTGTTGATTTTCTGCAAGCAAGTAAACCCTTATGTATTTCAATGGAGTTTATGGAAATTTGGCAAAATACTGGAAATAGCGCCAAGTTGGCGTCCCTTTTGGCGAAAAACATGGCGATGTTTGGCGACGGAGCCAGGCACCCTTCCTCTTGGTAACCCCCTTATAGTGTCAGAAAACTCTGACCAATCAGATGCGTTTCCCGGTATCTAAGCAGATTTTCATTGGTCCATTTCCAAAGCGTTATTTTTTTTTATATACAGAAGGATTCTGTATGTTTTTCTTTTCAAATTTACTTATTTATCAGAATTTGTCCGTATTTTGAATGCATTCTTAAAGTCGGAAATTTACTTTGATTCTAATCAATTTTATTTTATTTTACTAGGACGGCTCCGCCCCCCTGCTCGCTATGCTCACCAACCCCCCGCGTAAATGCTTCGCGATTTCGTTCGGTATCGCAAAGTAAGCCCTATTTTCTAGCCAACTCCAGAAGAAATTATTTCGCCTTTACATTCTGGATTGCTTCGCGATTCCTCATTTTCTATGCATTTAATTTTTAGATTCCACTTGGTATAAACGCGCTCCTCCCATACTCCTGGCGATTTTATTTCCTTATCTCCAAGCAGGTAATCATTAGAGCTTACAGTTTCATAATTAAAAAAAAATATTAAATAAAAAATCATTAAAAAAAGATAACATTTATAATTTATTTGAATAATTACAAATTAAATAAAAATTACATATATAGTGTTACGAATATTGTAAATAAGTAGGGTTTGTGCTTAAAAATAAAGTAAATAGACCAATTAAGCTTTATTCATAAGCTAATGTTATTATTTTTTTTTTTTTTTGCATTGAAATATCTCAATTTGTTGATTTTCTGCAAGCAAGTAAACCCTATTGAATTTCAATGGGAGTCTATGGAAATTTGGCGAAATACTGGAAATAGCGCCGAGTTGGCTTCTCCTTTGACGACTAATTTTCGTCGCCAAATTTGGCGATATTTGGCGACAGAGCCGGGACCCCTCCCTTGGTATAGCGTCAGAAAGCACTGACCAATCAGCTGCGTTTCGCAGTATCTACGCAGATTATCATTGGTTCATTTCCAAAGCATTACTTTTTTTATATATAGAAGGATTCAAAATGTTAAATAATTCTATTAATTCTGTTGTCTAAAATAATTCAAGTCTACAGGGTGATTTAAAAAGATGGACCTAATTTCACATATACTCCCCGAATCTGTTTATTATTTAATAAAAAAAGACTCCCTAAATTTCAATTACTACTGCTAGAACACTTCAAAATTCCATCTAGTGTATTACAACTTCTGTTCTGAGTAAGCTGTATAATTTGCAGCACCAGATATTTCACCTTCTGGAGTTAATAAAGTCTTGAATTTTTTTGCTGTGAAGTTTTTAAAAAGAAAATATTTTGTACCACATCTAGAAGCAACAATGGATGACTGTGATGCAAGATATTCTTTATTGGGTATGGCATGAATGCAGCTGTCTTCTATGTGTTTTTATTACTGCTGAAGTGACATACATTAAACACTTATACCTATCCATGTGAGCATAAGAAAGCGTAATTTACACCATTTATATACTGTTATGAAAATAACGGTATCTTTGTAATCTAAAACTTACTTACCTCGGTTGTGAATTCCAGACACTTTTATATGGCAGATCTCGCTCAAGGTATACTTACTTCAAATAATATAAACTCTGAGCGAGATCAGCAGTATAAAAGCGTCGTTGGGCGCCGAAATGCTATAAAAATAACGGCATCTCTGTAATCTAAAACTTTCTTTCCTCGGTTGAGAGTTCTAGACGCTTTTATATGACTGATCTCACTTAATGTATGTACTTTGAAGAATATTAATTTTCTGTAGACGAGATGTATGAAGTTAAAATTGACGATGTGTAAAGAGCGTTTATGTACCTGATTTAGTGTTAGTTTTCGTTCATTAAATGTTTATTTCGTCCAACAGAGTTTATATTCTTCGGAGTAAATACATTAAGTGAGATCGGTCATATAAAAGCGTCTAGAATTCACAACTGAGGCAAGAAAGTTTTAGATTACAGAGATACCGTTATTTTGATAACACTTACAATGTATATGTTATCATGGTACAGTCGTGGAAAAAAAAAGTAAACAACCCCTACTAACTCCTGAACAAATTATCGTAGACGAAATTTACCGGTACCGGACGATTGGAAATAAAGTCTACTTTTAAATGGTGTGCATAAAATTTGCTTAGGGGGCCGTATACATATTAAAACGAATTCAAAATTTATTTTTTTCAATGGCAGTACCCAAATTTAACGAGATATTCCAAATCTTCGGCTCAAAATAAGCCTAGAAACCAAATTTCAAGTCATTCGAATGATAAGTTTTTGAATTATAGATATTCAAAATTTAGTACTTCTAATGTTAAATTACATTTTCATATTTTTATTTATATCTCCTGAAATTATGCTCCTAATGAGCTAATTTTTTGTGTAGCAATAATACTAATATACCCAAACATAAATACGTTGAATTTGCAATTTTTATAATTTTATGATATGAATTATGAAATTAATATTCGAAAAAATTATGAATTGCAACATACAATTTTTTTGATGGATTTAGATGTATTAAGTCCTGCTTTATGGAAATCCAAAATTTCACTTTTTTCTTCCAAGTAGTTTTCAAATTATGCTTAAAAAACGGCAAAATGATTGTTTAAGGGACCGTCTATGATAGAAGTGAGAAAATTTTTGAAATTTATTCTGCTATCCTGTAATCAAACAGGTTTCATTGACGCTTAAACGTGCCTTGATCAAGAAGGCGGCTCTCTCGGTTAACAATCGAGTTCGGAACTGATAGGTTAATATACATGGTTAAGAACGAAAACGCTACTGAACCAAAAAATTATGAGGAAATCGAAAACATGGAAAATTTTAAGGATAAACAAAATTGGATAGATGCAATGAAAAGCGAAATGAATTCCCTTATGAAAAACAAAACGTGGTCAATTGTAGAACCTCCACCAAATAGGAGAATAATAGGTTGCAAATGGACCTACAAACTAAAGCGCGACAACACAGGAAAAATCCAAAAATATAAAGCGCGTTTAGTTGCAAAAGGATATTCACAAAAATTCGGGGAGGATTATGATGAAACTTATGCACTAGTCGTGTCATATACAACAATAAGAGCATTATTAATAACAGCATTGCATCAAAATTTAAATGTAAAACAAATTGATATTAACACCGCGTTCTTACATGGAGAGCTTGAGGAGGAGATATATATGTCACAACCAGAAGGTTTCGCTAAATCAAATGAGGAAGATAAAGTATGTAGGCTAAACAAAGCCATATACGGACTTAAACAAGCCGCGAGAGCGTGGCATAATAAAATCACAGAAACACTAAAAAAGATGAATTTCAGTCAGAGCAAATTTGACTCATGCCTTTTTACGCGAAAAAGGGGTGATAACACAACATACATAATAACATACGTAGACGACATTTTAATTGCTGGAAAAGACGAAATAATAGAGGAAGTAATCGCGAGCTTAAATAAAGAATACGAGCTAAAAGATTTAGGTGACATCAGTAACTACCTATCTATGAGCATTAAAAAAGTAAATAAAAGCTACATGATAAATCAAACTCAGAAAATAGAAGAATTAATCAATAAATTTAATTTGCAAGACGCAAAACCGTGTAGCACACCCATGGAAACAAATTACACACGCTTTAATGATGAGGATAACATTTTACCAAACAACACATTATTTATGTAACTGAGGAAATTACTTTTATCACAGCTAATTAGCTTGATTTATGTCCATAAACTCCTCCTTAATTTCTGAAGTTTCATTCTCACACAAATTTAAGTTCCTTCTATGGGTTTGAAAAACAGGTTTGGGAACTGGTTTCGTAAACAGGTCTGCTATCATCAGTTTGGTTGGGCAGTACTTTAGGTTGATAGTCCCTTCTTGCTTTAGTTGTATTATCAGGTGGAACCTAATTTCAATATGTTTAGTCTTGCTTGAGTGCTTTTCTAATTCTATCATCTTGATCGTGGACTGGTTGTCTTCATATAGGTCTATAGGTAATTTCTATTTATACAAAATTTTCGTTAACCCGATTTTCATCTTGTTTTGGTTTGTTTTCTACTTTCTCGTTTCTATATTTAAATTTGTTTTCGAGAAATTTAACGGTTCTCGCGATCTTTATTTCATATCCTCCTACATATATTCTATATCCTTTGGATTCATTATCATATCCGACGAAAATTCCCTCTATAGATTTATCGTCTAATTTTTGTCTTCTGGCTTTACTGATATATGCGAAGGCTTTGCAGCCAAATACCCTAACGTAACTTAAGTTTGGCTGTCTGTTTGTCCATAACTCGTATGGCGTCTTTTCATTTGCTTTTGTCGGTAGTCTGTTTTGCAAATGATTTGCTGTGCAAATTGCTTCCCCCCAGAACTTTAATGGTAAATTTGATTCACTTAACATTGTCCTTGCCATTTCAACTAACGATCTGTTTTACCTCTCTGCCACACCGTTCTGGCTTGCGCAATATGGAACTGTGTGTTGATGTTTTATCCCATTAGCCCTGAGGTAATTTTCTATTTCATCTGATGTGAATTCCCCTCCGTTATCTGTTCTAATTGCTTTCGGTTTTTCTCCAAATTTGTTGTTAATTAACGCGATGAATTCTTTAAGTTTTTCGTAAAGTTCACTTTTTTTAGACAATAGGTATATGATCGTAAATCGTGAGTAGTCATCAATAAAAGTCAAAAAGTATGATTTCCCCCCTATTGTCGGTGTTTGAAAAGATCCGCACACGTCGGTGTGAATGAGCTGGAGCCTTTTAGTTGCTCTATACTCTGCAATTTTTGGATAGGGTTCATCAGTTAATTTTGCCTTAATGCACGGTTCGCAATCTATGTTATGCTTACAGTTTTTTATTTGGATTCCTGTAGCTAATTCCTTTTGCGTAATTTCTTTAATTGATGTTAGATTTCTATGTCCTAACCTACGATGCCATAATTCTAGGCAATTTTTGTTGTTGCAGCTTTGTGCTATGTTTGCATAGCTTTGGAATGCCAACTGAACTTCGTATAGGTTATTTATTTTTCGCGCTTCTAAGCATATTTCTCCGTTACGTTTGAACATACATCTATCATTTCTGAATATAATTTCACGTCCATTTTGCGTCGCTTTGCTAACCGATAATAAATTTGTTTCGATTTCAGGTACTAGTAATACATCTTTAAGCGTTATTTCATGAACTTTGTTGTCTGATGTTCGCGTGTTTATATTTACGTCACCTGACCCGTAACTGATAAGTTTTTTCCGTTTGCGATGGTTACATTTGTTTTTTCGCGTGATTTTATTTCTGTAAACATTGATTCTGAACACACAATATGGCTTGAGCTGCCACTGTCTACTATAAATGTTTTGTTTTCTATTCCTTGTGTTACAAAGGCGTAATTTTTATTTTCGCTCGCCCTCCATGTATTGTTTTCATTTTCAGAGTGACTGTTTGATTCTGGTGTTTGTTCACTTCTAAAATTGTTTTCACTCTTTTGAAAAACTAGTGATGTAGAGTAATGTTTTTTGTTTGGTCTAATGTGTTGATTTTGTGGTGTATTTTGTGTTTTGGCTTTATTATGCCAACATTCCTGGGTATAATGGTTTCTCATCCGACAATTGGAGCAGTATTTATTACTTGTTTTGTTGCTGTAATTTTTCTGTGCTTTAAATGCTCTGGCAGGATTTTCTGTTCTCTCATTATTATCATATCGTCGGTTATATTCGTCAATAAGTTTAGACTTAATAAATGATGGTGTGAGTTGAATTTCTTCTCTTGATTCAAGGGCAGTAATAAGAGTATCATAAGATTGGGGTAGGGAGCATAATAACAGTGCAGAAATGTGGTTATCATTTATAACTTCTCCTATGGCCGCTAATTTATCTATTAATTCCATTATTTTTGTAATATGATTAACAACGTTGCCACATTCCGCTAATTTAATCCCGTAAAGTTTTCTTAAGAGATAAAGTTTGCTAGACAAATTATGTCGCTCATGGATTTCACGCAAAGCTTGCCAAGTTTGTCTGGCTGTCTGTAAATTTTTAACATGAGTAATCTGACTATCATCAATTGTTAGATTAATTAGAGCACGGGCTTTCTTATCACTTTTGGACCAAGCGTCCGTAATTGGATTAGGCGGTTCTTCCGTAATTACATGAAATAAGTCTTCTTTAGTTAACATCATTTCGGCCTTGAATTTCCAAATTGAGTAGTTTGTAGCTGTAAGTTTTTCAATTGCTAAATTATCTTTAGAAGCTGCCATTTTCTTAACTTTTGATTACTTACGTGTTACCGTAAAAAGTTCTTCCAACTTTTCTGTTTGAAAGTTTAAAAGTTTATTTATCAAATATCTGATATTTCAGCTTTCAGTGGAGGCTATTTAATTTATTTATTTTTATTCAGTGATCAGTAATCATAATCTTGTTAGTATTTGAATCCCAATGAAAAAAGGCGTGAGTAAGTTAGATAAAATTGGGACTTACCCGTTCTTCAGGATACTTTTTATTTCGGTGTAAATCCACATTTTGTGTAATCCAATATAATGGTTTCCCAATGTAATGTGTTAGTTGTCATAATTTTAATCAACCACTTTTTATAACCTCCTTTGAGAAAAAATTGTAGACTATTATATCAAATGAATAAGCAGTGGTAACACTTTAAGCTATTTAATTCACTTTCTTTTAAATTGTGAAAAAGAGAGAGCATTTTTCAACTCTCTTCTCTTGAACAACTACATTTTCAGAATGAAAAAATATTTACATTATAAGATAATAAATCAGTAATAATAATTGTAATAGCAATATCATAATAATAATAATAATAAATCAGTTTAATGTCTATGAGTCACTCAACAAGTCATTATCTTTATCAAGGTTTTCAAGGTTAAATACATTTTTCACATTTGAAAAGATTTATGGCTGAGTTGAATCGACACATTATTTATGTAACTGAGGAAATTACTTTTATCACAGCTAATTAGCTTGATTTATGTCCATCAGGAACTTCAATTTGGATACAGCCCTTAAAATACGCTCGTTTTAAAATAATTAATTTCTCGGAAACTTGCAGCACGAATTGCATAAAAATTTGTTTATAGGCTAATTGAAAGGTGTATAATTCATTTATGCTGTCAGAATTGTGTACTGCTATTGAAAAAAACAAAGTTGTGGTTTGTTTTAATATGTAGATGTCCCCTTAAACAAATTTTATATACATCATTTAAAAGTAGACTTTATTTCCAATCGTTCGGTACCAGTAACTTTCTTCTACGATAATTTGTTGAGAAGTTAGTAGGGTGTTTACTTTTTTTTCCACGACTGTACACATGTTATCAGTTTCCAAGTAGAACAAAACGGTGGGATTGATGTTGACTAATTGTTGCCCCATATTTGTCCAAAATAACATACGTTCACATTCCCGCACAACTGGGTAATGAACCATTCCAACAGAGGCCCAACAGTGGTCCAGTCTTTAGCTGCTTCGAATGCCTCTCAGATACTCTCATGATTTGTTAATTTCATATGTGATGATGAAATTAACAAATGATAAGATATCATCATTTATCCCCAATTTTAAAATTAAAATTCCCCTGTCACAATTACATTTAATCAAAATTCCCTTTCCTTTTTAAAAATACATCTATTTTTCTTCTCTTTTGCGCTTAATAAATAACATTCACACTTAATGTTCCCAAGTTCCCGTTTATATTAAAGTCGGCGTCAGGCATTAATTAATATCTGTGATGCTGCTTCTAAGTATAAATTTCCCCTTACTTCACTTTAACATTCGTATAAGTACGTTAAAATTTTGATACGCCAATGCTCGGTCGATTGGCTAGATTGTAATTGAAAATTCTAATATTATTCTAAATTCCCATGATATAATGTTTGGGTTATAATGGTCCAGGGTACCAAGATTTTTGCTCGACGCACTGTGAATAATATTTGATAAGTTATTATTCACTCTCTGGACATCGAAATTGTAACATTCTGTACCAATCGGGTCCCTCTCTGAAATCTAGACACACGGCAGTGTGTCAGCCAAGTTCGCCTGACATAGCCGTGTGTTATATTACACGAACCATTTCGAGCTGTTTTCGTGAAATTTCACTACTCTACTACTGAAAATCTATGAGACCTACGTACTTGTTATACGAAATGCGTAGTAAGGCCACCCTAATTACCTAAAATCCAAAATTTTATAAATAACGCATAATTAGTTTCCGAGATAATGACATTTGAAAATGTCTGATAATCGATAATTTTACCGCTGACTGACTGATTGACTGACTCACTCATCATAAAGATCTCATATATCTACTGCAGCTACAGACTTCAAATTTGGTGCGAAGTTCGTTTACACTATAAAACTAAGGAATAAAATAAAAAAAAATGTGAAAATCGATGAACTACCCACCTAGGGGTGTCCATTTTTACTTAACTTTACGTATATTAGGCGAAATTTTAATTTGCCGTAGGAGGGGACACTGTTCTGTCGCCAAATACCGCCAAGTTTGTCGCCAACATGGCGATATATCCCCAAATTTGGTGACCAAAATTAGTCGCCAAAAGTGACTCCATCTTGGCGATATCTCTAATATTTCGCCAAATTCCCATAGACTTCGATTGTAAACCTATCTACTTACTGGGGGTTTATCTGGGTTTACTTGCTTACAGAAAATCAACAAATTGAGATATTTGAATAATTGAGATATTTTAAACAATTCTTTCTAAGTGAGCCCCTAATTAGGTTGGAGGAGTGAAATTTTTCATACTTATAGCTGAACACCCCACATCAAACGACAAATCATAAAATTTTGAAAAAGTCGTACATTTAATCCTTTGCGCTCCCCCATGTGTATTTTAAACAATTCTTTCAAAGTGAGCCTCTAATTAGGTTGGAGGCGTGAAAATTTGCATACTTATAGCTCAGCACCTCACATCAAATGACAAACCATAAAATTTTGAAAAAGTCGTACAGTTAACCCTTTGGGCTCTCACATGTGTATTTTAAACAATATTTTCTGAGTGAGCCCCTAATTAAGTTGGAGGCGTGAAAATTTGCATACTTATAGCTGAGCACCTCACATCAAACGACAAATCATAAAATTTTGAAAAATTCGTACATTTAACCTTTTGGGCTCCCACATGTGTATTTTAAACAATTCTTTCTAAGTGAGACCCTATTTAGGTTGGAGGCGTGAAATTGGGTAAAAGCTTCTTTTCACGTGTTTAATAAAATTAAACTTTTTAGTCCTGAATTCTGGTGTCAATGTGGCATTTTGCAGTTAAATTAGGTGGGATATATTTTAACCCACAGCCCTTCAAGGGGAAGGAGCTCACTGAAATTAAGTTTTTCAATCATGAAATAACAAAATTTGATATAATAATGTAATTATTAATAATAAATGACTCTTAGGTAAAAAAGTGCCAAGTTCTAGATTTAATATTAATATGCTATCAATAATTTTTATTTTTAAACAATTTAAAAAATGCTATAATATATTATAGCATTTTTGTTTGTGGTTTATTTCATTTGTGGTTTTCATTTGAAGTATACCGTATATATCCTATTGAAGTATACTTCAATAGGTAAGTTTGAGTGAATTTTATTTGAACTTGGCACCCACTTAGATATCACTTTTTTTCTTGCCATTGTCTTTACAGAACTTGGCTCCCTTTTTCCACCGCTATGTTTTTGTTAGATTACATTTTACAAGTCTGTCTTTACAATAAATAAAAGCCATTTGGTCTTCAACATTTGCAGAGTCTTTCATTTCGCATTTATTTTTAATATACAATAACCTCGAAACCTGGATTTTTGCCAACAATTATTTTAAAACGCAAAATCTGAATCAAACTACCACCTCATACCACAAGAACATACGATCTCGAGGAGTCTTCGCTATAGAACTGTCTTCATTACAGATACGTTTTTGAGGGGTCACAGGACTCTTAAAGCTTTGAAATTTTCGAAATTTTTATTTTTTTAGATGTTAAACTCCTATTTTTTCTGAAAATTTTGATATAAATGCTTCCTTGAAATTTACATTACAACAGAAGTTATGGCTTTTAGAATTATACCCGCTCAGTAGCTGAAGCGGCGTTTCAGAAACTTTGAAGTCATTTTTCTCCAAATGACATTTTTGGGCATAAGGCGCACGATATCTGAAAAACTTCTAAATATTTTTTCATGAAATTTTCAAAGCATATGTTTCATGTTAGCCTGCTTAAACTGAACCTAAAATTTCCTTTTTAGTGTTTAAAAAAAATATTTTTATAGGTGCTTACATTGTTGAAATTTTTTAAATTTTGCATTAGCTAAATACAACTTGTTATTAAAAATATAAAAATGCTTTAAATGCAAATTTATTTAGGTTCAGGGTAATCACTACAATCAGTAGTATAAGTAGGCACCAAAATTTTCCTTCTAGTTGCAAAATTTATTTTGTAATCTTGTGCGTAATCTGTTATGCCGATTTTCTGCTTGTCAAATGGCTGATAGTTTGGTGCCCCCCTGTAAATGCTACTTCTGCATCTTACAATTTCTTAAATACACGAAATGAAAGAACATATTTATATACTTCATCCCAATTAAAATTGGGTCTTAAAATCAAATAAATTTTAAGATATTAAATGTTGAAAATGGTCTTTTTTTTTTTCATTTATTCTAATGTTATGAGATTTGAGACCCCTTAATTATAGGCACTCTGTTTGCTTCTTGTTGGCATATCAAGCCTATCATTTCTCAATAGTTTTTACAAACTGCTAACAATAAACCACAATCTGTGCCTCTTGGGTTCACGTCAGTATTTTGAATAACCCTGTAAAATAAAAATCTAAAATAATCCGATATGTTTCATAGTTTGTTCTTGCATTTACAAAATAAGGCAATTAAATCGGATGGGGAATAAAGAAATGACGATTTTCTTTCTTAACTAAACTGAAAAATATTAGTAATAATATTCTTTCACGTTGATAAAGAATTTCACAAACTTTTATAATTGAATTTTATCGAACATACCAGCCTACCAGTAACTCTATTTTTTTCTGCCTTTTCTTAAATGAAATTGTGAAAAGCAGAAAATATTGTTTTTATAAGGTACTTACTTAATCTTAACTTGCTATTTTATACATTGAAAATTGCTTGTCGTATTCAAAAAATAAATTGAACAAGAACGGTGGCCAAATTTATTATATATGTAAGATGTAAGATTATATTGTATCGTAAGAACATTTACGAATTTTAAAAAGGACAAATATTCACAAGATAAAATATTGAAACGCAGAAAATTGAAAAATAGTTTTTTTATTACAGTTCTAGATAATTTTAACGGCTGATCGTTAAAAACTAGTTATTAAACTCGTATTTTATTCCATAACTTATTTAATCGTGGTGTATTATTTAAAGTATTTGTGCATATTTTATGATATTGTTCATTAAATGGAACAACATAAGAGTTTTAAAAGTGTTATTTTGAAAAGAATGCAATAAAATTATTTAATTATCTTTAGTTGTTAACAAAATATTTGAAAGCAACGTTTTTAGTTTTATTTTTGTATATTAATGAAACGCTCTGAGGTTGGAACGGCATGTTGTAACCTCTGCTGGTAAGCTTTTAAATTCAGATATGTAAAAAATGTAATTTAAAATACATAAAACTATTTTTTCACTACGCAACTAACAAAAAAGGATTTTTTGATACGAATTTGTTGTATTTAAAATGCGATATTTAAACAAAATTGTATAAAAAAAAAATATATATATATAGGGTAATTCAAAATAGAAGTTCTGCATTTATTTCTTAAACTGCTGATAGTAGAAAAATACCGACAAGGAAGATCAGACGAATACATGGTTAAGACGCATACTCATAATATTTTTTAAAAAAAGACTAGTGAAAATACTTATGAATGTTACAAAGGATCAGTCAAATTTAAGCGGCGAAATTCCAGTAGAAAGTTTGTAAAAAATAAAATACTTTCGAATACTTGGCGCAAAAAGACCAACGCTCCACGCCTTATGTCGAGCAACATTTTCCCTCTCCAAAAGCAAGCAAGCAATTTTAATGCACTTTGAAATTGCTTGTGAAATGAGTGATTAAATTCGCAGTACTTAATGAATTCAAAACTAAACGCTGAAAAATTTATTATTTTTTTCTGTAAGTTTATGTAATGTATATTAGTTGTTTGTTGCTGCAGTTGTTTAATTTTAAACGGTTTTACTGACGGATAAGTTTTAAGCGTGTTTTAAAAGCAACTGCCATGTTAAGGAAGGTCTCATTATAAGTTTCTATATTGAAGAAATCGTTGTTTCCATGGCAACAACTTTAAACAATCGTTACATTTCATTATAGATACATATATAAATGTATATGAGAAATCTTTAGTTATAAAAGAGTATTTATTTAAGTTAAACTTACTTAAACAAGACAAGTTCAGTATGAAAATGTTTTTCCAGCATAAATGAAAATGAATAAATCTATATATATCTTGGAAATGTTTCTGTAGAAAATTCCTCATGCCTTGCATTCAATAATATTTGAAATTTTAGTTGCTTAAAGGCGTATAGCCAACAGAGTGAAAAAGTATCCAAGCCGGGAATCGAACCCGGGTCCTCGGTATAGCGCACTGACGTTCTACCAACTGAACCACTTGGAACGATACCCAGCCTGGTACTTATCACTATCATATGTTGGCAAGGCTCCAACCGCAGCACATCATGGAATATTTTTCCGTGAGCCACCGACTCTGGGGCAAACACGAAACTATAGAGTAGCCTTGCCAACATATGATAGTGAGAAGTACCAGGCTGGGTATCGTTCCAAGTGGTTCAGTTGGTAGAACGTCGGTGCGCTATACCGAGGGCCAGGGTTCGATTCCCGGCTTAGATACTTTTACACTCTGTTGGCTATACGCCTTTTAAGCAACTAAAATTTTAAATATTAATGTTGTTTCTTAAAGAAAATTTGACATAAAAGCGTATTTTTTAGCTTCCGATATGCTATTCCTTTCGGGCAACAATTAAAGTATCGGCCTAAAAAAACAAAAACAAAAAAAACGTTACGTTACATAAGCCAGCCGTAAAACGAAGCAGATGGATCATTGTACTGTTTAATACTCATAATCTCTACTACAATTTTTTAAACTTCGAAAGCATTGTACATTTGCAATTTTTACACCTTCGCATAGGGAAAAAAAGAACTTTTAACTGCAATTTGTTTTAAAACTGCATCTCAATTTATTTTTGAGATATTAAAATTTTTGTAGTTTTTAATATATTTTCTGTAATGGTGGCAACTGAAGTACTCCATTTCTGTAGAAAGTGAAGGGCAAATAGTTGGAAAATAGTAGATTACTATGTCTTTTTGTTGCCATTTTCTCATAACAACTGAAAAATAATTGTAATTAAAATATGTGCTGTTTTGAAAAAATATAAATGAATGATTTCTGATAAAACATGGATCTATTATAAACTATATTTAATTTTAAATATTCATATTAATGTTACAAACAAATGAAGGCATATGAATCATTATAGACCGGAACTCGGCAGCACAGACAATCACCTCATCGAGTTCACGGATGCAATTCTAGGATTAGTTAAATATTGATTCGTAACACATTCGGCGTGCCAAGTTATATTTTGGTGGAAAACACCTGACAATCCGATTTTAGCGGCAGACTCGTAGGTTTACCATTGTGTTTCCCTGCTCCCATCCCTCCATGTTTTGATAAATTGTGGTGCAGGAAAACACAATTGTAAACTTACGAGTGAGCCGCTAAAATCGGGTTTTCAGTTTTTCCACCAAGATATGACTTGGCAGACCGATTGCGCTTTAATATGCTAATCAAGCTTTAACTAATCCTAGAATTTTATTCGTAAACTCGATGAGGTGATTATCTGTGCTGCCGGCTCCCGGTCTATTAGATAGCCGATTTTTTTTGTCGAATTTACGACATCGCTTTTTGCTGGGTTTATGTATTATTCCGCGATAGTGACGCCATATCTATACTTTTGTTTAGATGTTGTTTAAGACTGGATCGAAAATGTAAAATTTTTAAGCGGACGCAAATGACGTAATTTTATATAAAATAAAAGAATGTATTTAAAGTCTTAAAACTAAAATAAGTTTTGTAGAAGTGCATCATTTTCACTCCAGCGGTTTTGAAATTCTTCACAGGTGGAAATGCGTTTTGAAAATAACGCAATTGAAATCCCACACTTTTAAAACGCAAAGTTTTGCAAAAATTGAGAGTGTTTTTATAGAAGAGCAGTGACTTTTAGGTTAAAATAACATTTGTTTGAGAGTCAGACTAACCAATGTAAGTTGCATTTTTATTATAACTAATTTTGTAGGTTTATTATACATTTATGAAACAGTTCCTTCTTAAACATTTTCTTTCGTCTAAATTTGATGGGTTTCACCTCGTAATAATAACAGTAATTTTTTTTCCTCAGTTGGGGCGACACTAAGTTCTGAAAAAGCAGAATTCCTGCTTCCTCCCTGTTTTTATTATTATTCCGTCACCAAACGGTAATAAATCACAAATCAAGATTTTTTTTTTTTTTTTCTTTTTTTTTTTTTTTTTTACAGACGCTTTATCGAGGTTTTTTAATAAACATATATACCCACATGAGAAGAACATTATGTGATTTTTTCAGGTTTTTCTGAGTATGTGTGCATGGAGGCCTTCATTGTGAGTAATAAAAATGTAAAAAAAAGATATAGTAATTTAATAGTTATAAACACTAGCCCCCAAAAATTCAAAAACAAAAACAAAAAACAACAACATCAATACTGTACCAAAGTGCTGTTTTTACAGAAATGTATTGAAAGACAGGAGAATTTATTAATAAAGGAAATTTTATTTTCAGAATAATTACATTTACCCTCACTAGTTAGCGTTTTAGCGTTTTAGCGTTGTTAGAAATTTGTACAAGCCGCACAGCGCAATTTAAAATGAAACTAGGATTATAAAAGTTCAATTTGACAGATGTTATTAGTGAAAATAGCTGTTGGACGTAGCAAATTACTATGCTGAGCAAACAAAGGATAGCAACACAGCTTTGTGACCACTAGAGTGTTAATTGTGTTTGCTATTCAGGGAATATACGAGAGCCATCTAGAAAATAAGTTTCCCCCGGCCCGTAAAAAGAAACAAAATATAATTACCTAGAAAGATTTATTGCAAAAGGTATAGCAAGGTTTCAGCTACTTCTCAACGTGATTATCTAGAAAGATTTATTGCAAAAGATATAGCAAGGTTTCAGCTACTTCTCAACATAATTACCTAGAAAGATTTATTGCAAAAGATATAGCAAGGTTTCAGCTACTTCTCAACATGATTACCTAGAAAGATTTATTGCAAAAAATATAGCAAGGTTTCAGCTATTTCTCAACATGATTACCTAGAAAGATTTATTGCAAAAGATATAGCAAGGTTTCAGCTACTTCTCAACATGACATGATTACCTAGAAAGATTTATTGCAAAAGATATAGCAAGGTTTCAGCTACTTCTCAACATGATTACCTAGAAAGATTTATTGCAAAAGATATAGCAAGGATTCAGCTACTTCTCAACATGATTACCTAGAAAGATTTATTGCGAAAGATATATCAAGGTTTCAGCTACTTCTCAACACGATTACCTAGAAAGATTTATTGCAAAAGATATAGCAAGGTTTCAGTTACTTCTCAACATAACCACCGGAATTGTAATACTTTTCATAGCTCGGGATAAATTTTTTGTATTTGATAGAAGTCTGCCTCCTGTTAATGGATACGGCTTGTCCCAGATGTGAATCCACGTCTCATCATCTGTAACGATCCTATGGCAGTATTCTGCCGTTAAGGCGACCATGGACCTTTATTTGAGCAAAAATCGACCACGAAATCGGCATTTCTTTTTGTGTGCAATATTATTCCCCAATTTGTACTCTGTCATTCGTGGAAAATCGCATGCAGATGCGATTATTTTACGTAAAGTTACAAGTGTTTTAATTTTGTTCGCAAACACTTTTTTGGCCTTTTATTATACTTTAAATCTGTTTTCCTCAACACTGATGTTTCAGCGTTTTTTTTTTTTTTTTTTTTTTTTTTTTTTTTTTTTTTGAAATGCTCCTTGCTATTTAATTTTTCGTCAAAATTTATGAAACTGATAAGGAAGAATACTGATATTGCTTAAAAAGAAACTGTGTATGCATTTCAAAATTCGACTTCATTAAGACAATTAAATTTGATTTTTAGCTTATGATAAAGGCATAATTTTGATAAAAATCGATATGGAATTCAGAAAAATCTCTAAAAAATTAACTATTTAAGGGATTAAAAAATCGATAGACAGATTTGTTTGTAATAGATAATTAAAATCCAAAATCGAGGAAATATCTAAAAAATGAAGACGCAAGGAGTATTTTAAAATTTTGTTCTAAAATTATAAAAGATCTTAAAATTTTTAAGATCTTTTATACCGGAAGGATCTCTATTGGAATGATCTTATATTCAAGATCTTTTTATTGGATTTTTTATTAAGATCTTTTATAAGATTGGGAATAATTTCTTTTAAGGTGTTCTATATACTTATGGTGAAATGTATATTTGCACAAATTTTTAAATATCTACTATGAAAATTAAAAGAATTTTTTTAAACGTCCACCGTCTCCTTAACGGAATAAAACGACTCTTAAACCAAACGTTCTCGTAATTCATAACGGCATTCAACATTGAGGTGTGCTTGTTTCCCTCATCGTGATATCGCTGTAGAAAAATAAATGCTGTTATGCTCCCATGCGTTTAGTTTTGTGTTCGGGTGTAAGGGTCTTCGGCACCCACTTGGAGCACAATTACCCGACTACAGGTGTTTCGTGCTGATTTCATGAATAGCTGATCTTTTCTGCAGTTTTCTTCAGCGATACTATGATGAGGGCAACGAGTACTTCAACAGGATCGTTACAGGTGATGAGACGTGGGGTGACAACTGTGACAAGTTGGCTCCACTCCCAGGTGGTAGACTTCTATTACACTGGCCTACATAATCGCATCCCGCGCTATGACAAGTATTACAATTCTAGTGGTTCTTATGTTGAGAAGTAGCTGAAATACCGCGGTTTTCTTTTGAAATAAATCTTTCCAGGTAATTACGTTTTGTTCCTTTTTTACGGCTGTGGGAAACTTATTTTCTGTATGACCCCTGTACATATATTTTATATCTATCAAAAAAATCTCATGACATTCCGAAATTTCTGAGAAAATCCCATCATGCTTCTATCTATTATTTTCGAATTTTTTAATTTTAATTTTATTTTTGTGAGTTTTTCATAACTTTGTAACTTTTAATAAACAAGGTATACAGGGATGACCGCCCCGGAAACCCAGATTTTGCTTTAGCGTATAAGTTCAATCCAGGGGGGAGGACTCAAATCCACTACATATGGTAAGATGCATTAACAATGACTAGTTTTTACAATATTTTAAAACAGTTAATAACATACAGAAAAATATTCAGTTTGCTATTTTTGACTCTCAAATTCATAAGAAACAGCAGAAATTATCAGTACATACATTGATAGGAATTGTACCACATGCATAAACAATTACATGACATATTTTTTGAATATTAGAACTGGAAAATATTAAGTAAAATGCATATGCTGATAAATATAATGAAAATACTAGATTACTAAATAAAACAAACCAAAGTAGTCCTTCCGGCCAGTGCCGGGAGGAAGAGGTAGCCTTCATATTCCTTATTTTTTAAAAAGCAAGCTTATATTATTCAAACACATGAAGCTCAATTTAGTGGAAACCGATTATAGGAGATTCAATACTAATTTTTATGAATAATAAATCATTATGAATGAGAATTTCGTGAAATTAGTCAGCTTTATCCAAGCTGCTTTTATTTAAAGTAACTTATATTTGGCTGACAAATTCGGCGATATCTTGAAGTTCCTGCCATTTTAAGACAATATGGTGGATGAGACTAACGAGTGAACTTGGTCGAGACCTTAGTAATTCCTGTGTACATGCTCACTCACATCGGAATCGGTTGATATATACAAGTGCTGCCGCAGGCAAAAAATCAGATTTTTCAAAATGTCATCCACATTAGAAATTGAAACTGCTATAGCCATTTTTTAACATAAAACAAAACAAAAAATGCTCCGGAATCCTTATATTATGGCCAAATACTTAAGAAAGAAACCTTTTTCAATTTGTAATTTCTTTGCACCTCACTTTAAATGTAATTTTTTATTTAATTTAATGGCCTCCATTTTGAAACAAGATAGCTGATGAAGATGGCCAGCGAACTTGGTCGAGGCATTACGATACTATCCACATGCCTTCTTACATTGAAATAGGTTAATAAATACGCGTGTTATCGCATGACAAAAATCAGGTCGATTCAAAATGTCAGCCACAATAGAAATTCAAAGTGCTATAACTCAGCAATTTTTTTAGATATAGACGAAACAAAAACTGTTCCGCAATCTTAGTATTAAGGTCAAACACATACAAAAAAAAAAGAAAAATCTTTTTCATTTTCTAATTTTTGGTACCTCATTTTTTTATTTAAAATTTAATTTTTTTTTAAAATGGCCGCCATCTTGGAACAAGATGACGGATGAAGCTGGCGAACGAACTCGGTCGAGACATTGGTACGTATTATGTATACACCAAGGTACATCCAAATCGATTCATAAATACGACTGTTATTGCGTGACAAAAATCAGGCCGTTTCAAAATGTCAGCCAAACTAGAAATTCAAAGTGCTATAACTCAGCCAATTTTTAAGATAAAGACGAAACAATGCTCCAGAATCTTTGTATCAAGGTCAAATACATAAGAAAAAAATATTTTTCAATTTAAAATTTTTTGGTACCACATTTCAAATTTTAAATTAAAAAAAAATTAAATGGCCACCATTTTGAAACATGATGGCGGATTAGGCTGGTTAACGAACTCGGTCAAGGCATTGGTATGCACTAAGTATACACGAAGTTACATCCAAATCGGTTCATAAATACTAGAGTTACAGTGTGTCAAAGATCAGATATATATATGCACTATATTGCCATTAATGACCGGCAACTTTCAATTTTAGACATTTTGTCGAATATTTAGAAATATACTTGACAGATTCTTCTGGACTTTCAGGATTGAAAAGAAGACGTATGACCTCATATTTAGCAGTGACGATTAGGGGCAATTAGGGCGCCAACAAAAAATCAAAGAAAAAAAAATACTTGGGATCACCCTGTAAAATAAAATGCACGAAATGATCTATCGCTACCAAATATAAATAAACAGACATTGTGCAATATGTGCATTCTTTTATGGAAGAATAGCACGTATATTAATAGAGATATAGCGATTTATTTAAAAAAAATTAAAAAATTCTTGCATGTTTTTTGCTTATAACATGCAGGGTTTTCAACCAAATTTAACGCCGGTTCCAGAAAATTTGACAAAATATAGTAGAAACAATATAGTGTAATTGGAATATCAATATATTAAATATTTTAGGAACTATGAGCAGTTGTATGAAATAATTTTTATCTGCGCATGCACGAACGATAAGAAGGATCATTTTACATATTTTAATTGTCAACTCTATGGAGCAACTTATTAAAAAAAGAAACTAGTCAAATATCGTAAAAATTCAGAAAGATATCGGCGTTAAAGTGAGCAAATTTTTAGTTGTTCTCTAAAAGCAGCTGAATGATGAGGGATTTTACAAAAATTGTCATTTTTTATTAACTGATTTTCAGAAAAAAGTTAGTATTTAGTGAGTATCAACGAGTAGATTTGGAAAAAATGCTTCGATTTTAATACTTCTTTTGGTCATGGTATAGATTCGTTCTGGTGGTTATCCAAGAAGAACTAAAGCATGAATAAAAAAAAAAAAAAAAAAAAAAAAAATTAAAATTAAAAATGATAATTTGTGGAAAATCCCTTATCATTCAGCTGCTTTTAGAGAACAACTAAAAATTTGCTCACTCTAACGCAGATATCTTTTTGAATTTTTACGATATTTGACTAGATTTTTTTTAATAAGTTGATCCATAGAGTTGACTATAGAATTATGTAAAATGATCCTTGTTATCGTTCGCGCATGCGCAGATAAAAATTATTTCATACAACTACTCATA
Source organism: Maratus speciosus (assembly GCA_963932465.1). Lineage (NCBI taxonomy): Eukaryota > Metazoa > Arthropoda > Arachnida > Araneae > Salticidae > Maratus > Maratus speciosus. The sequence continues at coordinate 188,023,558 of OZ010795.1, read as the reverse complement.
TTTCCTAAAATATTTAATATATTATATTACAATTGCACTTTGTCATTTTATCTGAAACCGGCGTTAAATTTGGTTGAAAACCCTGCATGTTATAAGCAAAAAACATGCCAGATGTTTTTTACTTTTTAAATAAATCGCTATATCTCTATTAATATAGGTGCTATTCTTACACAAAAGAATACACATATTGCACAATGTCTGTTTATTTATATTCGGTAGCGATAGATCATTTCGTGCATTTTATTTTACAGGGTGATCCCAAGTATTATTTTTTTCCTTTGATTTTTGTTGGCCCCCCTAATTGCCCCAATTATGAAATCGACATTGCTAAATAGGAGGTCACACCTGTTCTTTTTAATTCTGATATTCCAGAAGAATCTGTCGAGTATATTTCTAAATATTCGATAAAATGTCTAAAATTGAAAGTTGCCGGTCATTAATGGCAATATAGTGTATATATATATATATACCAACTTTCGAACGGAGGGTGGTTTCGGGGTCTGGGGGTCATGATCGATGAAAATATACCAAAATTTTTTGAAATCGCTTTCCTCCGAACGGCTGCAATAGGTAGCTTTTTGTAATGAAAGCTACCTAATAAGACAAATATTTACATTATGTACAAAACAGGGGCTCCTGTCTGAAATGGGAGCTGAGAACAATGAGTTGATTTAACTAGCTCAGAAAGGGAGGGGATTGGTAAATATAAATTCCTTGTCTTCTAAAAATTTCATACAATCCGCGATACGTTGCAGGAGAACTGAACGGTCAAGCAGGTAACTTAACCAGTCAGGCAGTGTCATCTGTTGCGACTTTTTAACGTGGTAGTGGGTCGTTAGTGTGCAATGTAATGATGTCGATAAGGATCCACAGATGCAAAGAGGTGAGTCTCGTTTATTTATGGTATATAAGTGTTGTTGGAAGGGTCCGTGATAAATGAAGCGTTGCGTTTACATATAATATTTTTTGTACTATGATCTATAGACATATATTAAAATAAAAAGTTTAATCTTTTATACTGCCCTCCTTTTCAGATGGCATACATTTTTAACATTCCGCTGCGATTAAACAGGGCATTTAAAAAATGCCAATTTTCTTATGACTATACCGATGCAGTTAGAATATTTGGAATTTATAAACTTTTTTTTTACGACTTTAAAAGCGCGCCTTTCCGTTTTCTGTGCCAGAAAAAATACTATATGGGCGTTGATTTTGAAAATAACTATATATAACGCATATGCCAGAGGATCTTTCTACTCGATATGACATGACTTTGGAGATTGTGGTTCTAGAAACATCTAATACTCTAGCGGCAGCAGTGAATTAAGGCCCCACAGACACTCATTAACACCTGAAAATTAAACCGATGAGACACATTTAACCAAGCACACAAACTTAGAATGCCCACGGCATTAAACAAATTCGCTTTGTATCTAATATTATAACCTCCATTTGAAATAAAATTTATTGTAGCTAGACTGCTTTTCTTAAATACGAAACTTATCTATCAACATCAGTCATAATCATACTCGATTCTGTTCTGGTCGCTACCAGTGTCATTGCAATTTAAAACTTCAAAAAGTTCTGAACTATATTTGGAAGGAAACAGAAAATATAATTAAAGCTAAAGTCATTAACTTTTAAAGTCACTTAATTTATTTGAGGTCATCCTGTACTTATGTAATAAAAATATTAATTTTTATGTTCGTCAGACACTTGAAGTAAAATGAAAGTGGGATTTTTAATTATATATATATGTATATATATATATATATATATATACTAATTCCTATGAAATGACCTTTATTAAATCAAAAATATACACGCATTTCGCAGCAAACAAAGTTTCGAAGGAGATGAATATACTTCTCTGTAGATTTTATTGTGATATTCTTATATGCCAATTAAATAAGGACTGAAGAATTCATTAAAAATATTCCCGCTTCTACAAAATGCACCTGTTAATTTAGAAGAACACTGCAAAACTAAAAATCTTTTTTCTATCTAATTATGTTTATCGATTTATGTTATTTTTCTGAAAGAATATGAATGCAAACTTATATTTGTTAATATTTTCTTTTGAACTCTCTTCACATTTGCTATTGTAAATGCTACTTGAACTGTTTATTACAAAAAGCAGCTGTTAGCAATTTAAACAAACGACTTGAAAAAAAAAATCTGTTGACCAATAAAAATTCAATCATTTTGAACTTTTTATGTAGTATTGTGGTTTAATTAGTGAGAAAATAAAAAATGTTTATGGTATCGGCAGCTTTACATTTTCTTTCTTTGAAAATGCTAAATAAATCATGAAATACATTTATCTATTTCTTTTTCCATCTAAGGAAAAAAAAAGTTCGAAGACTAATTTTGTTTTTGTTTTTGAGGTTAATAGTTCGGCTGTTATTGGGGAATATGTTTACTATAATAAACTTTTTATAATTTAAAATTATATAGAAAAATATATAAACACATTTTTTCTTCCATACCTATTAAAAATGTAATTTGACACAGCAGAAAGGTTTATGGAATTTCGATGCAGTTTTGCAGTTAACATAGATTTCTGAAAACTTGTCCGTATCTTCAAAAACCATTCAAAAGAGAAAAAATCAGAAACCCCCGATAAGAATGATATTTTGAGGTTCAGAAAACGTTTCCAAAGTAGAAGAAAACAGTCTTTTTACAATCAGTGAGCTTTCGAAAAAGAAAAAGTTAATTTAACTTACAAATGTTGACTCGTCTTCAAAAGCTTTCTGAGGGAAAAGGAACAGTTCAAGAAGTGTGTGCACCTACAGGGTTACACTGAATTTTCGTAAATATTATCTCTTAGCATAGATGTATAAACTGAAGTATTTAAACTAAAGTATATAGTTCCTTTTATGATATTTACACGGAAATATTGAAATCCGTGCTTTAATCATTGAACCAATAAAAATTATTTTATGCGAATGTTTTGTAAAAATTATTATTGTAAAACTCGATAAATACATACAAAAAAAATCTAAAAAAAATCTCACAAGATTCCATTTTATTTGTGAAAGTTACACAATCGCGAAATGGTGCTGACAATTTAAACTGCAAAATTTATAAAAGCAGTGTTATAAAATGATCCAACGTGCGAAGCATATCAGAGACTGAAACCGCATAGTTTTCACAGACTCAACGAAGAATTTATAGCATTATTATAAAGAGATTTGTGGGAAAAATAAATCTAATTCTTAAACTCCGGATAATAAACCTATTTAGACCAAAGTTCACTGTACAACAATATTCATTCAGGGGCAGCATACGTATTTATTTTTATACAAAGCTTAAAAATCTGAATACGAAGTTCTATATTTCTTAATTTCATTCAAATTTTAATGCCACATTTATCCTGAATAAAAATTTACATTGCTCAGACTTCAAAACACACTAAAAATGAGTTAACGATTGTTCGGAGACTGTGTCAAAACTGAGAAAGGCTTGAGATACCAAGTAACATGATGTAACAACAATTCTTAGCAAGAATAACAATGCTCACCAGGAAAGAGTAAAATTTAATCAAGTACCTTCATGTTTAATCTCAGTAGTCGAGGAGCCAACGATATTTTTTTGCTTAACCATTTTATACGTACAAGCTGATTTCCGAATATGTAACTAATCTTAATTAATCAATCACGACAACAGCCGTCAGCTATCTCAATGACGCTAGATGCTGTCTCGAGAACCGCCACATGTCCCAATCAAAAGTAAATCAATAGTAACCCGATTATAGAAAATCGACACTGGTTACAGTGGCGATTTAACCCCTTAATCTTTCGGGTTTTTTTACGTATTGTACTTGTCTGAAAGATACATATTAAAAGCTATCTATATCATTAACTTACCTTTACTATTCTTTGTTAGCAGGCCTTCAATTCCATGGCAGATCCAAGAAGCAGATCACGGGGGTCATGAACCCCCTCCTAAACAAAAAAATTCTAAAGAATTAAAAAAAAAATGAAATATATATTAATTTTTTTTTAATTTACCCCTTGATCAACAATAAAAATCTTTCTGACTCATTAAAGCTCCACTTAAATCCAAAGTAGATAATTTCTGACACATCCATGAAGTCATTTTTAATCTCAGATGAAAGACATTTGCAAGTGAACTTATACAGAACAAATGTGATTGATTAGCGTTTTCCCTTTTTTGATAAAGACAAAGTATCTTTCGGGAGATCTCCGTTAAATGGGGGTTTTTAAACTGAATTTCAGGCAGCGACAGGCAATTGCTTCCTCATGACGGCATTTTTATAACTGTCAAATCTTAAAAATTGGCTCAAAATGCTCAATTTCTTGAGTGATTCTTTGTCTTTATAAGAAAAATGGGAAATTCTTCAATTTCTTGGTATATAAATAAAATGTGTAAATTTTGTATTTTTACGAATATTAATGCTTTTTTTTTTTTTTTTGTATTTACGAATGAAAATGACTTCTCAAAAGTATCGGAAAAGTATCTCTTTTGGATATGCCGGCTGTCTTCAATATGAAAATTACTTATTAAGAGATGTGACCTCTCCCAAAAAAGGAGCCACAACTCCTCCCTCCCCCCCTCTAAATGGAGGGCTGGATCCGCCATTGCTTAAACTTTCTCTTGTCTCCAGCTGATCGCTATATTCATCCCGATTTTACAATTAAAAATGTGTATGTTATAGTATATATTGATACGTTGTGTATGCGTTCAGCAGTGCCATAAGAAATTCACTATTAATAAAATTTTTAAACTCTCCCCCTCACTACAAATCAAATTGTTGTATACCTGACGTTGAGAAACTCTGTTCTAATATTAAAAGTAACAAATTAATATTTCGCTAAATAGCTAATTGACAATTAATTCTTATTTATACAAGAGTTCAAATATTATTAACTGGAAAATCTTGTGATATGTTTCGCAATTTTTCAATTTTTCAGTCTTTCAGTTAATTAGACCATAGAAGATTGATTTCACTATTTTTACATATTTGGAGTCAAACTCACAATTTTTGTCAGCAAGATCAACATTTGTTCTGTATTTTTAATTTTCATCATTGTCTTTAAAACAATTTTTAAACTAATAAATATTCTACTAATAGAAATGCAAGGAACTAAAATCCGCTATTTTTTAATAATGCAATAAAAATATATAGACAAAAATATCTATATGAAAATGCCTCTATTTCTGAAATAAACTTTAATATAAATATTCTTTCAGAGTTTTAACACGGTTAATATTAAATTAAACTACTTTTTTAATTCAGAAATAGTTTGATAGCTTAATTGAAAATGAAACATTGAACTGTCATCTCTATTAACATAAAACGTTTCAAAAATGTAAAATATCAGAACATATTGCTTTAGAGTCGTTTATGAAACATAATGTCGCACAGGCTACGATAAGTATGAGAGACATGTACTGTCATGAATATTTTTCTCACTATTTTTTATCTTTATTTTTTTTTATTTAAAAAAAGATAAGAAATATTGTTTTATTTTTCATTTACAAGGTGGAAAAAAAAAATCGGGATCAAAATTATTTAGCCAACTTTCTATTTATGATAAATATTTAAAAAAGTCTGAGTGCATTTGATTCCAGTTAATTCAATTCTTGAAGTTTTCTATACTAATATTTTGGAACAAGAACATTTATGCAACACATATCACTATACACTTCGGGGTAATAAAAGCAACCAATTAAATATTTTCAAACACAGGTATATTTACTGAACCATTTAAAAAATGTACCTTGTTATGTTTTTGAAGCTCAAAAGGAAATATGTTTAATTGAATATTATCTCAATCTTTTATTTATTGAAATGGAAAAAAGTATTTTATATGAGTTTATGTTTCTTTTTAATGACACGATGAAAAAGTCTATTGATATATTCTAGAAAATTGCATAATAATCATATTTAAAAAATGAAAGGAAAGAGAATAATGCTGTTATGTTTATTTTATTCTGTTTATTCGGCCCCGTTTTCTGAAGACAAATATTTAAAAAATATATCCCACTGCGGTTAAACAGGGCATTTAAAAAAAGGCCAAATCTTTTATGAGCAAAACCTATCCAGTAAAGTTACTTCGCATTTTATGAACTTTTTGCCTTTTACGTCACTAAAAGCGCGTCTCTCTGTTTTTTGAGTCGGAAATTATATTTTGAGAACTTAATTGGGAATGAAAATTTAAACTATCATTTATTTCTATTAATATACTAAGTTTCAAAAACTTAAATAAACTGAACATATTATTTTATTGTTGTTTAGAAAACATAGTGTCATGCATTCTATTAGAAAAAGGCATTTTCTAGAGACATGTACTGTCATGAATATTTTTTATTATTTTTTATATATTTTTTTAATAAAAGAAGGATAAAAAAAATGTTGTTTTATCTTTCACCTATGGGGAAGCAAATGTTTAAAAAAAATGTTCGAGATCAAAATCACTCAACCAACTTTTTATTTAAGGTAAATGATTTAAAAAGTTTGAGTGTATTTGATTTCAGTTAATTCATTTTTTGAAGTTTTCTATAATAATATTTTGAAAAAAGGACATTGATACAACACACATCGCAATATATTTCGGGTAAGAAAAGCAAACAATTAAACCTTTTCAAACATAGGTATATTTTACTGAATCATTTAAAACGAAAGTATTCTATTTTTATATTTCTAGTGTTTTATTTTTAATGTCCAAAAGGAAATACGTGTAATTGAATATTATTTCAATATTTTATTAATTAAAATAGAAAAAAAAGGTATTTTATACGAGTTTATATTTCTTTTTAATGACAGGATAAAAAGTCCTTTTGAAATATCCTGGAAAATGCATAATAAGCATATTTAAAAAATTAAATGCAAGTGAATAACCCTGATGTGTTTGTTTTATTCTGATTTTTAATACATGAATATTCTCTGAATACTAATGCTATTTAGATTTCTTTAATATCTTTTCTGTGACGTTTATTTTTATTAACAAGTTTATGTAGAAGTAAGTTTAAAAAAAGAAATAAATTTCTTCGGTAAATTACCAAATAAAGACTGCAATATTATATGTAACATGCAATACTTAAATGAAAATAAAAATAATGGCACATTCTATTCTCGTTTATATCTAACAGCATTTAAACGCATTTTATATAACAACTTTTGTTATTTTTATCCTTTTCCAATATAATGAAACCAGGTTAAGAGTTTGTTCATCTGTCTATTTGTTCACCTCCCATTTCTATTAAATTTATAAATGAAAACCTGAGTGGAAGAAAATGTTATGTAACAAAAATTAGAATTCGAGAAAATTGAAGTGAAAGTTTTTTGCTGTAATTTAGTTATTTATTTATTTATTAGCAGCAGATTTTTGGATGTTAATAGTTGATACTAAACTTTCCTAGAAAAGAAAATTAACATTTAATTATTAAATATTAGAAATTATTTCCATCATTTAAATTATTAAATATAAAAATATTAAATATTAAAAGATACTGTCTCATATCTTCAATACTAAGAAGGATTTTAGTATTTTAATTTTACCATATTATATAATACCTCATAACGCTTTCATACATAAAACAAAACAAATTTTGAGACAATGTATCATAACATTTTCTTCCACTAAGCTCTGTAAATATGCTTGGATTGCCACGACATACAAATATGTCATTAAAATGTGTCGCAGTAGGTTACCTATTGAAAGTTGCACGTATAGCGTTTATGATTATTTTGTAGCGAAACACAAAATGATTAGGATACCTCACAGCTTGGAATTTGTCTGATGGGTTTTAATGTATTATTTTAAATAACACGAAATTGATATACATTATATAAATTTGCTGTAGGACTTCATTGTTAAAAACGATGAGTGTAGCATTCATAATTATTTTTTTTATGTAACCGCACAAAATTATTCAAAAATATTCCGATCTATGAGCTGTAAAAGTTTTAAACAAATCCACATAAAATCACGTGGATATAATATTGTCAAGTGGAAGTAATAAAAAAGCATATATTATAATGACAGTATGTTTTCACTTATTGACATTTATCTAAGTTATTGATATGTATTGCATCTTGTCATTTTACAACAATGCTGTGTGTGATTTACGAAGCTTATAATTTGCTTGTTTCATGTGCTGTTAAAGATTGTCGTCACGCGCGCTGATTAGCTTGCGTCCGCTGGCGCAATGCGGTATGTCTTTGTCTGTGTGTTCTTACGCACCCCAATAAAAGAAAATGCTCTCTCTTAGGGACTCAACTTTCCGCTGTTTTCCTTGCTTTACGTTCTGTGCAGTCATCAATTAACTCTGGAATACTTATTATTATCGATATATGTTTAAAATATGAGAGATATGTTTAAGGTACGTTTAAATGTACTCTTAAATTAATTTAATGCTAAAAATATCTTAAAATGTCTGTCACCCTTCGATTTTCTGAATCAATAGTTCTTTAAATATTTAGATACTTTCCTCAAAGAAATGTAAGATGTTTTACCTTAATAAGCATATTGAAATTAACTACCGTCTGAACTTTGAATATACGAAATTTGTTTTAGATCACCATTCTAGACTGTACTATTTGGATCATACCACTGCCAACGTTAATTAAATGCTGCATCTTTATTAAGATATGAGTCATGAATTTTTTTTGAGATGGCTATTAAGATCTCATAATCATGAATTCTGTACCAATTTTTAATAAAAGTACGTACCACCTAATGTTTAAACTGCCACATAGTATCACTCTAAAATAACTGAATGGGATCTACATCTGCTATGAACCTACTCCATCCAAGTAAAATGTCACAGATACACACACTCAAACATACATATATACATATATTAACACATCCTAGATGAGTGAAGATAAAAACTATCAAAGGATTTTGACACATTAGATAGAAAATATTTTGAAATAAACTACAACATTATAAAAATTCTTCTTTCAGCTTTCATATATATAGCGTTAAGGTTAGTTTGATAAATTCGGTTATTATTAATAATAACCGCGTCTTTTGGTAAATTTGATAAATTTTGCATATTAATCATATTTACCGGTTTTTATTAATAATTACCAATGAAGCTCGGTCATTATGATTAATTAAACTTAGTAACGAATACGTCCTTTACTGGAATATATACTATCATAACTGTATGAAGCTAATAACAAAAATATATGTGTTAAGAGACAATATAATTCTCAATCAAAAGACGTGTCCTATTAATGCAACACCAAGGCCTAAGGGAATAAAGATAATTATTTTATAATTACTGAATCAGTTAGGTATAAACACTGAAATTATGAAAAAATAAATAATTCAGCATACTTTTAGCAGTGCATACTTTTAGCATTAAATATTAAGAAAAATTCAGCATAAGTAGAAAGTTTTAAATTTAGATTACTATTAAATTAATTTTAATATATAGCAAGGGTATTAAGAGAAGTTACTGTCGGCAAATAGAATAAAGCAAGAAACCCTCCCAAAAGTGCCAAATTAGACGGCCATCGAAGAAAATACATCTTTTCAATTCGAAAAACGAGCTGAGGGTTCCAAATACAATATTAATTTTATAACAAACAATAAATTGCAAATATTTTACATTAGAAATCCAATATTATTACATTTTTAACAAATTATTTGTTTTGGAAGGAAAGGATGTTGTGGCGTTTGGAATTATAAAACGTATTTGATTTTTCATAGCATTTTTCACTAATTATATATTTTGGCAGGAACAGCTATTGTGGCATTTGTAGTTACAAATTGTTTCTGATTTCTTATTACATTTCTAACAAATTATTTATTTTGGCATGAAGAGCTATTGTGGCATGTGGAGTTACAAAGCGTTTTTGATTTTTTTTTAATTTGCAGCAATTCGAGTCACAATTGCCTTTACAATTGTAATATTGGGATTCTTGACCACACAGGTTGGAATTTTTACGAGTACATTCTCTTATAGATTTATTTCACTCACTGGCGGTTCATTATTTGAAATTAAAGCTTCCTTGAGACAGTAAAATCATTTCTTGTGTACAGTTGATTTAAAATTCAGTGTTTTGTACTAAGTTTATATAAGTTTTCCTTTTTCTTAGAAATTACAACAGCTATAATATTTCGGCCATCAGCATCTCTCTTACCTATCTCTGGTATTCTTTTTGCAATGTTCTTTCCTACATTTGCACTTGGAAATTTTTACTTCGAAGTCGTAACATTTTTTCCCCTTGCTTATTTAGTAACTGTTTAGCAGTGCGTCGAGCTTCTTGAATATTTTTCGAGATTTCATCTAGTGAAAAGGAAGATTCTTCCTTGCTTTCTTCAAAATCTTCCATTTCAACACCACCGAATTTTTTTTTCCTTTGCTATTTCAGTATTATGTTATTCCCCTTCAATTTGGCCATCACTCTTATTACCGTTTTTGAGTGAACCTGAAACAGTTACCTCCAAGTCTTCCTTTGAATTATCCAGTTCCATGTCCATATTATTATTATCCATTGCGTATATATCCTTATCCTTGGTTGAAATTGCTGTCAGAAGTTTGATATCATTACTAGACTAATTTCTTATACAACAAGATTTTCTTCACTTGTAATTCCTGCAAAAATATTGACTGGCAAATGGGTTATTAAACTTGCATTCTCTTTATAGTTAAATAAAGCTTCATAAGGACTGCTATCTGTTCCAGAGTGATGTGCATTTTTTTCTTAAATTGAATTAATTTCATTCCTTCTGGCCACTTTGTTGTACTATTAGTTTCAAACCAAGTGGATAACATCTTTTCAATGTCTTGGTTTGCTCTTTGAACTGAGATTTGCATTTGACTGTGTCTTGGTTTTCCATGAAAAATTTTGAGTAGATTCGACAAACTACTTCAATAACTTTATTAGGAAATTTTCAGCCATTGTCACTTATACTTTTATACGGTGCTCCAAATATTTTGAATGCATTCATTAGGTAATAAGAAACTTCCTCAGCTCGTTTTTAACTTTCTTAACTGAATAATTTTCGAACTCACAACAAAAATAACATGAAATTGACTCTACTTGGTACACTAAACCATCAAAACTGGCAAAAAATAAATATTAGTGAGCGTCCCTAAAGATGCAGCTGTTTGCATCTAAAATGAACAATGTACTGATATTGAAAAGTTGCTGACAACAGACAAAAACAAACAAACTTCACGAACTTGCGCGCTTACAAAAGCTGTTGCGCGATTGCACAGTAATAGTGAGGCGTTGGCACGGAATAAATATACGCATACATAAAGCAAATTTCCAGCTAAACGAGTTGAAATTTATTAAATTAACCAAACTTGATTGGTAATTATTAATAATAACCGGTTAATTTGATAAATTCTCATAAATTAATCATATTAACCGGTTTATTTGGATATTATTTGGTAATTATTAATAATAACCGATTAATCATATTGACCGTAACATATATATAGATATATATATATATGATAACCATTTCACATTGCTCTTTCATTCGTTCTACATAATATTTCACAAATGGAATCAGTTAATATCTAAAAGAGAAACATGCTATTATTTTGCTAAATAGAGAGAAAAAAAAACGAAACAAAAATATTTTTCACTAAACAGTTCATTACATAAGATTTGAAGATATGAGAAGATTTACATAACTTATTTTTTTTTCTAAGAAAACCAAGTAAACGAACAAAAAAGTGCCATTACATTTATTTCTAGTATAAATCACAGCTGATGATTTCGAATAAATACAAAAAAGAAATGCTTTTTTTATAAATTTTAATTAGTATCTGTCATTTCGTATATTTCTCTTTGTAAAACATTATTTCAAGTTTGTTATTTTCGCAGCATATGAAAAATGTAAAGTTGGAAGAAGCAGTTCAATAAATTTGAAGTTTTTTGCCAAAATATTTTCTATCAAAGGTGATTTATTCAGAATAGCTGTCAAAATTTTTTCATGATTTTTATCTTTACGCATCTATGAAGTGTGAAGTTATGAAATGTACGTTATATTTCTGATTTATTTTTCAGTCAAAATAAAATTGTTTTAATTTTACTTATTTTATCTTAATGTTATGAAATATATTAAAGCTTAATTTCTTAAATATTTTTTTTTAGGTTTCAGATATGCTTGCTACATACAGACAACTGGCACTTTACTTTTAGGACTCCTCGTGTACACGGATGCCCAGGACGAAGTCTGAAATTGTTTTTTAAATGGAAATATGTCGAAAAACTCTCTAAACAAAACTTAATATAGTGTAAACTTACCAACAGTTTACGCTGTTATTGAAACGAACACAAAAATAACCAAATTAAGATTTTAACGCCATAATATATGACGTTAAAACTGGTGCTCTCCCTTTAAAAGTGTATGTTATTATAAATAAAACAAACAACAGTTTATGTCCTGGAATATTAAATAACAAACATTTGTTCATTTTCAATATTTAGAGAATCATATGAAATAATAAACGCATATCAAAGGCTCTAATAAGTAATTTTTATTAACATTTAGTCACACCTATATTTACTCTTATGGTCGTTCATTATAACTTACATAATTTTTTTAAATCAAAATGTATTATTGTTCCTTACATTACTGTTATTTCTTAAAACTTGCTGCTTTTTTTTTGTTTACTTCTGTTACTAAAGTATGTCTGAAAGAGTTAAAGTAAAATATATTTTACCTTAGACGTTGAATTTATTTTAATTCACGTTTCAATACGTTATTTCCACTTTTTCTTTTTAAATTGAAGAATGCGCTAAAATTGAAATTCTGACAGAAAACCCTTTTTTTTTAAAAAGTATTTTGCCTGCTTTATATTTTGCATTTACTTTTCTAACTTCAAAAAACATGTATGATTTTGAATATAAATTTGTGATTCTGAACGTTATCAAAAAACTATCAAAAATAAAATAATTCTAAAAATATTCCTATTATTTATGCTTAAAATTATTCTACGGCGAAGGAAGATAATTTTTTTTATATAAATTTATATATTTTTTATTGAATTTTTATACTAAACTTTTTTAATTTTAGGTCCTTTATTTATACGATCACACAATTTTAAATAAAATAGGAAAATGTTGTGATAAGGCTTAAAATTTTTTAATTGAATCGAACGATAAATATTTATATTTAAGAGTTTTTCTTCTTTGTGTTACATGTAAAAATTATGGTTTCTAACGTTAAAATAAAAAAGAACTTTTATTCTTCACTTTATCACTTTTAATTTATGAGTGAATAACGAAAGTTTGTGTTTGTAGAAAAAACTGAAAAAAATATTTTTAAATTAGTTTGTAAAAAATGTTTATCTGATACTTTTTTCTGCTTCAGATTTTTAATGGGTGGTTGTATAATTGTTACGTTTTCATAAATCCATCTTTTAACGTTTTTTTTTTTTTTTTTTTTAAAGTTTAATTTGACTGATAAAAAATTATTTGCATTTACATATTTAATTAATTTATTTAACTACACAGTTAAAGAATCCCTCTTCATATTTAATGTTAAAGGTGATTTTTCATTTCACCGTCGATAGATAAACAAACGCCTTCTTTGTTTGTGTTTCATGAAAAAAAAATAGTTTTCTTTTTTAGTTGAAACGTTAAAGACCTTAAAAGTAAAAAAATTATTTCAAAAGTAAAAAAAAAATTCAAAAGTAAAAAAAAATTCCTTAAAAGTAAAAAAAGAAATATATATATATATATACACAAAACTCTATTCAAAATTGGTAAAAAAAAACTGCCTTATTGACTTATTGATACAGTTTTTTTATGTGCTTGAGGTTAAGATTGATATATTTTTTTAAATTTATAAATAATACCCCCCACTATGAAATTCAAACTTAATAGATTACACTCATTGGCAAAAAAATAAAAGAAGTTCCGGCAAAAGAAATATGTAAACTGTACAGATCTAATATTCCTAAATCTAAATATGACATGTAAATTGCACCAACACGTACCATTTTTTAGAGAAACAGTTTTATAATAATAACAAATGGGGAGGGATTAAATCATAATTATTTGGAATACAAAATAAAATTGAAATCATGAAAAAAGTATTTTCACTATCTTAGATAACAAATTGATAAAATATAGCATGCAAATCTAGGTTGTTGAAGGTACGTTTATCGTGCATTTTTGTTTCGGTGACCAATCCCCATTTCGTGTTCGAATTTATTATTTACTATCCACTAATATATTTTCATTTCTTATGTCACTCTAACTCGGATAATGTTTTATATAAATTTATCTATAGACAATTTACATAACATTATATACATTTTATTATTTACACAATTTCCACTTACTTTAGCACGACATAAAATACCACAATTGAAAAAAGAAAGACCTCTTACCTAAGAAATGGTACGTGATACATCAATTGTTGGAAACGTTCATTTCTCTTACCCTATCTTTTAGCGCATGCGCACACAGTGACGATTCTCCAACTCCGCTCTGCCAACACCTACTTGAACTTTTACAAGTGTCAAGTGGGTGTTGGCTCTGCGAGCGAGAGTGTGAAGTTCTGTTAAAAACATGTCAGCGCTTAGTCTCACTTAAGATATGTGTATGGTAAAGCGAGGAGAGTCTGCGCATATTTCAAAAGAATAATAATAAAAAATCTAAATATTAATATTTTGCTAAACTATGCATGAATAATTTTGACTTCATTTGTTTTTTATGCATTTCCATTGTTATTTTGTTGTTATACTATAATTTAATAGAACAGCAGCAATAAAACCAAGAAAACTATTTTGCGCAATCTCTCCTCAGGGTAGGAGAGAAAGCGCACATGGGTAGGAGAGATTACGCACGTAGGTAGAAGAGATTGTTATTAATAATAACTACAATTAAATTGTTAACAATAATAATTACATTTAATCGACATTGTTGAAAGGTTTTTGTGAGTAAATATTGTTGTATTAGAAGTGAATATTTCAACCAAATGTTTAAATAATAAATAAAAGAAAGAATTTTAACAACAGTTAAAATTTTTAGTTTAAGAAGATTAAAATATCAGAAAAAGCAAGCCCTACTAAGATTACAAAATAACATTAATCTAGTTGATATCATGTTTAACTTGAAAATTACTTGAAAATTTATGGATCAGTAACATTAGTTGCACTATGTTTCCTTTTGATTTCGATGGCATTACACTACTTGGAATGGGTGAAAGCTTTTCCAAAACATTGTATTAGAAAATTTATTTTAGGTAACAAAATTAATTTATTAATAAATATACTATTAATTTATTAACAAAAATAATTACATAAAATTTATTTAATAACAACTGTATTATTAATTTATTAATAAAATTTTTATCCTGCAAAAGTATTTTTTTGCAAATTAATTTGTTGCCAAATTTAGTTTTGATAATTATGTGTTTTTCCGAAATTATTTCAAAATTGAGTCATTCATATATTTTACACGTAATTTGCAATTCATACAAATTTATCAATAAGCTGTGTAATCTCTCCTAGCACTTAAACTTATTAGGAAATGCGCCATCTCTCCTAAGTAGCAGATGCGCAAACTCTCCTATTTTGGTAGGAGAGATTGCGCGGCCTTTTATTTAAATATGGCCGCTTCTAAAATGAATTTTTGGTATTCACATACTTAGTCCAGGTTAGTAGTTTATAAGAAATCGTTTAAGTTCAAAATATTTTGTATTACTGACGTTCTATAAAAATTCTGACGAACAGTCATGAAAATTCAAGCACTTACTTTGGAAAAAAAAACAAAAACAAAATAGCACTGCTTTATCCAAGACGCTTGGAACAATCAATATGCACATTCATGTAGACACTGCACTAATGCTACTGTACAACTACCTGGAGTCGCTAGGCGCGCACTCTACTCCTTCCCGTCGAATCTCTTTATGCGCAATCTCTCCTACCGCGCAAACTCTCCTCGCTTTACTACATATATTTTTGTCTTCGTGTCAGCGTTAATAAATAGTTTATACCAAGCTACCTTTTTGTGCCCCATAAACCAACAAAGGTTATGGATACCAGAGTCGCTACGTCACTGCACTGTAACTAGCAGAAATAATTTTTAATCCGATCTTTCTAATTGTGATTTCTCAGGCCTAAAGCGAAGAAATTTCTCAGGCCTTAAGAACTGTTACGTTCTGATTATTAACTGTTTTCATATTTGACTGTGCTATATATGCTATGTGAGATATTCTGCTTAACTATGTCTCATGTTACGACAATTGAAAAGTTCGGTAACTTTGATAGCTTGAAGCTTCAAATTGAAGCTGTATTAATAAAAAATCATCTTTGGGATTATGTAACCGCAAAGAAGAGAAACCGGTCGAAGATACCGCAGATGAAAAGAAATTGTTTCAGGCTGATCAAAAAGCCCGTGCTGACATAATTCGTACCATAAATTTTAGTGAACTATGTCATATTAAGCACTGTGCAACTTCAATTTCTGTATGGAATAAATTGAAAGAAATTTATGAATTAAGAGGACCCGAAAAAAAAGCAACTCTGCTAAAACTGCTTCTATTTCGAATAATGAGTACGAGTGAAACGATGTCTGAACATTTACATATCTTCGAAATTGTTGATAAAGTAAAAGAAATGGAAATGGAAATTGCGGATCATTTGTTATCAAATCTCCTACTATAAAGTGTTACTGTTGATTCTTTGAAAATTAAGATGCTCGAAGAATGGGAAGCCAGAAAAGAAAAAATCACTTATGATTCTCAAAATACCTATTACATAGAAAATAAAAGAATTAATCAAGAACTGAAGAAAAATGAAAAATGGAAAACTAATCAGAATGAAAATTTTCCTGCGGAAAGATATTATCGCAATTTCAATTACAATTACTGTTCGGAAATGAGATAACAAGCTTCCGAATGCAGAAAGAAAATAGCTGACAGAAAGCTTGCTTCTTTAAATAAAAGAAATCAAGGATCAAAGATGACTACTAGTTATGAAGAACCGGTTAGTATGGCATTTAACAAGTCATATCATCAACCTACTGCATGATGTTTAGATGGTGTTGTACATCTCATATATGTAAAGACAGAAATTTGTTTGCAGAATTGCACCCTCGTGTGAATTCTACAATACAGCTTGCAAATAATAAAACAGCAAAAATTACAGGAATAGAAACAGTTCAAATCACAGTGCCTAACGGGAGTGGGAATATTAATGTCACACTTAAGAACGTTCTGTGTGTACCTGAATAAAAATGCAATTTAATTTCAACGTCAAAAGAAATGGCTAATAATCGTTCTGTACTTTTTAAGGAACGTTATGCTAAAATAATTGAACCTAATGATTGTACACTAGTACAAGCTGTTCGTCAAGGTGATTAATGCTATGTACATCCAAGCATCAAGATAGCTGCGATAGCACAGGTAAGTGATTGTGTAAAATAGCATCTAAAGTTAGAGCATTTAAATGAGTCTGATTTAAAGAAACTTAAATCTAAGAATAGGGTTAGAAATTTAAACTTGAAAGATGACGGTATCTTACAGACAGTAAAATTTGTATCCAAGGTAAACAAACTGCACACCCTTTCCCTAAAGAATTAGATTTTCAAAGTAATGATTTATTGTTTCGGATCCATTCAAACCTATGTGGGCACATGAGGGTCCCTTCACATGGAGGATCGCGATATTTTGTCACTTTTATTGAGGATAAATCACGTTATAATCAAGTTAATTTTCTTAAAAACAAGGATGAGGTTAAAAATGCATTTTTTAAATACAAAGCAGCAAGCGAAAACCGCCTAGGAAAGAAAATAAAATTCCTTCGTACAGATAATGACTTAGAATATTGCGGCAAAAGTTTGATAAATATATTGAAGTATCCGGTATAAAACGAGAATTATCTTCCCCCTTAACTTTCCAAAAGAATGGCTCCGCAGAAAGATCAAATAGAACTTTAACTGAAATAGCAAGGTGTTTACTATTACAAAGTAATCTTCCGCAATATAAGGCAAAATAAGGGAAAATTTCATCCTCTATCAGACGAACATATTTTTGTAGGTTATTTTAATGAATCAAAAGTATATAGGCTGTGGAACAAGAAATACAGAAAAATTATTATAAGCCGAGATGTTCGATTTTTTAACGAGTTTGAAAATTATCCTTCTTGTAACAGCGAAATAAAATTATTTTTTTCTTTCTCTCAAATAGTGAAAATGCTAGCATAAACACAATTACGCTAGAGTCAGATATATTTCCCGTCGTCTAGAAAGAAACAGACCCAAGTACTGGCGACCGTGACGAAGAAATTGAATCGTAATCTTATGAAATTTCCAACACCTCCCTTCTTTCAGAGGGCGCGGCAGGCTGAGAAAAATTAAAACGTGTAAAAAGTGTAGACCTTAAAAGGAATATCAAATAAATATTCCGAAAGAAGAAAAATTTCAAGTTGCAGTAAACAATTCTTTTGAGTTTTGTCCTGAATTTCCTGAAATTTTAAATAGTTCATGTAAAAAGGAATGGATAGATGTGATAAATTTAGAATTTAACTCATTAAAGCACGAAAATATATGGCAAATAGTAGATTGGACAAAACATAAGAAAATTATAGGATCTAAGTGCGTTTTAAAAACAAAATATAAACCAGACGGGTCAATCGAGAAGTTTAAAACCAGACTTGTGGTAAAAGGCTGCACACAAAAACCTGGCATCGATTTTGACGAAAAGTTTTCTCCTTTAGCAAGATTGAGTTCAATCAGATCTGCGATCGCATATGGCATTTAAAATGCATATCAATTACGTTTTATTATGGCTTATGTAAATGACGATTTAACTGAAGAAATGTACGTGGAATTACCTGAAGGTTGTAAAAATGAATCTAATGCTGACAAAGTTTGTTTATCAAAAATTCCCTTTATGGATTAAAACAATCAGATCATAATGATTCAATAAATTAGGTGAAAAATTGAAATAAATGAAGTTTGATCACTTAATGCGGATAAATGTGTGTATTTTTTTAAATCTCCCATTGAAGCTATTATCATTGTTTATGTTGGTGATCTTATAATTATTACTAAATATAAAGAAGATTATCAATATATTACAAATGAATTAGCAAAATCATTTAAAATGAATGATTTAGGTCTTTTACACTATTGTCTGGGCATAGAATTTATGCAAAACGGAGACAACATTAAAATTATCCAAAAGACGTAGATTGAAGACATTCTGAGCAAATTTAAAATGCAAGAATCCAAACCAATAGCTACACCTTTCGATTATAACGTGAAGCTTACTAAAGATATGTGTCCCAAAACTGAAGAAGAAAAATCTGAAATGAATAATAATCCCTATCGTCAACTAATAGGATCTCTTATGTATTTATCAGTTGGTATTATACCTGATATAAGTCATGCTGTGAATTTTCTAAGCCAATTTAATAACAATACAGGTAAACCACATTGGATAGCTCTAAAAAGAATTTTGCGATATCTAAAAGGAACCCAAGTTCAAGGATTGGTTTTTAAGAGTGATAGTAAATCCTTAATTTCATTTCTTGATGCCGATCGGGCATCAGATGTAAACGATAGAAAATCCTACACTGGTTACATCTTTAAATACTTCAGGGGTGATATATCTTGGGAATCGAGAAAGCAACGAACTGTTGCATTATCCACAACTGAAGCAGAATATATGGCTTTATGAGAGGCTGCTAAAGAGATTTTACATCTCAGACGATTCTTAAATTAACTTTCTCCTGAAAAAGTGACTGCGTCTACTATAATATTTTGTGATAACCAGTATGCTCAAAAATTAGTACGAAATCCAGTCTACCATTCACGCACTAAACATATTGATATCCGTCATCATTTTGTGCGCGAAATATATGATAGTGGTGAAATAGAGGTTAAATACCTAGAGACAGAAAATATGCCAGCAGACATTTTAACTAAAGCTTTAAACGCTTATAAGCATAAAAAAATGTTGTGAAATGATAGGACTAAATGTTTAAAATATTCAGTACTATTTTGTATCCATTTTCACATAAGTTTAAAGTATATTTGTATTTGTAATTTATATAATAATATTATTTTTCTGTAATTTGCAGCTATAATATTTGCTTAATAGGATAATAGTGTTTTGTTAAGAAAATGCCCGTTGTAAAGGGGGATTGTTGGAATACAACGTTCATTTCTCCTACCCTTTCTTTCAGCGCGTGAGCCTACGGTGACGATTCTCCAACTCCGCTCTGCGAGCGAGAGTATGCAGTTCTGTTAAAAACATGTCAGTGTTTAATCGAACTTAAGCTATGTGTTTGTGTATATATCTTTGTCTTCGTGTCAGTGTAAATAAATAGTTTATGTCGAGCTATTCTGCTAACTCTGTGTGTCCCATAAACCAACAACAATACCATTGATATATTTTCATTTAGAAGCGTAAAATCGATAAGAAAAACCATTATTTTTGTGGGAGTATTTTAAAGCCAACCAGAGTTATATATGTATAAATAAATATACAGGTTATAATACTAGTGCCAAAAATTGGGTAAAATACAACAACTGATGGCCATTCACGGGAATTTGAAAATAACTCCGTTTTGGCAGTAGAAATGAAAATCCGAACAGTCCCCCTAAAAAAAAAAGAAATATTTTACTATATTTTTTGAGGGGAGGGGGAGATGGTGGCAAAAGTGGGTGTTTTAAATTAGGGAGGGGGTGAAATAAATGTTTTAAGTATATAAAGTGGAGTATTGTTTATTACATATTTTTAAATTCTGATTCGAATGCCACTATTCGCAAGTCGTTACGACCATTTGTAACAAAGCTACGCCCGATTTAATGAATACAAAGTCGAAAATTTTACTTTATCATTGAGCACAGATTTCTTATATTTATTTTACGTTCAGAATGTGTTCTTTATATCATATTAAGTAATCTCAAAACTTATTAAATATCCTTAAAATAGCAATAATCAAAATCTGGGTCATCTGAGTCTGTTTCAGTCATCAAATTTGTCAAAATCTATGTATTCATAATACCAATCATGACTTTCTATTAATAAAAACGGCCGTACCTTTGTAACAAATAACCATATCGACTTTCGAATGATGTTACTCGATTCAGAAATAAACAATACATTATGAACGATACCCCACTTATCCTATTTAAAAAGAAAGTTGAAATCCCTCACCTGTGTAAAATGCCCCCTTTTAAACCCCCTCCCAAAAAGACAGGGTAAAGCAACTTTAATTTTTGTGGACGCACTGGATGTTTATTTCTAGTGCCAAAATAAAGTTCTTCCCAAATTTTCGTGAATGACCATGAGTTTTTGCTGTAAAAATCTATTTTACCTGCACTAAAGCTTAACTTTCGATTTTGTATTAATAAAACCTGCCGTAACTTCGTAAGAAATGACGGAAGCGACTTTCAGATGGTGTGATTAGATGTGACACATTTTACTTATGGGTATTTTTTTTTGTACAGAGGCCATATAAAAATTTAAATTTTGTATTTCTACAAATGTAATCCCCTGTTAATTTTAATAGATTTAATAAAAATCTATGCCTTTTTTAATGTAACTTTGTAATTTATAACAATATATTTATGATCAATATTAAAGGACTAAAAACCGTGGTGTTTTTGGGACACCTGTATAGGAATGTATGAGCGCAAGTGAGTCATTGAGGCACAAACACAGGAAGAAGATATGAAAGGAGTGATTATTGACAAGTACCATATTTAAAATGTCTTCAAAATTGCATCAACCATCAATAATACATGGCTGAAAACGTCGATGGAGCGATTGGCGTACAGATACAAATATGGCGGAAATTTTGGGCACACCTTCAGCAGTAACCTATATTCGAGCAACAGTTGGAGTCAGTTTTCTGGGGGTCGAATAAACCTGCACTCACAATCCATCGACCCTCAAAAGTGGCATCCAGGTAATTGTGCACATCAGTATCGAAATAGTCTGGAACCCCATCATGCTGAAACCAAAGTACGAATGGCGATAGGAACATTTTGATGTAGTTCTGGTAAAACCACTTCCAGAAAAATACGATAACAACTTCCTGCCTTGGCGTGATGGACGCTCTTGGCCATACCGATCTCCCGATTTATTGACCCTCAATTACTTCTTATGGAGACATCTGAAGAGTCTTATTTATGCAACTCCAGTTGACTCAGTTGGCTATCGAATATCCGTTGCTGCACGTGTGCCTGAATGCCTGGCATCTTTGATTCTATACGTCAACCGCTCCATATGTGCTGCCAGACATGTATTACTGTTGATTGACGCATTTTTGAACAGTTACTCAAAAATGTTTCCTTTTGTAAACGTAGCACTTGCCAATGATGCTGTCAATAAAATTCCATTCATTCTTTTTCCTGTATTTGTGGCTCAACATCACACATGCACTCATACATTTCCATACAATAAATGATTATTACAATGTCCTCTATCGACCCTTACAGTTTGGCCCATGAGTTGAGAGACTTTTGTAAATGCATCTGACATGTAAAAGAAAAAAATATCACGAAATTTTTTCATATAAATTTTCTGGTTGCAGTTTTCAATTTTCTTACATGGGATGGAATAATAGCTGATTATGGCAGTGTTAAATGTTCGAAAAGTAAAATTTCACTATAACTCGAGGTGTAATGATTGGAATGAACTAGCGCATCCATGTTTTTGACGAGCTTATTGTGTTCATGTAACAATTGATTAAGGTCGAAATTCAAATTTTATAATATGAATTTATTAATAATTTTCATATGTTTTTGAGTTAAAAAAATTTCCTAGAATATATTTGGGTTCATTTCACTGAATACAAAAACTTTAAATCATGTACTGGTTGGAAAATATAAATTAAAGTCAGTCACCTGAATTTACACTGGTGTCCAAAATTAAGGACCTATCACAAAATGCTAATTTTCAAGTACGCGAATACTCAAAAGGAAATAATATAATTCGAATAATTACTATCTCTAAAGCACAGCTAGTCCATATAACATCTCACTCATGTCACACATGGTCACAAGTGTCACAGTCACTACGGTGAAGCCAAAAAAATAGGAAATTCCATACATCTCATTATGAGTCTCAAATGATCACTATATGTGACTCCCCTGAGTCGTCACTGTGACTGCTGCTTTGTGACGAGTAACCATGTGACTTTACAATGTAGTTACATTGTGACTCCCATGGGACTGTCATCTGTAGACTCAATTTCAAAATCATCGTGAACGCTGCATTGTGTAAAGTTATCAAATAATGTCACATTAAAGTCACACGATGACTTTCAGGTGACAGAGAGACCACTGTGAAGTCACCATGTGACTATAATGTGATATTATTTAGTGACTTATCCTAATGAAACGTTCAGGATGACTTTGAAATTGAGACTAAAAATGACAGTCACACGAGAGTCACAATGTAACTACATTGTAAAGTCACCTGGTGACTCGTGACAAAGCAGCAGTCACATTGACGTCTCAGTGGAGTCAGATATAGTGATCATTTGAGACTCATAATGAGACTTGTGGAATTTCCTATTTTTTGTTTCACCGTAGTGACTGTGACACTTGTGACCACGTGTGACATGAATGAGATGCTATATAGACTAGCTGTGCTGTAGGGATAGTAATTATTTGAATTATATTATTTTCTTTTGAGTATTCGCTTACTTAAAAATTAATATTTTGTGACTGGTCCTTAATTTTGGACATCAGTGTATAATAACATCCTTATATTTTGTCATCTTTTAATTCTTTGAATATTTAACAAAGAAACAAAACTATATACTTTTCTGAACTGATTTGATTCAAGGAACTTAAATAAAGTCTCAAAAGTGGGTGTAACTATTTGACAAATCGAAGTTGGTGCAAATTTTAATATGTAGACAATTCCTATTCCCTAATAGCATTCATATTCTGAAAGAAAGCAATATCATTACAATCTGCGAATAAAGGTACGTTTATCAATTTTTTAAAATACTTACTGTACGATTTTGTCGGGAATTAAAGAAGCGATTTCAATAAATTGTTTTTTTTTTATTTTGGTAAACTTAGCTTTATTTCGATTGTTTTGTTATCTTTTTATTAACGTTAATTTTAAAATAAAATACAGAAATATTGTATTTTTTAATTTTATTTTTTGTCGAATGATCAATTATATTTTAGGTTGCGGCCAAAGCTGTTAAAAAATATTGAAATCGCTTCAGTGGTTCCGTGAAAAAAATTACTTTAATATCACGTGTTTTCTACAAGATTTCGCAAGTGTAGTTGCTCACTGGAACTGTAAAAAGGTGAAATTTACGATTAATAAAAATAATCATTCTCTAATATATTCTACATACCACAACGCTTTAATTTAAGAATTTATTTATTAAGCATGCATCTTTCAAGATAGATTAAAATAATATAGTTTTAATTTTTAGCTTTCCTTAAACATTGTACTTTGTACTCTTATTTCGTAAATGCATTGGAGAAAAAAATGTCAAGTTTGACAAAAAAAAAAAAAAAAAAAAAAAAAAAAAACCCGCACAGTTATTTGAAATTTTGAATTGTGTCACTGAAATCCCCTTTACTTCTTGCTTTGAATTTATTTAAACAATAGACTGTACAGACAATTACTTTTCTTTGACAAGTTGATAAAACTTTACTTAGAAACTTAAGTCTCTATCTTTTCAAAACCTTTTACAGCAAAATGTATTTGAAGGAATATGCTAATTTTGACAGTATATGTGCAGTTCATGGTGCACGTTCTTGTGAAAACTAACAGTTGTTTTATGCAAACAAATTAACGTAGGGTAAGAAAGGAACAGGTGGTATCATTTATCGTGATATTAATCTCTCCTCCTCAATATGCCTAAACTGGTGAATCAAAATGCAAAAAAAGAACTGCGATAAAAATTTCAAAATTGGAAAACGTTTCAAGGTTAAAAATGAAACTTCAATATAGACAAATTACCAAATACAGTGGGGTAGTTAACACTAGTATATTATTGTTATGATAAATATTTATATTTAAGTGTTTTTCTTCTTTGTGTAGCTGTAAAAAGTATGGTTTCCTACGTTAAAGATTAGAAGAACTTTTATTCTTCATTTTATCACTTGAACTATGAATGAATATGTATATACCCCTCTTTGTGTATGTGGTCTCCCTCCACCGCACTTCTCTATGTACTGGATTGTCCTTTAACAACATATTGACACTTCAAAAACACAGAAGTATGGCGACTCCAGATTGGATTAATCATATTAGTGAAAGTCCTGCTCAGCACTAATGCGATTTACAGAGAAAAATGAATTCATTTTTAGAAATAATTATCCATACCTCTCGGACACTTCTTCAGACGATGATTTATGATTTTTTTGTTATCTTCTTTGTTTTAATTGTGAATAGTTTTCGTATATATTCATTAATTTTTATCATTATTATTTTTATTATTATTGGTATTATAGTTATTACAAGTAGTGTTTTTCTTACTAATATTTTGTATTTATTATAAATCATCATGTTTTGAACCAGGCAGCTATACTGAGAATCTTACAGTTTTTCGAATTACTAAAGCATATTTATAAACATTGACCTTTTTTTCTTAAACTGCTGCCGAAATGATGGACTAACAAATGGATTTCGGCCGTCCGTAGAAAAACGAAATCAGGCTTACAGCTTGGAGCTACTGTGCGGATTTCCCCTTCCCTTTCCCCCTTCCCCATTGCAACGCTAATAAGCGACCACTATTTCTGGTCATTGTTAGTCCATTTTGGCGATTTACTAATATCCACAAGGCAACATTTTCCTCTGAAATAAGCTAATTCGTAATATCTGTGAGCAGGCCAAATTTTTATTTTGGTATATTTTAAATCGCAGTATGATTCTTCGTCCCGTCACGAACAGAACAGTCATTAACTCCGAAAATTTTAGCTGCGGCGCGATTACCATTTTCTTTTGAAAATGCTATTACTTTGCATTTAAATCCAGAAGTGTATTTATTTCGCTTAACTCGGTTCAAACTTTATGACGAAAAACTCATCTTCATAGGCTTTAGGATCAACACAACTAAAAATTAACGGCTTCGGTCGAATGAAGAATGACATGTAAAAAACGGGAATTTTGCCTTGGTCGGATTAGCGCTTTCGCGCAGATGGATAGGAAGGAAGTTTGCGCGGATATTAGTAAGAACCTGTATCAAACCATTTTTGGGGGAGATGGGTTATTTAGATTCCAAAGAATAGAAATTGAGCAAACCGGAAATGAGCGCGTTGCATGTCGCAATGTAAAGACACATCTCAAGTGGGAGAAAGTTGGTATTTCTGGTTTGTTTTAGTGGAGAAAAATTGATGCGTGTTATACGGTAGTACATGCTTGAAATAAAAATATACATTCTCAAATTAGTGATCGATGTTATACGCCGGGATATACGGCATGTTATCAGTACCCAAGTAGCACAAAATGGTTGGTTCGATGTTGGCTAATTATTGGCTAATTGTTGTCCCGCATTTATCCACCGTAAGATATGTTCACATTGCCGCACAATTATGTAATGATATCTAACAGAGGCCAAATATTGATCCAGCCATTAACAGCTCCGAGTACGCTCAGATGCTGTGATAATTTGTTAAATCATCGCATATCATCATTTATTCCCACATTTTAAAATATAAATTCCCCTTTCACAATTACGTTTAATCAAAATTCCTTTTCCTTTTTAAAAATATATCTATTTTTCTTCTCTTTTGCGCTTAATAAATAACATTCACTTTAATGTTACCAAGTTAACTCATGCCGGTAATAAAATAAACCAAAGGCAAATCTTTTTCTCATCCTACTACCAATAACTGCATGTGAATATTTTCTTTTGAGTTAACGAATTAAAAAAAAATTCTTTGACCATATGCCTTTTTGCAGCAGCAATTTAAACATTTATTATTAATTCTGAAATTGATAGTCAATACAAAAGATTGCTTCAGTCTCAAAGATCTACCCTGTTTATATTAATATCGGCGTCAGGCATTAATTAATATCCTTGTTGCTGCTTCTAAACATAAATTTCCCATTACTACACTTTAGCATTCGCATAAGTACGCTAAAATTTTGATACCCGAATTAACGGTCGCTTGGCTACTTTGTGATTCAAAATTCTCATTAAGCAATATAATGTTTGGGATTATAATGGTCCAGGGTAGCAAGATTTTGGCCGGACACACTGGCAATAATATCTGACAACTTATCATTCACTCTCTGCACATCGGACATGTAACATACCATACCGATCGGGTCCCTCTCTGGCATTAGATTTTACATGTCTGCCTTTACAATAAATAAAAGCCATTTCCCAGCAAAGAAAGAAACAGTGGGCCATCAGCTGGAAAAAAGATGGCAGCCAGCACTGCCATCAGCGGTAAAGTGCAATTGTGCCATTACTTAAACCAGTACAAAAGTGTCCGTGCGGAATGCAGCTGGCCCATCTGTGATGGCCAACAGCAAGCCAGCACTGGTATGCCATCACATTACTTCAATCCGGCACTTTTCTTGCAGTGCTAGCACCTATCCTACTGCTATTCCTTTGCTGGCCCAGCACTTTCCCTTACAAAAATTTCTTATAGAATTCTATAAAAAACAAAGTATTACAGAATTAAGGCCCTTTTTTCTATAAGCTAGTTTCACCAAGAGCTATAGAAATATCTGTAGATATGTCTATAGAAGTATTTGAACTTGTAGTCACCCTTCCAAGTACTAACCACTCTCGGTGCTGTTTGGATTTCGTGATCGGACATGAACAAGTACTTTCAGCGTATTCTACAACCGCTCGTAGTTTTTCAGATCTCATTACACTATTTCAAGTGTGTTTCTTTTGTGACTTACGTTCCCGATCATTAAACTGGTATAAAAATTATTGTATTGTATAGAAATCCTATATATTTCATACGCTTTTTTTATTATTATTGATTCTCAACTGTGTAAATTATGAAAACCGAAATCCTTTGTAACTTAGTAAAACCCGATTTAAGGAGAATAAAAAAGTGCTTTGAAACAAAGAATTTATTTATTCATTCATTTACTTATTTATTTTGTTGGTGTCAGTGGTGCTATATTATTTACAGTTAAAAAAAAAAATTAGCTTCACAGCTTAAATTGTGTTAAGATGTTCATTTCAGATTTGTGTTCAAATACTCAATGTCTTCGATATTCGCAACGCCACCTAGCGTAAGGGCTCCCAGCAATAATACTGCAAAAGTTCGTGCACTTCCATGTAGTGGTGGGCCAGTGCATGAGATAAAACGGACGCCCACCAGAATTTTATCTGATAATTTCCAACAGCAAAGGTGACTGAAGCTGTCCAGCAGTGGTCATGCAGTGACAAACCATTAGTCATCACTTCTCCATCATTGCCAGCACCTATCTTGCTGCTGGCCAGCAATTTCCTCTTTGCTGGGTTGGTCTTCAACATTTCAGAGTTCTTCTTTTCGCATTTATTTTTAATATTTGAGGACCTCGAAACCTGGATTTTTGTCACCAATTATTTTAAAACTCAAAATCTGAATCAAACTGCCACCCGGTACCAAAAGAACTTATGATCACGAGAAGTCTTCGCTATAGAACCGCCTTCACTACAGATGTGCTTTTAGTTATAGGGGCTCTGTTGGTTATTGTTGACTTATCAAGCCTACCATTTGTCAGTGGTTTTTACAAACTGTTTCCATAAACCAACGATCTCTGCTACTTCGGTTCATATCGGCATCCCAGTTAAATCACAAGGAGAATAAAGAAATGATGATTTTCTTTCTTCACTAAACTGAAAAATATTAATATAATATTTTTTCACTTCGATAAAGAATTTCACAAACTTTTATAATTGAATTTTATTGAACATATCCGTATACAAATAAATCGATTTTTTCTGCTTTCTTCTTTAATGAAATTGCGAAAAGCAAAAAATATTATTGTCTAAGGTGCTTATTTAATCTTAACTTTCTATTTTATACACTGAAAATTGCTTGTCGCATTAAAAAAATATATTAAAAAGATCGGTGGCCAAATTTATTATATATGTAAAATGTAAGATGATATTATATCGTAAGAAAATTTACTTATTTTGAGAAGGACAAATATTCACAAGGTAAAACATTGAAACGCAGAAAATTAAAAATAGTATTTTTATTTCAGATTTAGATAATTTAGATGGCTTTTGCCAAATATGTTTGTTAAACATTATATATATAATAGCGCTAAGTGTATAACACTTCTGGAGTGAAAATATCCGAATCCCGATATTCTTTCGTTAAAATCAGCCATTTTATTTTAATTTTCAAAGATTTAATTTTTTCAATAAAGCTGCATAAGATTAACCTTTTTAGAAAGGTTGTAAAAAAAAAAAAAATCTTGAGTAAAGAACTATATCGAAATATGAATGTTTTTCGATATGTCTTGAGTTGAAAATCGTATCACCCCGCAATCAGCGATGGTAAACAATATGCGATTTATTCCTTTGAGTTTCATTAAAATGTAGATGCAATAATTTTGCTCAGTGGCAATATAAAACATACAAAATTAAAAACATTTTACTGTTTTTTTGCAATCATTTCACGATTTAAGAATCAATGTTTAGTTATGAATGTTTCCGATTCATTCTTTTGAGATTCATTGACCACGAAGCTCATTGTGAATATAGTGATCTGAACGAACACTTTGCATGAAAACTTTCTTAAAAAATACCAATATAAGGCAAGAGAAGATGTGTGTGTTAAATGCAATAATAGTAGAATTTTTATATACGGGCTGTTTTAATATTTTGTTCACAGTCGTGAGTGACTCTTGAGAATTGAGAATGACTCCATCGTTATTCCTAAAAAATATTCCCTCAAGTGGCATCATGAGTGAATGCTTACTGTTTAGATTTGATTTTTTAATCTTATAACGTGTTTTTTTTACTATTAACTAACAAATTTGTTAGGAATTGAAATCTTAAAATCTTACCCATACCATGGGGTAAAATAGTTAATTAACGATCTGTTTTAAAAAGTCATTATTACTATTAACTTGCATGTTTTTTTGTGAAATAAATCTTCAGATTTTGTGAGTGAAGTTCATTTGCACATTCTATATCATTATTTTACCACTTCAATTAATAATTTTCTTGCAAATTATGTTTAAATGAAGAATTGACTGTTTTTATAACTATTTTACCCCACCTCACCCTATTAGCCAGATAAGATAAAATTTACTACTTCATAATTCTTTTTATAAAGCAATGCTATATCATTATTTTAAAAATGCAAACACATCATTCTGACGGGCTATCGTCTAGTTAGTTAATAAACGCATTATTTCATCCCAAACTTATTTAACCGTAGTGCACTATTTAAAATATTTGTGCATATTTTATGATATTGTTTATTAAATGTAACAACATAAGATTTTTAAAAACATCATTTTGTAAAGAAGGCAATAAAACTATTTAATTATCTTTACTGGGTAACAAAATACTTGAAAGCAACAGTTTTGGTTTTATTTATGTGTATTAATAAAACACTCTGAGACTTCAGTGGCATATTGTAAACTCTGCTGTTAAGTTTTTAAATTACAGCTATGTAAGTAATATTGTTTAAAATATTAAAATACATAAAATTAATTTTTGACTGCGCAACTAACACAAAAACTTTATTTTTGTTACGAATTTCTTATATTTAAACAGCGATACTATAAAAAAAATATATCCGGTAATTCAAAATAGAAGTTACTGCATTTATTTCTTAAACTTCTGATAATAGAAACATGCTGTGTGATAAAATAGTAAACAGAGAAAAAGTAATTTAATACCTAGTTATGAAACACACACCAAAAAATACAGTGACAGGTTTTTACAGAAATGTATTGAAAGACAGGGGAATTTCTTAATAAAGAACATTTTATTTTCAGAGTAATTACAGTTGTTCCAACCAGTTGGCGTTTCAGATTTGTTAGCATTTTGTAATGCGCTCACCACGTTTCACAACGAAACTAGAATTACAAATATTCACTTTCATGCGTGCTATTAGTGACAATAACTGCTAGGCGTAGCAAATTACTCTGCCGGGCAAATAGAGGCTGGACACACAGCTTTGGGACCACTAGAGTGTTAATTGTTTTTGCTATTCAGGGAATATACATATAATTTATATGTATTGAATAAAATCTCATGGCATTCTGTGTATTTCTGGAAAAACGCATCATGCTGCTATTAATTTCGAATTTTTTAATTTTTATTTTTTGTGACTTTTCGATCACCTTTTAGTAGTCCAAGATCCAATAGCACAAAAACCTATGTTTTCAAGGACAATAAAAAAACCTTTATTTTATGGGACACAGGGAAAAAAAATACCGCCTTCACCTAGAATGAATAGGTAGTCATTTTCTAAATCCCTAAACCAGAAATATAGATTTCCGAGCTATGCGAATAGGATAAACAACTAAGCTAAATAGACGAAATGATCTAGAATTGCTAGTCTCTAGTTTTCTAGGCGACGAAATGATAATGAATCGTTTCAGTAGCGAGAAATTATCGCTTGATTTCTGGAATGGTTTCATAAACTAGAATTATAGTTACTAAAACTAACCTCTTGTGTTCGCATCTATTTGCAGAGATTTTTACATAAGTTTGACCGCGGGAATATAGGAAAACGCTCTTGAATTCTAGTAGGAGACGCTAGAATAAGAGACGCTAGCTCAAAGAGAACTAGAATTTATAGGGATGACATGGAAATATTTTCTCTTGAGCTACAATTTAGATTCTAGATGCTAGAACCATATTTTTTTCTCAGTGAAGAGTAGAAGTAGGGGAATCTAATGCTCCTTGTCTGCCGGAAGTGAAGTGGTGCATAAGCCAAAAATTAATACCACCAGTGGTTGACTCGTAGGTTTATCATTGTGTTTGTCCTACAAACAAGGGTATGAAAAAATGGAGGATAGTTTTAGGACTAACACATTCATAAACCTACGAGTCAACCACTGGTGGTATTAATTTTCGGCTTATGCACCCCTTCACTTCCGGCAGACAAGGAGCATTAAATTCCCCTACTTCTACTCTCCCATAAAATAAAGGTTTTTTTTCTTGTGCTTGATAACATAGGTTTTTGTGCTATCGGCTCTTGGACTATAACTACCAATTACTAAAAGTATACGGATGAAGCGTTGCGTTTAGATATGAGAGTTGTTTTACGATGATCTATAGACAGATATTAAAATGAAAAGTTTAATCTTTTATACAGACCTCTTTTCTGATTATATATATTTTTAAAAATATTCCGCTGCGATTAAACAGGGGCATTTGAAAGGCCAATTCTTTTATGACCAATACCCATCCAGTCAGGATATTTTGAATTTTATGAACTGTCTGTTACTACACTAAAAGCGAGTCTTTTAATTTTTTATGCCAGAAAATAATGCAATATGGCGTTGATTAACATCTTGTCTTCGTTGGAATTCTAATCCGTAAGACACCTTTAACCGAACACAAAAACTCTGAATAACCATCCCTTTAAAGAATTCCCTTTGTATATAATGTTATAGCCACTATTTACAATAAAATTTCTTATAGCTAGACTGTTTTTCTTGAATACGAAACTTTTCTATCGATATCAGTCATAATCATACTTGCTTCTATTTTGATCACTACCAGTATCATTGCAGTTTAAAACTTCAAAAAGTCCTAAACCTGGATTTTAAAGGAAACAGAAAATATAACTAAAGCAAAAGTCATCAACATTTAAAATCTGTTAATATATTTGAGGTCCTCCCATATTTATGTAATAAAAATATTAATTTTTATGTTGGCAGACACTTGGAGTAAAATGAAAGTGGGATTTTTAATTATATATATATATATATATATATACAACGTAATTCCTGTGAAATGACCTTTATTAAATCAAAAATCAAAAATATACACGCATTTTGAAGCAAACAAAGTTTCGACGAAATTGAACATACTTCTCTGTAGATTTTATTGTGATATTCTTATATACCAATTAAATAAGTATTGAAGAATTCATTAAAAATACTTACGCTTCCACAAATAACCATATTAATTTAGAAGAAGACTGGAAAACTAAAAATCTTTTATCTATCTAATTATGTTTATTGATTTATGTTATTTTGCTGAAAGAATATGAATGCAAAATTATAATTATTAATATTTTCTTTTGAACTCTCTTCACATTTGCTATTGTAAATGCTACTTGAACTGTTTATTACAAAAAACAGCTGTTAGCAATTTAAACAAACAGCTAGGAAAATACTTTTTCTGTTGAACAATAAACATTCAGTCATTTTGAACTTTTTATGTAGTATTGTGGTTTAATTAGTGAGAAAATAAAAGATGCTTATGGTATCGGCAGCTTTACATTTTCTTTCTTTGAAAATGCTAAATAAGTCATGAAATACATTTCAGTATTTCTTTTTATATCTAAGGAAAAAAAAAGTTCAAAGACTAATTTTGTTTTAGTTTTGAGGTTAATAGTTCGGATGTTATTGGGAAAATATTTACTATAATAAATGTTTTATAATTTAAAATTATATAGAAATAAAATATAAATCTATTGTTTCTTCCATACTTATTAAAAAATATTATTAGACATAGCAGAAAGGTTTATGGAAATTCATTGTAATTTTGCAGTTAACCAAGATTTCTGAAACCTTGCCCGTATTTTCAAAAACCATTTAAAAGAGAACAAATCAGAAAACCCGGAGAAGAATGGTATTTTGTGGTTCACAAAACGTTTCCAAAGTAGAAGAAAACAGAGCCTTTTTAAAATCAGTGAGTTTTAGAAAAAAACGTTAATTTAACTTTCAAGTGTTGATTCGTCTTCTAAAGTGTTCTGAAAGAAAAGGAACTGCTCAAGAACTGTGTGCACCTACAGGGTTACACTGAATTTTCGTAAATATACACTTTTAGCGTAGATATGCAAACTGAAGTATTAAAATTAAAGTATTTAGTTTCTTTTTGATATTTAAATGGAAATATTGAAATCCGTGCTTTAAACACTGAACCAATGAAAATTATGTTATGCGGATGTTTTGTAAAAATTGTTATTCTAAAACTCGATAAATACATAAAAGAAAATCTAAAAAAAAAAAAAAAAAATAGATAAAATTCCATTTTATTTAGTGAAAGTTACACAATCGCGACATGATGCTCACAATTCAAACTGCAAAATTTATAAAAGCAGTGTTATTAAATTATCCAAAATGCAAAAGCATATCATAGACTGAAACCGCACAATTTACCACTGAAAAAATCTGGGATCCACCTGGGAAAAAATCTACTTTCAAATGCAATTTGTTTAAAAACTTTATCTTAATTGACTGATTTATTATGTTTTTTAAATAATTTTTAAGCACACTCTAAATTAAAATGTCTGAAATTCAGACACTTAAGTGTCTGAAATGGAGTGTTCAATTTTCAGACATTTTAAAATGTCTGAATTTTTTCAGACACTTTTTGCGTCTGAATTTCAGACACTTCAAACGTCTGAATCGCATCCATTTTTTTGTAAGCATCATACGTAGCCATGTTTGACCACGTTGAATCCTGGAAAAATATTTGGCTGTGGTCCTGCCCCTCCCCCCCCCCCCCAATACAGCCTGATTTTTTTGGTGCTCTCAGTTTTGGTATACAATTTTCGTTACGTTGATAATTTAAATCTTTTACGACATTGTACTGATTATAATCAATATCTTGAACTTCAGGAGTAGAACAAGATTAAAAAACAAAAAATATTTATCTAAATATTAGATTTTTTTAAATTTATTTTGTTTTTAACCTTATTTTACTTTAAAAGTTCAAAATATTGATTATAATCAGTACAATTTCGAAACAGATTTAAAATATAAGCTTTACAAATATTGCACATCAAATTTGGGGGCACTACAGTCGTAGGGGGACGGGGCACTTCCCAGTTTGCCCTTCCTTTAATCAAGAAGTACTTTTGCAAAAAACGCAACCCTGCATTATAGTTGTCTAAATTGAGATGTCCGGTATTCGGGAGTATCAGTTGTGGAGGTTAATGGACATTCTCGAATAGCGAACACCTCTATTTAACGAATACTTTTTTAATCAGCAGACATACATATTTGTATATTTTTACCTCAAAAAAGTAGACATCTCCAATTATCGGACAAATTCCGCGGTCCCGAAGTGTTCGCTATTAAGGGCTTTTAAGGTACATAGATAAATATATATATATATATATATTATAATATTGTCCTACTCTAAAAGTTCAAAATATTTATTATACTCGGTTGAATGTGGAAAAAGATTTAAAATATCAGATGTACGAAAATTGCAAAAATCCCCCCCCTCCCCCCCCCCAAAAAAATGAAAATATAAAAAAATATATTGCCACATAGGCAATTTTACATATACATCACTTGATAATCACAACAGCCATTTAACTATGAATAACGAAAATAAATAAATAAATATTCTACTTTAATAACATTGGGGAAAAAATGACTTTGGTATTTTGTTAAATATATTTGCGTTTTTAAACTTGTCCTACTCTAAAAGTTCAAAACTTTCATTATAATCAGTGCAAGATTTAAGATATCAGCTTTACAAAAATTCATGCAAAATCCCCCTTTCCACCCCCCCCCCTCCCCAAAAAAAAATGAAAATACTTATTTAAAAATTATGTTTTTAAAAAATTTATATTTCCACATGGGCAAGTTTTTATGTAGATCAGAGGGTACTCACAAAAGATATTCAACTATCAATAAAAACAAATAAGTACATATTCTATATTAAAAACATGAGGAAAAAATAACTTATGATTTCCAAACTTCTTTCGTCTTAAATATATACAGTAACGTCTGTCATTTTTGTATTTTTCGTATAAGTGCATATAAATAAAGTTACCACAATTTTAAATACGAAATCTAGTTAGAGGTTTTTACTTTTTCCCATTATAAATTTCAAATTACTTTTTTATTAAAAATAATAAAAAAAATCAGTATTAGAGGTGATTGCAAATCAAATACATATGTATATTTTTACAGGCAGCTTCGTATAATAGACCAGTCTCATTTACTTTATTTATCTTTTTTTAATCTGCGGTTTTATGCCAGGAAGTAAGAAAGCATTAGGTCATCTTTCAAAGTTTTTTTTTTCTGTACTTCCTTGTGGCCGTCATTTACTGCGAGATAAAAATTATCCATTGAAACTAAGAACTGACATTGAATATATAATTCGTAATAAAAAAGAACGTCATAAGTTTAAAAATATATACTTCTAGAATTAGTGGGGTTTTTTGCGAACAGATTCAAAACTAATTAAATTTCATGCAGGATTTTGTTTAGTACAATAAATAAAATCATAAAATACACTAATTTTACTACTATAAAGAAACTTACTTGAGTTGCTGCAAGAGGTAAGAAATATTCCTCGATTTGAAATTTTAAAAACTACCACAACCACAGTGAGGGAGAAAGACTTTCATCAGTTTAAAAGGTAATCCCATAATACATCCGACTAGCCATATTTAAAGAATGAGATGTTTCATCCTAAAAACAGGACCCGCCAGACAAAAGTTTCTTTTTTTTTGCCAGCTTCGACAGGACGAAGATGAATAACACAATATTATTGATATAAATTGATACGAGTTAACACTAAGCCCATTGCACACGCTTTATAGAATTTCCGGGTGTAATCTTCAACCGTCGTCTACTTCTGTTCTGTGTCTATCCCGCCCTTGTATCGACGACAGCTTCTAAGAGACATTTGATGTCGAGCACACACGTCAGATGTATGTATTCAATAAATAAATAATCAAAGTTAATACGAATTAAAATCACAGTACTTCACATTTCGCAAAAAACGAATTAAAATACACGCGTACATAAAAACAAACTTTGTTTGAATTACAACGTATACCACTTCGAACGAAGACAGCTAAAACGCATGCGCAACTGGGAGTGCTAGTGCCCCCTGGTGGTTATTGCGTCGGAAGAATCAAAACGTCTTAAATTAAGACACGTTTAAAGCAATGAAGTGTCTTAAAATAAGACGTTTGCGGATATTTTAGACATTATTCTCAGTTCGTTTACACCATGGTCATAGTAAGACGCTTATGTATCTTAAATTAAGACATCTATAGTGTCTTAATTTTCAGATTAAGACACTTAAGTGTCTAAAATTCTTTTTCAGTCACATATGTGTCTAAATTTAAGACGCTTCTATTTGCAGTGCATGATTTTTTTAAGCTTTACTTATCACGTGCCGGCTTCAATGCATAATAATATTGAATATTTTGCACATAAAGCAACAAACAATATTCAGCATTTGTTTGACTATTTTTGCATAACGAAATTAATACTTCCTTTACAAACAAATAAAAGAATAATATTAAAAAAAATCACAAATCTAACATATTTGTAATCGTATAATTTAAATTTTTAGATCAGCAAATAGGAAAAAAGAAATTCAAATGGAATTTGTTTGCAAAGTGCATCTCAGTTTACTGATTGCCTGTGGTTTTAAAAACAATTTTAAAACATGAAATATCTTTTAATTTATCTATATCGCGCGAAGCTCGATTACGAAAGATTAATCCGCTTGTCCTTAAAACAACATAAAGAGTTCATCATTTTCTTATGGCTAATATCCATTAAAAAAACTTCCCTATGAATAAATAAATAAAATAATATAAATAAAACTCAAATTTAACAGACATGTAATTGAACTACCCACTTAAAGCTCTGAAATTATAAGTATATAAAAGGATGCCGTGAATAGCAAAATCTTGGTCAAATAACTTTTAGAATTCGGCTGATAAGAAAATATAACTTTTGATAAATTTAAAAACTTTGATTGAATAATTCATATTTTTCTTATGAAAATTGTTTTTTTAATGCTAGTGGGTAATATAAAAAATTTATTGCATGTAAAAAAATTATTAGTTAAAAAAAAAAAAAAAAAAAAAAAAAAATTCTTTTATATTCTGTAATATAAAATCCTAATGAAACAAATTTACGAAACGAATTTATGAAACGATTTTATGAAACGACTGGTAAAATGACTGATTATGTTTTACAGCTATTTCTGTTTAGAAATTTCGTTGGTGACAGAGCAAGTCTATCAATTCAACAGGATTCCCCTGTCAATACTAAGGAGAAAAAATTGTTGCATACAGAGAAAGTCTTTGTCGGATAACAGGTTTTCTCTGTGTATACTAAGGAAAAATTCTGGTGCTATAATTGAAGTATATATACGACCATGCAGTACTTACTACCATTTCTTTCTGCTCTCGTAATAGTAGGTCTTTCTTTTGAATCTGATAAAAAAGCGTATTTCTTTCGAAACATGTTGTATTAGCTACTTGTTCTATGGTCTATTTTATAAGTGATTTATTTACATTGGTATTATGAAAAAAACTACAGAAATTCTTACTTTTAGTGTTATAAAGATATTCTAACAAAAATGTCGGTTAAATAAAGTTTTATTACAATTTGGGTGTTAAAAGGTTAAGATAAATAATTTAAATCAGTTAATTCAATTCTTGAAGTTTTCTATAACAATATTTTGAAACAAGAACATTTTTGCAACACAAATCACTATACTCTTCGGGGTAAGAAAAAGACCATTTAAATCTTTTCGATCACAGGTATATTTACTGAAGCATTTAAAACAAAGTACCTCGTTATGTTTTTGAAGCTCAAAAGGAAATATGTTTAATTGAATATTATCTCAATCTTTTATTCATTGAAATGGAAAAAAGGTATTTTTATACGAGTTTATGTTTCTTTTTAATGAGATGACAAAAAATCTTTTGAAATATCATAGAAAATTGCATAATAATCATATTTATAAAACGAAATAAGTGAATAATGCTGGTGTGTTTATTTTATTTTAGTTTTTAATACATGAATATTCTCTGCAGTATATTTGTTATTTGTTTTTAGTTAATATCTTTTCTCTGATGTTTATGTAAAAAAGGAAATAAATTTATACGGTAAAATAACCATATAAAGACTGCAACATTTTATGCAACATGCAATTCTTAAATGAAAATAAAATAATGGCACTTTCTTCTCTGGTTTATATCTTTCAGTGTCTAAACTTATTTTATATAACAACTTAAACATTTTTGTTATTTTTCTCCAAAATAATGAAAACATGTTAGGATGATTTTCAAAAAGTGTCGTGTTTTACTGTCCTTTCAAATTTGCACAGAAAAATAATTAAATATCACACTTTTAATTATTGCATTCTAACTATCATGTTTTTGAATGATAATTTACTGATATATTATTATTTATAAAAAAATTAAAAATAAGAAATATATTTTTTTGTAGTCAAAATGTCTTTACCGTAGGTTGTGCCAACAAGCAATTTATTAGGTAAAAATTTTACTAAGTTCTATTTAAAACAGATGGTTACGATTTTTTAATACATTGTTATTTATTAAGATGCTACTAATTAAGAATATATTTATTTTCATTAATTAAACTTATCTATAATTCTTAATAATTATTTTAAACTGTGTCCTAAGGAATGTCATTGCCATGCTCCTGAAAAAAAGTTCATCTGGAATTTTTTAGAGGGCAGCACATGCCTTTTTATCAAGGCAAAAATACTCCTTAAAAGTCAACTTGTTATCAGGTTTAGGTGAATAGAGTAAATAGTTTTATGGTTTCAGTAAAACACGCAAAGACTTTGAATGTTTTGGTGAGTATTTTTTTTTGTACGTCATTACCGTAACCCAGTACTAATTGATGATTAAATGAACTTTTATTTCTTAATCTGATTTTATTATATAAGAAATAGAAAATCATTGTATGGGCCAGAAGATATAATGGCTGCCATTTATGCCTGTGGAAAAATAAAAATATTTTGCTTAATTCGTCATTACCGTGCTCACTTATGTTCATTACCAAGTTCATTAAAATTTAAAAATTAGTTTTAAAACGTTAAAGTAGTAATTTGGTCTCTGCTGATGCTTGTATATTAATGTTTATGAGGTAAGCTGATTATTTACAAAAAATTAAAGCCTTCTGATTATTTCTAAAAATTTGATTTTGTTATTCCAAAACATGGACAGATTTTGAAAATGACCCGTTAAGAGTTTTTTCATCTGTCTTTTTGTCCATCTCCCATTTCTTTTACATTCATAAATATGTTTGGATTGCTACGACATCTAAAGATGTCATTAGAGTTTGTTGCAGAAGGTTCCCTATTGAAAATCGTGTGTATAGCGTTAATGATTCCTTTGTCGGAAACAACAAAATGATTCGGATACCACACCAGCTTGGCATTTGCTTGATGGGTTTTAGGGAATTTTTTTTCAAATAGAACGAAATTGATTTACATTAGGTAGATTTGCTACAGGAATTCATTCTTAAAAACGGTGAGTATAGCATTCATATTTATTTTATATAAATGCACAAAATTTTTCGGAAACATTGCGATCTATGAGCTGCAAAAGTTTTAGACAAATCCACACAAAATCACGTGGATATAATACTGTCAGGCGAAAGCAACTATCATAAGTGCATATTATAATGAAAGTAAGTTTTCATCTCATTGACATTTATATAAGCTATTGATATGCAAGATCACAAGTATTTGAATACGTTTAAAGTTTTATGCCTTGAAGCATGAATTCAGTGATTCTATGTGATTTCCAGATGAGCTAAATATTAATACGGATCGAAATGATTGTGATGATTGGATATCATCTTATCATCATCATCACCTTATAGTTGTTATATAGGGATTTCCAAAATATGTCAAATTACCTTTACAAGGGATTATTGCTTCAAATGTTTTTCGACAGTGTTATGCGTTTTTTAATTGAATGATTTATTATTGTTAAAATTATGAAAAATGGTTTCCAAACATCCGTACCAGTACTGTCGTAACAATGTTTTTACATGTTTATGGTATTTGAGAATATCAGTTTTTATACATTTTCCGGTGTTTAGCTCGAATTTGGAATTTGACGATTCCATGACCTTTCAAAACGAAATTAGATCCAAAGTACTTATTATAAAAAATTCAGAAATAAAGCTTCTATTTATAGATTATTGAAAATGTCCCGGATTACCTATCCTATTTTCGAAAATATTGCAACGCCAAATCAGTGTTAAGTTGGAGTCCTACAGTGATTAATTTTAAATTGTTCTCAACGTTCCTGGATTTAGAATTTTCGCATGCATATTTTTAAGTATGTTTATAATAGAAACATATGTTTATAATATAATTCGGAAATATTGCGTGTTTTATATTCGGTATATGAGTTTCCAGGATTTTCTAACATTGGTTTCATTGTTGAAACAATGTATTCGGTTTTACTTTATTTTACGTTTCTAAAAATTCACACAGGCGAAAACCTTGTAACCTTGAATAGAATTTATTCTATTTGCAATCAAATTTCGGAAATTCGGCTGAGAGTACAACATACTAAAGTATGGAATCAAAAGCAATCGAAGTATATTCATTTTACAAAAACAAAATGAAAAGGGAGAATTTTTTACTTTACGCTAAACAGTTGATTATACAAATTTTTAAGAATCAGGAAGTTTTACAGAAATGTTTTTTTTTCTTAAAAGGAAGCATTTCTAGTTTAAATTATAACAGTTTCGAAACTTTTTGTTTTATTTTGCTTAATAACCACAGACTTTACTTACTAGGGAAGTGCAAAAAGTATTACGCGTGGATTTTGACAAGAGTGATATCTTTAGAAAGATATCATGGTGATATCTTTAGAAAGATATCATAAAAAACTCAGTGGAACGTCGCAAATCCGCCGATTTCGAGATATCCAATAATTTACGAGGGTGTATCAATAATTTTTTGTCCTCACATAGAAATAATAGAGTGAAATTTATGAAACTGCTACATTGTATTATTCCTTCTCTATATAGTCAGTGTGCACAGTAACACATTTGTGAAAACGCTATTTCAAAGAGAGGGGGGAGGATGTATTCCAGAGGTGCGATAGCAGACCCAAAGGGTGTCATTTTTCTAACTTTTGCTGGGCCCCACATGTGGCATATTGTTGGAAAGGCCCGTGACCACTTATTCATGCTATGCACCTCCCGAGACCTTCTCCCCAAATTTGCTTCCCGGTGGTTATGAATGATATCTGCAACATTTAGATAAGTGCCACCAGAAAGGAAAAAAAAATTTTTTTTTTTTAGGGGGTGGGGGGGTGGGGGGTGGGAGTCGGGACTTGGGAGGTGCATAGCATGAGTAAGTGGTCAGAGGCCTTTCCAAGAATATGTCAAATGTGGGGAGTCGGTAAAAGTAAGAAAAATGCTCCCTTTCGCGTATACTATCGCGCCACCTGGAATACATCTTTCCCTCTCTTTGAAATAATGGTTGCACAAATGTGTTACTGCACACACTAACTGTATAGAAAAGGACTCATAAAATGCATCAATTTCATAAATTTCACTGAATTATTTCTATGGGAGGGCAAAATTTATTGATATACTTTCGTATGTCACACAATTTGTTTATTTATTACAATGTGTTTTTGCTATTACATTTGTCATAACGTTAAATTTATAATTTTTGATGTTAAATGGCTTCATGTTAAGTTAATTATGTTACTTATGCTAGAAAAAAAAAATGAACAAAAACAGAGAAGATAATGGCTGTAAATGGAGGGCTACC
The DNA here is from genome assembly GCA_963932465.1 of Maratus speciosus. Taxonomy (NCBI): domain Eukaryota; kingdom Metazoa; phylum Arthropoda; class Arachnida; order Araneae; family Salticidae; genus Maratus; species Maratus speciosus. Next base: position 187,980,961 of record OZ010795.1, on the reverse strand, counting down.
ACGGGCGACTATGTTTATATTCTATTCGCATATTTAAAAAAAAATGAATTTTGTTGTAGATTTCTCTTCCACATGTTGTCAAAATACACGTGAAAGATTTTCATTTCAGAAAGCGGTGCGAGATGAATTTAAAAATAGTCCCCAATGGTGGCCTTGTAAATGTATTGTTTCGTGTGCTGTGTATGTTTTTGTTGATTCTGGAAATTTGAAGTGTTCACTGGTGGTTGTGGTCTTCTATAGAGAAGTGTACAGGAAGCCATTTAACAGCAAAAATTATAAAATTAACGACATAACAAACGTTACTGCATAAATACATTATAATACACTAGAGAACAGGAATTCTGCTTTTTCAGAATTTAGTGTCACCCCCGGCATTTCCATTACTTCATTTTCTTCTGATGGATTGATGGCTTCTATTATTATGAAACAGCCATTAGAAATGAAGTGTTAGGTGAAGATGAAAGAGCAGTCGTAAAAAGTTAGAACTCTTATTTTCTGGTCAGAATGGGGGGGGGGGGGATGACCATTTTTTACGGCTACTCGTTCATCTTCACCTAACACTTCATTTATATTGGCTGTTTCATAATAATAGAAGCCACCAGTCCATCAGAAGAAAATAACTCGGTTAAGAGGGACTCTACTGCAGTACAAAACATATTTCAATTTTAAGACTTAAAGCACACGTTTTATTTTATGTAAAATGACGTCATTCGTATCCGCTTTAGAATTCCACATTTACGATCTACTCTTAAACATCTACAGTAAAGCATGCATAGCACATCACTATCGCGAAATAATGCACAAATGAAGCAAAAAGATTCCGTCATTCAAGAAAATCGAAAAAAAAAAACCAAACAAAAACGGCTGTCTAATGATTCATAGATACTTACAATTAAATATAGTATATAATGGCTCTATTGTTTTAACAGAAATAATTCGTTTATATTTTTTTCAAAATAGCACGTATTTTAATTACATTTTCTTTCGGTTGTTACGAGAAAATGGCAACAAAAATATATAATTACTATTTTAAAACTATTTTTCCTTTTCTTTCTACAGAAAGGAAATACTTCCGTTGCCAAAATATTAAGCAAATGGCTCCAAAAACTACAAAAAAGTTAATGTTTCAAAAATAAATGAAAATACAGTTTTCAAACAAAATGCATTTAAAAGAACTTTTTTTTTCCAATACGATGGTATAAAAATTGAAAATGTGCGATGCTTAGAAGTTAAAAAAATTGCTAAATAATATTTAATCGCAATGCTCTGTTTTACAGCTAGTTTCTGTAAGGTAACGTTATTTCTTGGACACAAAATAAGCTGGGAGAAAGAAATAGCATACCGTACCGGAGGCTAATAAATTGCGTGACATAAATTGTCAGATATCTCGAAAACATCTGGTTCCATTGAGTTTTTTACTCCCCACGACGAGATCTTTCAAACGATACCATTCTCGTCACAAACGGCGCGTAACGCGTTTTGCACTTTCCTAGTTAGTATATATATACACTATATAGCCATTAATCTCCGGACACTTTCAATTTTAGACATTTTGTCGAATATTTAAAAATATACTTGTCGTATTCTTCTGGAACTTCAGGATTATAAAGAATATGTTTGATCTCATATTTATCAACGATGATTTGATCAGGAGGACAATTAGCGGGCAAACAAAAAAATCAAAGAAAAATAATAATATTTGGGATCATCCTGTAAATTAAAATGCATGAAATAACGTATCGCTGTACAATACAAATATGTGGATACTGTACAACATGTTTACTGATTTCTGTTAAAATAGATCGTATACTCATGGAGATATAGCAATTTTTTTAAGAAGTTCAATAAATTCTGCCATACTTTTAGCATATCATGCTGGGTTTTCAACCAAATTTAATGCCGTTTCAGAGTTTTTATTTGAGCATGCGCGAACGATAACAAAGATTTTTTTTACATAATTTAATAATAAATTCTATGGAGCAACTCATAAAAAAATCCAGTCAAATATCGTGAAAATTCAAAAAGATATCGTCGATAGAGTGAGCTAAGTTTTAGTTGCTCTCTAAAAGCAGCTGAATGATAAGGGATTTTCCAGAAATTGTCAATTTTAATTTTATTTTCGTTTTTCCTTGATGCTTTAGTTCTTGAACCACCAGAATGAACCTATTCCATGATAATTATTTCATACAACAGCTCATATTTTGAAAAATATGTAATCTATACTTATCTTCTATACTCCTATTATAAAGAGGGAAAAATTGTTTATTTGTAGGAGGTAAGCTCTGGAACTACCGAACCGATTCCAAAAGTAATGTTATCAAAATGATGGTGTTAGTCCAACTTAGAACATAGGCTATATCTTATGTCGGTGCCACTACCCCGAAGGGGGTGTAGGAGCAAAAAACGTTCTAAAAATACGATTTTAGCGTTACTGAAGGGCCTAGAAATATGAAATTTTGAATATTAGTTACTTATAAGATATAAATGATGTCTAAGAACAGTTCATAAACAATTCGAAATTTAAAAGGGTTGAAAATGCACAAAAAGCGTTCTAAAAAACGTTCTAAATGGTAGTTTCTACACAATTTCAGGAAATACCAAACCGATTTAAAAAATATTGGTGTCAAAATGATGGTGACAACGCTTGCTCCAAGATAGGCTATGTTTTATGTCGGTGTCACTACCCCAAAGGGGGTGCAGGTGCAAAAAACGTTCTAAAAATGCGATTTATGTGTTACTGAAGGGCCTAGAAATATGAAATTTGAAATATTAGCTACTTATTAGATATAAACGATTTCTAAGAACAGTTCTTAAACAATTCGAAATTTGAAAGGGGTAAAAATGCGTGAAAATCGTTCTAAAAAACGTTCTAAATGGTGGTTTCTACGCAATCTCTGGAAATACCAAACCAATTTAAAAAAATAATGGTGTCAAAATAAGGGTGTCAAAATGACGGTGACAACACTTGCTCCAACATAGGCTATGTTTTATGTCGGTGCCACTACCGGAAAGGGGGTGCAGGAGCAAAAAACGTTCTAAAAGTGCGATTTTTGCGTTAGCGAAGGGCCTAGAATCGTGAAATTTTGAATGGTAGTTAGTTATAAGATATCAATGTTCTCTAAGGACATTTCCTAAAAAAATCAAAATGTAAAAGAGGGTCAAAATGCGCAAAAAGCGTTGTAAAAAACTTTCTAAATTGCGATTTCTATGCAATCTCAGGAAGTGCTGAACCGATTTCAAATATAATGGTGTAAAAATGATGGTGACAGATCTTGCTCCAAGATAGGCTATATTTTATATCTGTTTCCACTACCCCAGAGGAGATGCAGGAGCAAAATGCGCGAAAAGCGTTCTAAAAACGTTCTAAATGCCGATTTGTGGCAATATCTCAGGAAGAATTAATCTGATTTCAAACGTAATGGTAGGAAATTGATGCTGACAGCCTCCGCTCTAACATAGACGCTATTTTATGTCGGTATCAATATCACCATGACGTTGCAGGAGCAAAAAAACGCTCTAAATTTCGATTTTTGGGATCGGTAGGGGCTAGAAACTTAAAATTAGGCAAGGTACATATTTATTAGCTATAAATGATCTTTAAGAAAAGTTTCGAAAAAAATTGGAAATTTAAAAATTGGTGAAAATGCGCGAAAAGCGTCCTAAAAACGTTCTAAATTGCGATTTCTACTCAATCTAAGGAAATACCAAAGCTATTTCAAAAGTAATGGTTGCAAATCAATGGTGACAGTCCCTGCGATAACATAGGTTATATTTTATGTTGCTGTCACTACCATCTGAGGGTTGCAAAAGCAAAACATGTTCTAATTTGCGTTTATTGCACAACTGAGGTGCCTAACACTTTGAAGTATGGGATGGTATTTACTTACAAGATGCAACTGCTTTCTTAGAACAGTCGAAAGAAAATTCCAAATTTAAAAAAATGAAGTGAGTGAAAAGCGTTATAAATTACAATTTTTAAGCAAATTTAAGAATTACCAAACCGATAAAAAATTAATGATGAAAAATTTTGGTGATAGAACCTGCTCAAACATAAGCTATATTTTATGTCTGTTCCACTACCACCAGAGGGTTGCAGGAGCTAAAAACTTTCTAAATTGCGATTTCTGTGATACTGAAAAGGCTAGAAACTTTAAATATGGCATGGTAGTTACTTATAAAATATAAATGACCTCGAAGGAACGTCGGAAATAAATTTGAATTAAAAAGGGGTGAAGCGAAGGGGAGGTGAGAAAAGCATTCTAAAAAAGTTTTAAATTACGATTCTATGCAATTTCAGGGAATATAAACCGATTATAAAAGTAATAGTTTCGAATCAATGGTAGCAGTCTCGGATCTTACACAGGCTATATTTTATGCCGGTGATTCTACCACCTGGGGTTCACAGGAACAACAAACGTTCTAAAAAACGGCTTTAAAAGCTTTTTAAATTACGTTTCTGTGGAATATTAGGAAAAAACAAACTGATTTCAAAATTAATGTTGGCAAACTAATGGTGACAGTTCCTGTTTCAACATAGCCCTTTATGTTGAGAGAGGTGGTAGGACTTGGAATTTGACATGATGGTTAATTTAAAGATGTAAGAAGATGGTTTCTAAAAAATTCAAAATTTCAAATGAATACTGAAATGAGCATATTAATTGAGCATAAAAGTTTCAAAATATTTACTAAATTATCATTTATTTAGTTTTATTTCATTTTATTAATTTAAGTCTCATTTCTGCCATTGCAGTGTAATAATGATGTTTAATCAAACTGTGTTTTCAATAGTAACTTTTGAATTATTCCTAAAAGTAATAAGTACCTTTTAATAGAAAAAAAAATTTAATAAAATAAAATATTACCTTTTAATAAAATAAAAATTTAGTTAGTACTTTTAATAAAAATTAGACATATAAATATCACTTGGCATATTTCAAATATTACGCGAGCAAAACCGCGGGGTTGCAAACCCCGCGGCTTTGCTAGTCTATACTCCTATTATAAAGAGGAAAAAATTGTTTATTTGTCGGAGATAAGCTCTGGAACTACCGAACCGATTTCAAAAGTAATGGTATCAAAATGATGGTGTTAGTCCAACTTAGAACATAGGCTATATCTTATGTCGGTGCCACTACCCCAAAGGGGGTGTAGGAGCAAAAAACATTCTAAAAATACGATTTTAGCGTTACTGAAGGGGTTAGAAATATGAAATTTTGAATATTAGTTACTAATAAGATATAAATGATGTCTAAGAACAGTTCTTAAACAATTCGAAATTTAAAAGTGCTGAAAATGCACAAAAAGTGTTCTAAAAACGTTCTAAATGGTAGTTTCTACACAATCTCAGGAAGTATAAACCGATTTAAAAAATATTGATGTCAAAATGATGGTGACAACGCTTGCTCCAAGATACGCTATGTTTTATGTCGGTGTCACTACTCCAAAGGAGGTGCAGGAGCAAAAAACGTTCTAAAAATGCGATTTATGTTTTACTGAAGGGCCTAGAAATATGAAATTTGAAATATTAGCTACATATTAGATATAAAGGATTTCTAAGAACAATTCTTAAGCAATTCGAAATTTGAAAGGGGTGAAAATGCGCGAAAATCGTTCTAAAAAAGTTCTAAATGGTGGTTTCTGCACATTCTCAGGAAATATCAAACCGATTTAAAAAATAATGGTGTCAAAATGACGGTGACAACCCTTGCTCCAACATAGGCTATGTTTTATGTCGGTGCCACTACCCCAAAGGGGGTGCAGGAGCAAAAAACGTTCTAAAAATCCAATTTTTGCGTTACCGAAGGGCCTAGAAATATGAAATTTGAAATGTTAGGTACTTATTAGATATAAAGAATTTCTAAGAACAGTTCTTAAACAATTCGAAATTTAAAAGGAGTGAAAATGCGCGAAAAGCGTTCTGAAAAACGTTCTGATGGTGGTTTCTACACAATCTCAGGAAATATTAAACCGATCTAAAAAATAATGGCGTCAAAATGATAGTGAAAACAACGTTTGCTCCAACATAGGCGATTTTTATGTCGGTGCCACTACCCTAAAGGGGGTGCAGGAGCAAAAGACGTTCTAAATTGCGGCTTTTGCGTTACGGAAGGGCCTAGAATCGTGAAATTTGGTTGGTAGTTAGTTATAAGATATCAATGATCTCTAAGGACATTTCCTAAAAAAATCGAAATTTAAAAGGGGGTCAAAATGCGCAAAAAGCGCTATAAAAAACTTTCTAAATTGCGATTTCTATGCAATCTCAGGAAGTATTGATCTGATTTCAAATATAATGGTGTAAAAATGATGGTGACAGATCTTGCTCCAAGATAGGCTATATTTTATATTTGTTTCCACTACCCCAGAGGAGATGCAGGAGCAAAATGCGCGAAAAGCGTAAAAAAAACTTTTTACATGCCGATTTGTCGACAATATCTCAGGAAGAATGAATCTGATTTCAAACGTAATGGTAGGAAATTGATGCTGACAGCCTCTGCTCTAACATAGACGCTATTTTATGTCGGTATCACTATCACCAAGACGTGTCAGGAGCAAAAATCGTTCTAAATTTCGATTTTTGTGATCGGTAGGGGCTAACAACTTAAAATTAGGCAAGGTACATATTTATTAGCTATAAATGATTTTTAAGAACAGTTTCGAAAAAATTGGAAATTTAAAAAGCGGTGAAAATGCGCGAAAAGCGTCCTAAAAACGTTCTAAATTGCGATTTCTACTCAATCTAAGGAAATACCAAAGCTATTTCAAACGTAATGGTTGCAAATCAATGGTGACAGTCCCTGCTATAACATAGGTTATATTTTATGTTGCTGTCACTACCATCTGAGGGTTGCAAAAGCAAAACATGTTCTAATTTGCATTTTTTGCACAACTGAGGGGCCTAACACTTTGAAGTATGGCATGGTATTTATTTACAAGATGCAACTGCTTTCTAAGAACAGTCGAAAGAAAATTGTGGTAGGACTTGGAATTCGACATGATGGTTAATTTTAAGATGTAAGAAGATGGTTTCTAAAAAATTCAAAACTTCAAATGAATACTGAAATGAGCGTATTAATTGAGCATAAATGTTTCAAAATATTTTCTAAATTATCATTTATTGAGTTTTATTTCATTTTATTAATTTAAGTCTAATTTCTGCGTAATACAGTGTAATAATGATGTTTAGTCAAACTGTGTTTTAAATAGTAATTTTTGAATTATTACTAAAAGTAATAAGTAACTTTTAATAAAATAAAATATTACCTTTTAATAAAATAAAAATTTAGTTAGTACCTTTTGATAAAAAGTAGACACATAAATGTTACTTGGCATATTTCAAATATTACGCGAGCAAAGCCGCAGGGTTTGCTAGTACTATTATAAAGAGGTAAAAATTGTTTATTTGTAGGAGGTAAGCTCTGGAACTACCGAACGGATTCCAAAAGTAATGGTATCAAAATTATGGTGTTAGTCCAACTTAGAACATAGGCTATATTTTATGTCGGTGCCACTGGCCAAAAGGGGGTGCAGGGGTAAAAAACGTTCTAAAAATGCGATTTTTGTGTTACTGAAGGGCCTAGAAACATGGAATTTGGAATGGTAGTCACTCATAAGATACTAATGATCTCTAAAGACATTTTGTTGAAAAATCGAAATTAAAAAGGGGTGAAAATGCGCGAAAAGCGTTCTAAAAAACATTCTAAATGGCGATTTTTACGCAATTTCAGGAAGTACCAAACCGATTTCAAAATTAATGAAGTCAAAATGATCGTGACAACCCTTGCTCCAACATAGGCTACATTTTATGTCGGTGCCACTACCCCTAAAGGGGTGTAAGAACAAAAAAAAAGTTCGAAATTGCGATTATTGTGTTACTGAAGGGTCCAGATACATGGAATTTCGCATGGTAGTTACTTATTACATATAAATGATCTATAAGAACATTTCTTGAAAAATTCGAAATTTAAAAGCGGTGAAAATGCGCAAAAAGCATTCTAACAAACGTTCTAAATGGCGATTTCTACGTAATCTCAAGAAGTACCAAACCGATTTAAAAAATAATGGTGTCAAAATGATGGTGACAGTCCTTGCTCCAATAGAGGCTACATTTTATGTCGGTGTCACTACCCCCTAGGGTTGCAGAAGCGAAAAACGCTCTAAATTGCGATTTATGTTTTACTGAAGGGCCTAGAGTCCTGAAATTAGGCAGGTCAGTTATTTATTAGATACAAATGATCTCTAAGAACATTTCCTAAAAAAATGAATGAAAATGAATGGGTGAAAATGAATGAAAAGCGTTCTAAAAAACATTCTAAATTGCGATTTCTACGCAATCTCTGGAAGTACCGAACTGATTTAAAATATAATGGTGTGAAAACGATCTTGACAGCCCGCGCTTCAACATAGGCTGTATTTTATGTCGGTGCCACTGCCCCAAAGGGGGTGAAGGAGCAACAAAAAACGATCTAAATTGCGTTTTTTGTAATACTGCAGGGGCTAGCAACTTGAAACTAGGCATGGTAGTTACTTATAAGATATAAAAGATATAAATATATCTAAGAACATTTCCTACATAATTCGAAATTTAAAAGGGGTGAAAATGGACGAAAAACGTTCTAAAAAACGTTCTAAATTGCGATTTCTACGCAATCTCAGAAAGTACCCAACCGATTTCAAAAGTAATGGTTTGAAATTATTGATGACAGCCTTTGCTCCAATATAGGATCTATTTCATGTCGGCGCCACTACCACCTTGCGGTTGCATTTTAAAAAGCATTCTAAATTGTGATTTTTGTGATACTGAAGGGGCTAGCAACTTGAAATTTTGCATGGTAATTACTTATGAGTTGTAAATACTCTCTGAGAAGAGTTCCTTAAAAATTTGAAATTTAAAAGGAGTAAAAATGAACGAAAAGCGTTCTAAAAAAGTTCTAAATAGCGATTTCTAAACCATCTCGGGAAATACAAACCGATTTCAGAAGTAATGATTTCAAATTGATGGTGACAGTCCCCGCTCCAACATAGTCTATATTTTACGTTGTTGTCACTACCACCTGGGGGTTACAGAAGTAAAAAATGTTCTAAATTGTATTCTTTGTGTTACTGAGGAAGGTCTAACATTTTAAATTTGGAATAGTAATTACTTCAAAGATACAAGTGCTTTCTAAGAATTGTCGAAAGAAAATTCTAAATTTAAAAGGATGAAGTGAGCGAAAAGCGTTCTATAAGCGTTCTAAATTACGATTTTTATGCAATCGTATGAAATACGAAACCGATTTCAAACATAATGGTTTCAAATTGATGCGTTGCAAACTGCTGAAACATAAGCTATATTTTATGTCGAGGATTGCAGGAGCAAAAAAATTTCTAAATTGCGATTTCTGCGGTGCTGAAGAAGCTAGAAACTTTAAATATAGCACGGTAGTTACTTATAAAATATAAATGTCCTCTATGAACAGTCGAAAATAAATTCGAAATTAAAAAGGGGTGAAGAGAAGGCAAGGAACGAAAAGCATTCTAAAAGAGTCCTAAATTACGATTTCTATGGAATCTCTGGAAATAATAAAACGATTACAGAAGTTATTGGTTGTGAATCAAGAGTGATAGTCCCTTATGCGGGCTATACTTTATGCCGGTTTCACTACCACCTGGTTGGCAGAAACAACAAGAAAACCTTTAAAAAAATCTAAATTCCGTTTTCTATAGAATATTAGGAAATACCAACCGATTTCAAGGATAACGTTGTCAAATTTATGGTGACAGTCACTGTTTCAATATTTTTCCAGACATTTTATTTCAACTCTGTTTCGGCATTTTATGTTGGTGCCACTAACACCAGAGAAGAGCTAGACTGTTAGACAAGAAGCTTGGAATTTGACATGATGGTTAATTTTAAGATGTAAATGTGTTAAGATGCTTTCTAAAAAAATCAAAACTTCAAATGAATACTGAAATGAGCGCGTATGAAATGAGCATAAAACTCAAATACTTTCTAAATTATCATTTAATTGGAATTAGTTTTAGTTCTTATTAATTAAAATCTCATTTCTGTCTATTGTACTTTTATGATGAAGTTTAGTCAAACTGTGGCTTAATTTGTAATTTTTGAATTATTTCAAAAAGTGTTCTTCTAATAAAAAGTAGTCATGCAAATATAACTACTATAAGTAAGATAAACTATAGTTTCATCTATTACGCGAGCAAAGCCGCGGGGTTTGCTAGTTATCTATACTCCTATTATAAAGAGGTAAAAATTGTTTATTTGTAGGAGGTAAGCTCTGGAACTACCGAACCGATTCCAAAAGTAATGGTATCAAAATGATGGTGTTAGTCCAACTCAGAACATAGGCTATATTTTATGTCGGTGCCACTACACCAAAGGGTGTGCAGGAGCAAAAAATGTTCTAAAAATGCGATTTTTGCGTTACTGAAGGGCCTAGAAATATAAAATTTGGAATATTAATTATAAGATGTAAATGTTGTCTAAGAACAGTTCTTAAACAATTCGAAATTTAAAAGGGGTGAAAATGCGCGAAAAGCGTTCTAAAAAATGTTCTAAATGGTGGTTTCTACACAATCTCAGGAAATACCAAACCGATTTAAAAAATATTGGTGTCAAAATGATGGTGACAACGCTTGCTCCAAAATAGGCTATATTTTATGTCGATGCCACTACTCCAAATGGGGTGCAGGAGCATAAAACGTTTTAAAATTGCGATTAATGTGTTACTGAACGGCCTAGAAATAGGAAATTTGAAATATTAGCTACTTATTAGATATAAATGATGTCTAAGAACAGTTATTAAACAATTCGAAATTTAAAAGTGGTGAAAATGCGCGAAAAGCGTTCTAAAAAACGTTCTAAATGGTGGTTTCTACACAATCTCAGGAAATACCAAACCGATTTAAAAAAGAATGGCATCAAAATGATGGTGACAACCCTTGCTCTCACATAGGCTATGTTTTATGTCGGTGCCACTACCCTAAAGGGGGTGCAGGAGCAAAAAACTTTCTAAAATGCGGTTTTTGCTTTACGGAAGGGCCTAAAATCGTGAAATTTTGAATGACAGTTAGTTATAAGATATCAATGATCTCTAAGGACATTTCCTAAAAAAAATCGAAATTTAAAAAGGGGTCTAAATGCGCAAAAAGCGTTGTAAAAAACTTTCTTAATTGCGATTTCGATGCAATCTCAGGAAGTACTGAACCGATTTCAAATATAATGGTGTAAAAATGATGGTGACAGATCTTGCTCCAAGATAGGCTATATTTTATATTTGTTACCATTACCCCAGAGGAGATGCAGGAGCAAAATGCTCGAAAAGCGTTCTAAAAACCTTCTAAATGCCAAATTTTCAGCAATATCTCAGGAAGAATCAAACTGATTTCAAAAGTAATGGTAGGAAATTGATGCTGACAGCCTCTCCTCTAACATAGACGCTTTTTTATGTTGGTATCACTATCATCTAGACGTTGCAAGAGCAAAAAAGTGTTCTAAATTTCAATTTTTGTGATCGGTAGGGGCTAGAAACTTAAAATTAGGCAAGGTACATATTTATTAGATACACATGAGCTTTGAGAACAGTTTCGAAAAATTGGAAATTAAAAAATGGGTGAAAATGCGCGAAAAGCGTTCTAAAAACATTCTAAATTGCGATTTCTACTCAATCTCAGGAAATACCAAAGCTATTTCAAAAGTAATGGTTGCAAATCAATGGTGATAGTCCCTGCTATAACATAGGTTATATTTTATGTTGCTGTCCCTACCATCTGAGTGTTGCAAAAGCAAAACATCTTCTAATTTGCGTTTTTTGCACAACTGAGGGGTCTAACACTTTGAAGTATGGCATGTTATTTACTTACATGATGCAACTGCTTTCTAAGGACAGTCGAAAAAAAATTTCAAATTAAAAAGATAAAGTGAGCGAAAAGCGCTATAAATTATAATTTTTATACAATCTTATCAAATACCAAACCGATTAAAAAAAATAATGATTACAAATTGTTGATGATAGAACCTGCTCAAACATAGCTATATTTTATGTCTGTTTCACTACCACCGGAGTGTTGCAGGAGCTAAAAACTTTCTAAATTGCGATATCTGCGATACTGAAAAGGCTAGAAACTTTAAATATGGCATGGTAATTACTTCTAAAATATAAATGCCCTCGAAGGACTGTTGAAAATAAATTGAAATTAAAAAGGGGTGACGCGAAGGGGAGGTGCGAAAAGTATTCAAAAAAGTCCTAAATTACGATTTCTATGCAATTTCAGGAAATATAAACCGCTTATAAAAGTAAGAGTTGCGAATCAATGGTAACAGTCTCTGATCCTACACAGGCTACATTTTATGCCGATGATTCTACCACCTGGAGTTCACAGGAACAACAAACGTTCTAAAAAACGCCTTTAAAAGCTTTCTAAATTACGTTTCTGTGGAATATTAGGAAATAAGAAACCGATTTCAAAATTAATATTGTCAAATTAATGGTGACAGTTCCTATTTCAACATAGCTCTTTATGTTGAGAGAGGTGGTAGTTTTTGGAATTTGACTTGATAGTTAATTTTAAGATGTAAGAAGATGGTTTCTAAAAAATTCAAAACTTCAAATGAATACTGAAATGAGCGTATTAATTGAGCATAAAAGTTTCAAAATATTTTCTAAATTACCATTTATATAGTTTTATTCCGTTTTATTAGTTTAAGTCTCCTATCTGTCTAACGCAGTGTAATAATGATGTTTGATCAAACTGTGTTTTAAATAGTAATTTTTGAATTATTCCTAAAAGTAATAAGTACCTTTTAATAAAATAAAATATTATTTTTTAATAAAATAAAAATTTAGTTAGTAACTTTTAATAAAAATTAGACATATAAATGTCACTTGGCATATTTAAAATATTACGCGAGTAAAGCCGCGGGGTTTGCTAGTTATCTATACTCCTATTATAAAGAGGAAAAAATTGTTTATTTGTAGGAGGTAATGTCTGGAACTACCGAACCGATTCCAAAAGTAATGGTATCAAAATGATGGTGTTAGTCCAACTTAGAACATAGGCTATATCTTATGTGCCACTACCCCAAAGGGGGTGTAGGAGCAAAAAACGTTCTAAAAATGCGATTTTAGCGTTACTGAAGGGCCTAGAAATATGAAATTTTGGATATTAGTTACTTATAAGATATAAATGATGTCTAAGAACAGTTCTTAAAGAATTCGAAATTTAAAAGGGGTGAAAATGCAAAAAAAGCGTTCTAAAAAGCGTTCTGAATGGTAGTTTCTACACAATCTCAGGAAATACCAAACCGATTTAAAAACTATTGGTGTCATAATGATGGTGACAACGCTTGCTCCAAGATAGGCTATGTTTTATGTCGGTGTCACTACCCCAAAGGGGGTGTAGGAGCAAAAAACGTTCTAAAAATGCGATTTTAGCGTTACTGAAGGGCCTAGAAATATAAAATTTTGAATATTAGTTATAAGATATAAATAATGTCGAAGAACAATCCTTAAACAATTCGAATTTTAAAAGGGGTGAAAATGCACAAAAAGCGTTCTAAAAAACGTTCTAAATGGTAGTTTCTACACAATCTCAGGAAATTCCAAACCGATTTAAAAAATATTGGTGTAATAATGATGGTGACAATGCTTGCTCCAAGATAGGCCATGTTTTGTGTCGGTGTCACTACCCCAAAGGGGGCGCAGGAGCAAAAAACGTCCTAAAAATGCGATTTATGTGTTACTGAAGGGCCTAGAAATATGAAATTTGAAATATTAGCTACTTATTAGATATAAAGGATTTCTAAGAACAGTTCTTAAACAATTCGAAATTTGAAAGGGGTGAAAATGCGCGAAAATCGTTCTAAAAAACGTTCTAAATGGTGGTTACTACACAATCTCGGGAAATACCAAACCGATTTAAAAAATAATGGTGTCAAAATAAGGGTGTCAAAATTACGGTAACAACCCTTGCTCCAACATAGGGTATGTTTTATGTCGGTGCCACTACCCGAAAGGGGGTGCAGGAGAAAAAAGCGTTCTAAAAATGCGATTTTTGCGTTACCGAAGGGCCTAGAAATATGAAATTTGAAATATTAGCTACTTATAAGATATAAAGGATTTCTAAGAACAGTTCTTAAACAATTCGAAATTTAAAAGGGGTGAAAATGCACGAAAAGCGTTCTAAAAAACGTTCTAATGGTGGTTTCTACACAATCTCAGGAAATACCAAACCGATCTAAAAAATAATGGCGTCAAAATGATGGTGACAACCCTTGCTCCAACATAGGCGATGTTTCATGTCGGTGCCACTACCCCAAAGGGGGTGCAGGAGAAAAACGTTCTAAATTGTGCCTTTTGCGTTACGGAAAGACCTAGAATTGTGAAATTCGGAATGGTAGTTACTTATAAGATACTAATGATCTCTAAGGACATTTCTTAAAAAAATCGAAATTTAAAAGGGGGTCAAAATGCGCAAAAAGCGTTGTAAAAAATTCCAAATTGCGATTTCTATGCAATCTCAGGAAGTACTGAACCGATTTCAAATATAATGATGTAAAAATGATGGTGACAGATCTTGCTCCAAGATAGGCTATATTTTATATCTGTTTCCACTACCCCAGAGGAGATGCAGGAGCAAAATGCGCGAAAAGAGTTCTAAAAACGTTCTAAATGCCGATTTGTCGGCAATATCTCAGGAAGAATGAATCTGATTTCAAACGTAATTGTAGGAAATTGATGCTGATAGCCTCTGTTCTAACATAGACGCTATTTTGTGTCGGTATCACTATCACCAAGACGTTGCAGGAGCAAAAAAGCGTTCTAAATTTCGATTTTTGTGATCGGTAGGGGTTAGCAACTTAAAATTAGGCAAGGTGCATAATTATTAGATATACATGATCTTTAAGAACAGTTTCGAAAAAATTGGAAATTTAAAAAGTGGTGAAAATGCGCAAAAAGCGTCCTAAAAACGTTCTAAATTGCGATTTCTATTCCATCTAAGGAAATACCAAAACTATTTCAAAAGTAATGGTTGCAAATCAATGGTGATAGTCCCTGCTATAACAAATGTTATATTTTATGTTGCTGTCACTACCATCTGAGGGTTGCAAAAGCAAAACATGTTCTAATTTGCGTTTTTTTGCACAACTGAGGGGTCTATCACTTTGAAGTATTTCATGGTATTTATTTACAAGATGCAACTGCTTTCTAAGAACAGTCGAAATAAAATTCCAAATTTAAAAAAATGAAGTGAGTGAAAAGCGTTATAAATTACAATTTTTAGGCAAACTTATAAATTACTAAACCAATTAAAAAAATAATGACAAATTATGGTGATAGAACCTGCTCAAACATAAGCTATATTTTATGTCTGTTCCACTACCACCTTGAAGGAGCTGATAACTTTCTAAATTGTGATTTCTGTGATACTGAAAAGGCTAGAAACTTTAAATATGACATGGTAGTTACTTATAAAATATAAATGCCCCCGAAGGAACGTCGAAAATAAATTCGAATTAAAAAGGGGTGAAGCGTAGGGGAGGTGCGAAAAGCATTCTAAAAAAGTTCTAAATTACGGTTCTATGCAATTTCAGGGAATATAAACCGATTATAAAAGTAATAGTTGCGAATCAATGGTAACAGTCTCTGATCCTACACAAGCCGATGATTCTACCAATTGGGGTTCACAGGAACAACAAACGTTCTACAAAAGGGTTTTAAAAGATTTTTAAATTACGTTTCTGTGGAATATTAGGAAATAACAAACCGATTTCAAAATTAATGTTGGCAAATTAATGGTGACAGTTCCTGTTTCAACATAGCCCTTTATGTTGAGAGAGGTGGTAGGACTTGGAATTTGACATGATGGTTAATTTTAAGATGTAAGAAGATGGTTTCTCAAAAAATACAAAACTTCAAATGAATACTGAAATGAGCGTATTAATTGAGCATAAAAGTTTCAATATATTTTCTAAATTATCATTTATTTAGTTTTATTTCGTTTTATTAATTTGTCTCATTTATGCCTAATGCAGTGTAATAATGATGTTTAATCAAACTGTGTTTTAAATAGTAATTTTTGAATTATTCCTAAAAGTATTAAGTACCTTTTAATAAAAAAAAACTTTTAATAAAATATAATATTACCTTTTAATAAAATAAAAATTTAGTTAGTACCTTTTAATAAAAATTAGACATATAAATATCACTTGGCATATTTCAAATATTACGCGAGCAAAGCCGCGGGGTTTGCTAGTTATTTTATTTTTATATTATAAAGAGGTAAAAATTGTTTATTTGTAGGAGGTAAGCTCTGGAACTCCCGAACCGATTCAAAAGTAATGGCATCAAAATGATAGTGTTAGTCCAACTTAGAACATAGGCTATATCTTATGTCGGTGCCACTACCCCAAAGGGGGTGTAGGAGCAAAAAACGTTCTAAAAAGGCGATTTTTGTGTTACTGAAGGGCCTAGAAATATGAAATTTGGAATAGTAGTTACTTATGAGATACTAATGACCTCTAAGAACAGTTCTTAAAAAAATCGAAATTAAAAAGGTGTGAAAATGCACAAAAAGCGTTCTAAAAAACGTTCTAAATGGTAGTTTCTACACAATCTCAGGAAATACCAAACCGATTTAAAAAATAATGGTGTCAAATAGATGGTGACAACCATTGCTCCAACATAGGCTACATTTTATGTCGGTGCCATTACCCCCAAAGGAGGTGCAGAAGCAAAAAAACGTTCGAAAATGCGATTTTTGTATTACTGAAGGACCCAGATACATGGAATTTGGCATGGTAGTTACTTATGAGATATAAAGGATCTCCAAGAACATTTCATAAAAAAATTGAAATTTAAAAGGGGTGAAAAGGAACAAAAATTGTTCTAAAACCGTTCTAAATAGCGATTTCTACGCAATCTCAGGAAATATAAACCGATTTCAAAAGTAATGGTTTCAAATTGATGGTGACAATCTCCGCTCCAACATAGCCTACATTTTACGTTGTTGTCACTACCACCTGGGAGTTAAAGAGCAAAAAATGTCCTAAATTGCGTTTTTTGTGTTACTGAGGGGTTCTAACATATTAAATTTGGAATGGTAATTACTTCAAAGATACAAATACTTTGTAAGAATTATCGAAAGAAAATTCCAAATTTAAAAGTATTAAGTGAGTGAAAAGCGTTCTAAATTACGATTTTTATGCAATAGTATGAAATACGAAACCGATTTCAAACATAATGGTTGCAAATTGATGGTGATAAAACCTGCTCAAACATAAGCTATATTTTATGTAGGTACCACAACCCCTAGATGGTTGCATGAGCTGAAAACTTTCTAAATTGCGATTTCTTCGGTACTGAAGAGGCTAGAAACTTTAAATATAGCACGGTTATTACTTATAAAATATAAATGTCCTCTAAGAACAGTCGAAAATAAATTCGAAATTAAAAAGGGGTGAAGCGAAGGGAAGGAGCGAAAAGCATTCTAAAAGAGCCGTAAATTACGATTTCTGTGGAATCTCAGGAAATAATAAACCGATCACAGAAGTTATTGGTTGCGAATCAAGAGTGATAGTCACTGATCCTATACGGGCTATATTTTATGCCGGTGTCACTACCACCTGGTTACCAGGAACAACAAGAAAGCCTTTAAAAACATCTAAATTCTGTTTTCTATAGAATAGTAGGAAAATACCAACCGATTTCAAGGTTACTGTTGGCAAATTAATGGCGACAGTCTCTGTTTCAACATTTTTCGAGGCATTCTATTTTTTCAACTCTGTTTCGGCATTATATGTTGCTACCACTAACACCAGAGAGGTGGTAGACTGTTAGACAAGAAGCTTGGAATTTGACATGATGGTTAATTTTAAAATGTAAGTGTTTTAAGATGGTTTCTAAAAAATTCAAAACTTCTAATGAATACTGAAATGAGAGTACGAAATGAGCATAAAAGCCTCAGAGTACTTTCTAAATTATCATTTATTTGGAATTAGTTTTAGTTCTTATTAATTTAAATCTCATTTCTGTCTATTGCACTTTTATAATGAAGTTTAGTCAAACTGTAGCTTAATTTGTAATTTTTGAATTATTCCAAAAAGTGTTCTTCTAATAAAAAAATAGTCATGCAAATATCACTTGGCACATTTAAACTATTACGCGAGCAAAGCCGCGGGGTTTGCTAGTATATTTATATTTCAATTGCACTACATTGTTTCTACTACATTTTGCGAATTTTTATGAAACTGGCGTTAAATTTGGTTGAAAAGCCCGTATGAATACAAGCTAAAAATCTGTATGAATCTTTTAACTTTAACCCCTTAATTCTCGCTCCCGTCAATATCACGGGCTGGTGTCGTTCGTTATTTCTCGCTCCCGTCATATTTCCGGGCTGGAGATTTATTGCTGGAAAAAACTTCTGAAACCAGAAAAATTTAACTGGCCTTTCGGTGTGAAGTCTTTGAATTTTGCCGTTAGGGTTTGGCTTTTGCGCTGACTGTAATGTTGGTCTTTTTGTTGCATGTTTCGAAATGTGTAACACTCAAAAAATTATTAATAATCAAAATTTAATGTATATATATTGTTTCAAATATTATTTGTAAAAATGTGTGTGATGATGATAAATAAAGATCTAAGATGTGAAAAATAAAGGTTTTATTCGCATTAATTTGTACGGTGTAAAACAAACATTAAGACACAGAATTCTCGCATGCTGGCTTTTCTACAAATATGAATTTGTTCTGTAACATCTTTTTTTTTCGCCTAAAAAATATAATTGCATATTTTATTTAGAAACCTTATAATTATTCAATTTCTGTAATAAAATAAATAGGTACTTTTTTATGGTTTTTCCAAATATTAAGCGACCGTGAAGGGGTTAAAAGAAAATGGCTATATCTCCATGAATATACGTGCTATTCGTACACAAATCAGTAAACATATTGTACAGTATCCACATATTTGTATTCTGGAGCGATAGATTATTGTGTGCATTTTAATTTACAGGGTGATCCCAAATATTATTATTTTTCTTTGATTTTTTGTTACCCCCCCCCCCCCTAATTGTAGTCCTTATCAAATAGACGTTGATAATTCTGTGGTCAAAAATATTCTTTATAATCCTGAAGTTCCAGAAAAATCCGACAAGTATATTTTTAAATTAGACCGTCAACAAATTGAAAAAGAACGAATATCTTTTGGATAACCCTGTAAAAACTAATGCAGCAAAAGAGTTCAAACTTGAGATTATGAGTAAGTGGCTTATTGTTAAACATTTCGTTCATTTTTATGAGGATATCATGTATACTCGTAGAGAAATTAAGGTTTTTATAAAAACAATCCCAAATTTCACCAAGTTTTTTGCTTATAATTCGCAGAGTTTTTAATATAAATAAAAAAAAAGTTATTTTCAAAAATATATGACAAACAACACTGTACACAATACCCTGCAATTACAGTTAAAAAATAATAAAAATTGGATGAAAAATAAGCAGGCTTACTAAAAAATGTTTCACTGCGCATACACGAATGCAATCAAAATATAATGTACATAATGCATTAGCTAAGTATATAGAGCATTTTTTGTGAAAGTCACAAGATCATAGCTTGAAAATTCAGAAAATTATCATTCGATAGAATAAGATCGAAATCCCTTGTTCTCATAAGAAAGCAAAAAGATGAGGGGTTGTATCCAAATGTAGTACTACGTACAATATTGTGTAATCTATCTTGGCTCTAATCAACAGATATTTGATATAACCCCTCATCTTTTTGCTTCCTTTTGAAAACAACGGATTTCGAGCTTATTCTATCGACGATAATTTTCAGAATTTTCAAGCTATGATTTTGAGACTTTTACAAAAGTTGCTCTATATTCTTAGCTAATACATTATGCACATTATATTTTGATTGCATTTGCGCATGCGCAGTGAAGCATTTTTTAGTAAATCTGCTCATTTTTCATCCAATTTTTATTATTTTTTAATTCTGACTGCAGGGTATTCTGTACAATGTTGTTTGTCATATTTTCTGAGATGAACTTTTTTTATATTGAGAACTCAGCAAATTATAAGCAAAAAAACTTGGTGAAATTTGGGACTGTTTTTATAAAAACCGTAATTTCTCTACGAATATACATGCTATCCTCATAAAATGAACACAGTTTATTACAATAAGCCACTTAATCATAATCTTCAGTTTGAACGCTTTTGCTACATTAGTTTTTACATGGTTATGCAAACGATTCTAGTTCTTTTTCAATTTGATGACGATGCCTTATGGGGTTTCGAGAAAAATCGTCGCGGAAATATATGACCTATATTATACTGTTTACATACCTGGAGTTTCAGGTTAATTCCTCATGTATTTTTCTAAATATTTAACAAAACGTCTAAAATTGCAAGTGGCCGGTCACCTTTGGCCATATAGTGTATATAGCGTATATGTATGTGTGTATTTTTTGTGTGTATGGTCGTGTGTGCGCATGTAGCGCTTATGTTCTGAAATCTGGTAATATGTTATGTTAAATAGGTAATACGTATGCAGATTAGCATATCTATTGTTTAAGTGCGGAAAATTACTCTATTTCTCACATTACCTAGTTAATCTGCGGATTTTTAAATTAATCTGCACATTACCTACTATGAACTCATTAAAACGAAAAAAAAAATACTCGAGTATTGTGTATTTAAACAATTTCTTATACCAACAACTCAGTAATACTAGGTAGTATTAATTAAAAAACACAGTAAATTTTTCCTACATGCAGTTATAGATAATTTTATATAACAATGAGCCAATTCTAAATATTATATGCTTACAGTTGTTTAAACGATATATTATTTATTTACAGATTAATTCAATGTAATAATCAGCAAAATAGTTGATAGAAGGAATTAATGAAAAAAACAGACTACATAAATCCATCAAACATTTTAAATGAAATACAACAATAAACATAATTACTAATTTGTAAAAAATATGGAAAAAGCTTGCTTACTCATTAGTGCAATTTAAAGTTTGGAGACACTTTGAATTAAATAGAAACTAATTTTTCAAAAAGCTGTCCAATATGTGGCACATTTAGATTGGGGGCCATATTTTTTTAATTCTAATCCAATGCGAATTGAATTTTTTATTGTTGTTAGATGTGAACATATTTCGGAAGTAAGTCTTACTATTATTCTCTTTCCAAATAATAAATCAGATCTTGCATATAAATTTTTAAAATGCCTGCTGTATAAAACGCATCCTCTGTTCTGTTAAAACCGCAGCTAAAGTTGAGAGGGCATCATTTTTTGATCTGTTCATTCGAAGTAACTTTAATTCTGACAGTGGCACATTTATCGAAATTTGGGCATTAAATTATTTGCATCAGAAACTGGTGCAATTTACTTTGCTGGTCTTCCTAATAATGTATTTTTCTCATTCGTATCCTTTTTACAGGTTTTGCGTAATACATTCTTACTACAACTTTCCTCTTCAAGTTCCACTTCCCACAAACTACGTAAAACACCGTACAATATGACTACGAATGTGAACTCTATTATGGTGCTTCGAACAAACCTTAGAGACAATGTATTATACAGGGCTCTTTATAAGCTATGTATGACACTGCGATGGCGAATGTCCTGGAATTTAGGGTAACTCAACTTTTTTAAAGTTACATTTTAATTCTTATTGACGAGTTCGTAACTCAGTAGAGGCGATGCGTTGGAGGAGTAGAGTAACTCAATAATCTTTATGATTGTAAGCTCAATCAGTAGTGTAAATGGTGCCGAAGGCAGCTTAATATTTTTATCGATAAATCTTGTATTTCTAAGGTGATTCTGTTGGGAGTTTGGGTAAAGTTATGTCCTCATCAGTAAGATCTGAATAGGATCCCTTACCAACAGTCTCTTGTTAATCTTCTAATATTTCAACGTCTTCTTCATAATCCATCAAGTGTAATATACTTTGTGGGACAATAGAAGAACACCATCTCACTTTTTAGGAAAACCGAACACCACTTTGCGTGGAATTCTTTTAATTCCAGAATTATAGGAACGAATTTTTATTCCACTTGTAAGTTTAGTTATCAGCTCTCTTTTTAATGACCATATTTTCAATGTCTTAAATTGCTCGCTCGACTCGTGTTTGAATTTGGCAGCATGTTGTTTTCCCATGCACCACTTAAAGTTCTGGCGACATTTGTGTTAAATAATCAATTACAAAATTCACCTCCGTTTTCAGAATGCGTTGTATTAGTAGCGACAAATAAAAGTAATTATCAACGAAGTTATAAGCTACCCGATTTACTTGTTTTTATACGAGAGGCTTACGAGAAGAAACTTAAATTTTCCATCCAAATGAAGTGGGCCATTGATGAGATCTGTCTTTGAAATACTGTAAAATAATAGACTTTATAACAATTCATTTCGTCTTTCCTTTTGTTATAGGAAGTATGCTCAGCAGACGCAAACAATGAGAAAGGGATGGAGAAAGTAAAACGCCTAGAGCTTATGCTCATAACACTATAGAGATGCCAAACAGAGTTGCCAAATCTGGCGATCCCTACATTCAGCAATTTCAAGTTCACGTCAGAAATTATTTAATACTGATTTTCGCTATTTTATTCACAAAATATCTATCATCATAATAACGAAAAATAACTACCGGCTGAACTTTTAATGTGTGAAATTTCTTTCAGATCACAATTTTTGCTTGTATTATTTGGACCATACCACGCCATCATAACTTAAATGCTGCCTTTTTATTAAGAGCTGAGAAATGAAATTTTTGGGAGGACTGTTAAGATCATCTACATCTGCAATAAATCTATTCCATTCAGGTAATATGTCATACATACCTACACTCACATATAAATAAACACATATTCACACATCATAGATGGGTAAATATAAAAAGCATCAAAGGATGTTGATGCCTTAGATAGAAAATATTTTGAAAAAAAAAAAAAAAAACGACAACATTATGAAAATTCTTCTTTCAGCTTTTCATGTATCATATACAGGGTGAACCAAAAGTCTTGTCCTGATTATAATAATTCATTACATATTAACTGTTTGTGTAATAATGTAACTTGTTGCATCATTGGATAGGTCAGTTATAGTATTTTTTTGTGCAATAGAACGAAACATTTTCGGATCGGTGGATTGGAAGGGATGGACCAACACCTCGGCCTCCGCGCTCTGTAGATATTAACCCTCTGGATTTTTTCTATGGGGGATATATCAAGGACAGAGTCTTTGCCACACAAATTGCCGAAGTCGAAGAACTGAAGACTGGGATACAAGCTGCTGTGTACCGTTACAGAAGACGTGTTAAAGACAGTGGTGTAGTCGTAAAAAAACAAAGGGTATACGCTATAAGCAGAGGGTATACGCTGAAGGCAGAGCGTATACCCTAGAGTGTATATACTATAGCTTTCTTCAGAAACAGAGGGTATACGGTGTTCCTTAAAAAAATCCAGAAGGTATACGGCGTGTACTCCCGTATACCCTCCACTACATTCCTGGTTAAAGAACACTTGGCGGGGAACTAGAAAACCGCTTAGACATTCTCCGAGCTACCAAGGGGGCATACGTTGAAATTTACTGAGGTACGTTCCCCTATAATTTTTTTTATAAAACTACTTACAATGTATCCAAACAAACATATGTCTAATTATAATGGTTTGAGAATAATAAATATTTATAATCAGGGAAAGACTTTTGGTTCACTCTCCATATATCTGTACCTTGGAACAAAAAGGGCCAATGTCAATTTTTCTCAAATGGCAGGAAACCCAATTTAAGTTTGACACATTACATTAACAGTAAGTAACATTTGCCTCGACAAAATATTTTGTTTTCAATGATCTAATATTGGGAGGACTTTGGCCCTTTTAACAAATAATTTATATCGCATCCTGAATTCATTCGTGCATTTAACTTAAATTTCTCAATTTTGGATATTGGCCCTTTTTATTCCAAGGTACAGATATATGATAACAATTTCGCTTTGCTCTTTCCTACGTTCTGCATAATTTTTCATTACATGGAATCATTTTATATCTAAAATAGCAATATGCTATTATTTTGTTAAATAGAGACAAAAAACAAACATTTTTTTTTCTCTAAACTGTTCATTACAGAAGATTTAAAGACATGAGAAGATTTACATAACATTTTTTAAAGAAAACCAAGTAAACAAATAAAACAAAACCCATTACATTTATTTCTAGTTTAAATTACAGCTGAAGATTTCGAATAAATGCAAAAAATCAATGTTTTTTTTTTATAAGGTTGAATTAGTATCACTCATTTCGTATATTCTTCTGAGTGAAACATTATTTCGAGGTTTGTTTCTTTCACAGCATATGAAAGATGTAAAGTTGGAAGAAGCATTTTCATGAAGTTGTATTTTTTTTTCCAAAAATATTTTCTATCAAATGTGATTTATTGAAAATAGCTGTCAAAATCCTTTCATGATTTTTATCTTTACGCATCTGTGAACTGTAGAAATATAAAATGTACATTACATTTATGATTTTTTTTCAGTTAAAATAAAATTGTTTTACTTTGACTTGTTTAATATTTATGATAAGCAATATGCTAAAGCTTAATAATTTTAATATTTTCTTTTTGTTATGTTTTAGATATGCTTGGTTCAAGCAGACAGCTGGAATTTATTTTTAGGACATCCTCGTTTACATGGATGCCAAGAAGGAAGTATAAATTTTTTTTTAATGCAAAAAAAAAAAAAAAAAAAAAAAAAAAAAAAAAAAAAAAAAAAATCGAAATACTCTCTGAAGAAAACTTAATATGTTGCAAACTCACCAAGAGTTTATGTCGTTATGGAAAAAAACTAACAATTCTTAGAATGACTTATATTGTGACATTAACCCATTTATGCCTGAATTTTTATTTTCTCAACTTTGTTGGTGAAGTCATTTTAAAATATTGGAAAAATACTAAAATAAATTACGCTAAAATTTTTTGTATTTATTTGATAAAATCTAAGCGTACTAAATATGGGAATGTTCATAATATTTGTAATAGTGTAATATGCATAATTATATGTTTTGTCTAAATTTATTTAAAATAAGCTTTTAAATTGTATATTATATACTACAATTAGTATTTTTATGAATTACTAAAAAAATATATTTATTTCTTTACAGAGACTAATAACATTATCAGTATTAGTAATAATAAACTAAGAATTATCGTATTTGACGCTTAAAAACAATTTGTTTCATAATTATCTTGGAAAGAACTTTACATCCTTAACCAAATGGTTAATAAAAACATGTACCAATTCCTTCCTAGCGCTCTATGTTTAGTACGTTACAAAACTGCATAAAAAATAGGCATGAACATATAATTTCACAATTAAAAAAATGCATATTTCAAAGAAGTCTATAAGCTAAGATTAAGACTTATTTATTTGGATAATTGGTAGTAAAAACACATATAAACTTACTCTTTACATTTCGCCATCTTGAAAAACGAAAAGTCTATAAACTCCGAAAACAGCCTTCGTTTTAAGCAAATAAATGTCCATCTCATGCTGTCACATTTCGAGAACAGATAAAGACATTAATAGGTAACTATTTCATACAATATTCATGTTATAAAGCAGAAGAAAATTGTACAGATTTATTAAAATTCGAAGCGTCCCACAAATCGGACGCTAGGCATAAATATGTTAAAACTTGTGTACCCCCTTAAACAAACACATTATGATAAATAAAATAGATAACAATTTATGTCTTGGCATACCTTCATAACATACATTTGTTTATTTTGAATATTTAGAGAATAATCTGAAATACATATCAAAGGTTCTATTAATATACTATATTCTCTTAAAGGTCTAAGAATCAGTAATTTTTATTAACATTTAGACACACCAATTTTTACTGTAATGGTCATTCATTAAAACTTATATACAATAATTTTTGAGCCAAAATCTACTATTTATGCGTTCCTTAAATCCTTTTTACTTTCTTCTATCTTTACAAGAAGAAAGTATTGGATTCGTGAAAAATTTCGACTTCCGGTTTTCGACGGATTTATACGTTTTAGAATGCCCAGAACACGATTTGATGGTTTTTAGAAAATGTCTGTCTGTGAGTCTGTCTGTCACTCTGTCTCTCTGTTACCCTGTCACTCTGTCTCTCTGTTACCCTGTCACTCTGTCACTCTGTGAGTCTGTATGTGACAAAAATTTTGTGGGCACTCTATCTCAAGAACTTATGCACGGAATTTCACAAAATTTTATATTTAGTCAGACCTTGATATAAACTGGACCTGATTAGTTTTTGGGGAAAATCGCCCAACAGGTGGCGCTGCTATACAGTTTTTTTCACGATTTCTGCAATAGCTATATCTCAAGAACTACTGCACGGATTTTCATAAAACTTCAGATTCAATTAGTCCAGGATAAAGTTTGGTGCTGATTACTTTTTTGTGAAAATCTCCCAACAGGTGGCGCTGCTATGCTGCATTATTCATGATTATCGCAATAGCTCTAACTCAAGAAAAAATGCACGAATTTTCATCAAACTTCAGATTCAGTTAGTCCCAGATATAAATTAGAGCTGTTTAAATTTTGTTGTAAATGGCCCAACAGGTGGCGCTGCTGTGCTGCATTTTCACGATTCCCGCAAGAGCTGTATCTCAAGAACTATTGCACGGATTTTCATCAAACTTCAGATTTAGTTAGTCCTTGACATGCATTGACGTATAAATTAGTGCCGCTTATTTTTGGTGTAAATCGCTCAACAGGTGGCGCTGCTACGCTACATTTTTCAGAATTTCCGCTATAGCTCTATCTCAAGAACTAATGCACGAATTTTCATCCAACTTGAAATTCAGATATACTCTGATATGAATTGGTGCTAAATCGTTGTCATTCCTTGTACTATTTAAATGATTTGATTGACGTGATTTATATAGAAGAAAGTTTTGTGATGGCTACAACATACTAGTTTTTTGCTTGCTATTACTAATGTCTGAAAGAGTTAAAGTAAAACATATTTTACCTTACTACTTGCATTTATTTTAATCACGTTTAATTATTTTGTTTACATTTTTACTCTTTAACTTGAACAATGCGCTAAAATTGAAATTGTGAAAATAAATAATTTGTAAACTACATAATATAAACGTTAAGAATTTCACCCTTTACTTTAAAGTTGGCAAATAGTAACAATAATACAGATCTTACAAATTTAAAAATATACATTTTATTTAAATTTCGGAATACTTTCGGTTTGCAATCTCGGAGCCATCGTCAGGGAACACTTTTTTTAATTACCGTTCCATTCATTCAAAAACGTCATTTCGTTTAAAATGGGAGAGTCTATAATTATTAGGGTTACTGGAAATAGAAAATGTAGTGCTTCTAATTAAACATGTATGGAGTATTTTAATGAATGGAACGGCAAGTAATGAAAATATTCCCTGACGATGGCTGCGTCATTTGAGTGTGAAAATACTCGGAAATTTAAACAAAATGTATAGTTTTAAACTTGTAACATCTGTATCATTATTATTTGTCTCATTTTAAGTAAACGGTGAACTTTTTAAAGTTCTTATTATGCAATTTATGATTAGATCAAGGTGGAACATTGCATTTCGTCTTATAAAATTCTCTTGCTAAAGTTTTTTGCATCTATTTTAACTTTATAACTTAGAAAATATGTAAGATTTTGACTATAAATTTTGCATTGCTGAACGAAAAATTAACAAGAAGTTATAAAAAATAAAATATTCTAAAAATACTAGCCATTCTTGGTGACCAGTCTGGTCTCCCTTAAAATTTATGTTTGGGAAAGCATGCTAAAGTATTCTGTAAACATGTAAACCCTATTGGTTTACAATGGAAGTCTACGGGAATTTGGCGAAATATTAGAGATACCGCCAAGTTGGCGTAACTTTTGGCGTCTAATTTTGGTCACCAAACTAAGCGATATATCGCCAAGTTGGCCACAAACTTGACGGTACTTGGTGACAGAACAGGGTCCTCCCTATGGTAACCTCCCTTATAGGTATGGAGATGCATTATATGCTGTTCAATAACCAATGAGATGCGTTTCATTCGGGTGCTGCTATTAAACAATTAACAAATAATCGCGATTTCTGTGCCATGTACGATAGCGTAATATATATATATAGATTCCTATTATTTATGCCTAAATTTATTCTACCATGAATGTAGAGAAACTGTTTTAATATAAATTTATATATATATATATTTGTATTTTTTTAAATAAAATTTTTATATTTAACATTTTTAATCTTAGATCTTCTATTTATATGAGCACACAGCCTTAAATATAAAAGGAAAAAATTCTTAGAATGTTTAAATTTTTTCAATTGAATCTAATGATAAATATTTATATTTAAGATTTTTTCTTCTTTGCGTATCTGTAAAAATTGTGATTTCTTACGTTAAAGAGAAAAATCATTTTATCACTTTTGAATTTATTAATGAGAAACGGAAGTTTGTGTTTTTTGGAAAAAAAAAATCGAAAAAATATTTTTTAATTAGTGTATAAAGAAGGAATGTTTATTAGATACATTTTTCAGTTTGAGATTATTAATGGGTCGTTCTATAACTTTTAAGTTTTTATAAAATCCACCTTTGAATGTCTTTTTTTTAAGTTTAATTTGAGTGACAAAAAATTATTTGCTTTTACATATTTAATTATTTATTTGATGACACAGGTAACTAAAGAACCCCTCTTCGTATTTAACATTAAAAGCGACTTTTAATCTTTGCCGTCGGTAGATAAACAAACGCCTTCTTTGTTTGTGTTTTATGAAAAAAAAATCATCTTTTTTAGTTGAGACTTTATGCTTTTTTTCGTGCAATAAAAGACTGATTTCCTTAATAGAAATATATATATATAACTCTATTGAAAATTGGTAAAAAAAGTTCCTTATTGATAGATTTTGCTTAAGACGTTAATATTAATAAATGCTTTTAAATTTCTAAATAACCTTTACTGTGAAGTACATGCTTAATAGATAGATTACACTGGTAGGGAAAAAAAATGAAAAATATTCCGCAAAAGAAGTTTGTAAACTGTACCGATCTAATAATTCTAAATCTATATATGACATACAAATTACAAAGGCATGTACCATTTTTCTGAGAAACAGTTTTATAATAATAAAAAATTTTGAAGGATTATCATATTAATTTGCAGAACTAAATAAAATTGAAATCATGAAAAAAGTATTATTACTGTCTTAGAAGACAAATCGATAAAATATAGCATAGAAATCTAGTTTGTTGACACCACTTGTAGCGTGCATTTTTCTTTTGGTGTTTCTTCCCCACCCCCATTTCGTGCCCGAATTTACTATTTACTATCCACTAATATGTTTTCATTCCTTATGCCACTGTAACTCGGATAATGTTCTTATACATTAATTTATAGGTAATTAACATATCATTATATATATTTTAGTATTTACAAAATTTCCACTTATGTTTTAGCACGACATAAAATACCATAATTTTAAAATCAAGCCCACCTACCTAAAATATGGTACGTGATACAACAATATTATTAACATATTTTGATTTAGTATTGTGAAATCCATAAGGATCATAGTGAAATCCATAAGGATCTGGGAGTATTTTGGTGCCGACCAGTGTAATCTATGTATAAATGCACTAGTATAGGTAACATCAAACAAAAAATTGAGTAAAATATAACAACTGATGCCCATTCACGAATATGTGGAAAGAACTTCGTCTAGACACTAAAAGTGACGATCCGATCAGAAAGAACTTACACTGACGGAAAAAAATCCCAACACCAAGAAAAAATTATTGTAGAGTAATGAAATTCGGACAATGCATTTGTCTAGTTAACATGTTTAATTGATTAGATTTTCAATAAAATGCATTTAAAATGAGAAATACTGTTACATTAATAGCCGGTGTAACCTCCAGAATTCTGAATGCAATCCTGCGACATGCATTGTGTCATACAGGTGCTGAATATCACTTTGTGGAATGGAATTCCATGATTGTTGTATTTGTTGTGTCAATATTGGGACGGTCAGTGCTGGCTGTGGATGATGCTGTGGAGTTGTCGTCCAATGATATCCCATACGTGTTCAATGGGAGACAGATCTGGTGATCTCGCATGCCAAGGTAACATATCGACACTCTGTACAGCACGTTGCGTTACAACAGCCGTATGAGGGCGAGCGTTATCGTGTTGTAACCCCCCCCCCCCCTTGAATGCTGTTCGTGAATAACAGCACTACAGGTTGAATTACTAGACGTACGTACAAATTTGCAGTCAGTGTGTTTGGGATAATCACGAGAATGCTCCTGCTGTCATAGGAAATTGCCCTCCAGACCATTACGCCAGGTGTGACGTCTTCTTCCAACCAATACTGGTACCAAGGCAGAACCTGCTTTCATCAGAAAACACAACAAATTTCCACTCCGTTCTCCAATGAGATTTGGCTTGACACCACAGGCGTCACAAACGGTAATGTCTTGGAGTCAGTAGAATGCACGCTACAGGCTGCCTGGTTCGGAGCTGTCCTTGAAGTAACTGATTTCTGACAGTTCGTTGTGTCACTGTGTGTATCAACTGCAGCTCGAATTTATGCTGCAGACGCAGTACGATGCGCCATAGCCGTACGTCGAATACGGCGGTCTTCCCTCTCAGTAGTGCCACGTGGCCGCCTGGAACCCGGCCTTCTTGAGGCAGTACCATCTCTTGATCACTGTTCCCAACAACCGTGCACAGTGGATACATTCCGGCCAAGACTTTCTGCAATATCGCAGAAAAAAATCCACCTTCTCGTAACCCTATTATACGACCTCGTTCCAACTCGGTGAGGTGTTGATAATGACTTCTTTCTCTTCTTAAAGGCATTCTTGCCTAACATCAACTCAATACGTCAAATTTCGAAGATAAATACCGCTCACGAACTTTCCAGCACGCACTTAAAGCAAACAAGATTTGCAACTTCTAAGTTGTGCTACTACCGCCACACTTATGCGTGAAGCGCGAAATTTGAATCAATGTCATCTGTCAGATGTATAAACACGCCTACCAAATTTCGTTTATGTAACACGTCTTTCTTGGTGTTAAGATTTTTTTTTCCGTCAGTGTATATTCGAGCAACGAGATCCTCTCGGAGTCACATAAACGCGCACTCCTAGTCCATCTTGCCCGAAAACAGGCATCCACGTAATTGTGCTCAACAGTGCTTTAAATGGGCTGGAACCCCGTCATACTGAAACCACAGTCGCTTACGAATGGCGATCGCAGAATCTTGAAGTAATTTTTGTAAAACTGGTTCCGGAAAAATACGGTAACAACTGCCTGCCTTGGCGTGCTGT
This sequence comes from Maratus speciosus, assembly GCA_963932465.1. Classification (NCBI taxonomy): domain Eukaryota; kingdom Metazoa; phylum Arthropoda; class Arachnida; order Araneae; family Salticidae; genus Maratus; species Maratus speciosus. The sequence continues at coordinate 187,949,594 of OZ010795.1, read as the reverse complement.
ACGCCCTTGGCCATCCCGATATAACGACCCTCGATTACTTCTTATGGGGACATCTGAAGAGTCTTGTTTATGAAATTCCAGTTATCCCTGTTGACGATCTCGTCGCTTGATATCTGTTGCTGCTGCACGTGTGCGTGAAATACTGGTATCTTTGAATCACTCCATCAGTGCTACCATACATGTATTACTTTTGGTTGACGCAATTTTGAACACTTTTTGTAAACGTAGCACTTGTCAATGACGCTCTTAATAAACATTCCTTTCATATACAGTCGAACCCGGCTAAGATGCGTTTCAAGGACTCGTGTGAACAAAAGTCGCGTATTAAGCGGGTTTGCGTAATAAACGGGGTTTGTATAATGTTGCAGGAACTGGGGGTAATTTACAAATTTAATAGTCTAAATGATCTATAGATCTTTCATTTATATGTTTAAGGTCGAAAATTGTGTCTTTTACGTATTTTTAGATTAAAATATAATTTTATTCCACTTTAACTCATTACTTCTTTTATAGGACCGAATGAAATTATTAAAGGAAAATAAATATGGATTCCAAAATGGCCTTATTGTCGATTAAGATATTGCAACTAAAATTAAACAACATAAATAATTTACCTATTAGACTATTTTTTTTTAACAGAAAGAAAAAGAATGTTAAATCTTTGAAGAAGAAACCAATTTTTTGTATCATATTTAGTACTTGTAATAATGAGCACCATTATATTCTGTCCTTTTTAATGCAAGAAAACACTATATTTATTAATATTTCTGTAAAAAATATTGTTAGCATAGCAAAAAGTAAAGATAACATAAAACAAACATCCAACTGCAGAAGTATTTGTTTAATCTTGACAAGTTTCCTTTTTTTGTTGCCTTTAATATGCATTATAAAACATAATAGTGATATAACGTACATTTAAAACCTCAAAACAGGTATGATCATCTCTAATCATAATAATTTTTATAGGGTATCTGAGTAACCTGAATTCGTCTATCTCTCTCTACTACAGTAAAAATATACTCGATAGCGAAAGACAAAGAATGTTAGGAGGCGGGATCAAAGAAGAATTGCAGTTTTGCTAATTTACTCGCGAAGGGAGAAGGCATTCGAATCATGATCAACGAATTCGCGTGTTAAGCGTGATTTTTTTCCCTCAAAGGACCGAAAATTTATCGCGTATTAAGCGGGATTGCGTAATAACCGTCCGCGTATTAAACGTGATATTTTTGCATTAGCCTTAAGGTTGATGTTAAAGGGATCGGGAAAATATCATGTATTAAGCGGGGTCGTATTAACCGTGATCGTCTTAACCGGGTTCAACTGTATCTTTCCTGTGTTTGTGCCTCAACACCTCACCTGCACTCAAACATTCTTGTACGATAAATTATTATAACAATGTCCTCTACCAATCCTTACAGATTGGCCTATGAGTTGAGGGACACCCGTAAATGCAACTGACATGTAAAACAAAAAGAAATTATCTCCAAAAGTTTTTATATACATTTTCTGGTTGCAGTTTTCAATTTTCTTACATGTGATTGAATGGTAGCTGATTATGGTAGTGTTAGACCTTCGAAAAGTAAAATTTCACTAATATATCTCATCTCGAAATATAATGATTGGAATGAACTAGCACATCCATGTTTTTCACGATGCTCATTCACTTTATGTAGCAATTGATAAAGGTCAAAATTCAAAAATTTTAATCTGAATTTATTAGTAACTTTTGTAATTCAAATAACGCTTTTGAGTAAAAAAATTCCTAGAATATGTTTGGGTTCATTCAATGTACTTCACAGAATACAAAAATTTTAAATGAGATGACTTTTTGGAAAATACAAATTACAGTACATGAATATGATATTAGCCTCCTCAAAATTTGTGATGTTCTACTTCCCTGAATATTTAACAAAAATACAAAAACTATATGTTTTTCCAAGCTTGTGTGATTCAAGAAACTTAAATAAAGTGTCAAAAGTTGTGTTATTATTTGACTAATCGAAGTTGGTGCAAATTTTAATATGTAGACGGCCTCTATTTCAAATATTCTGAAGGAAAGTAATATCGCAAACGGTCTGTGAATAAAGGCACGCTTATCGATTTTTTTACATACATACTCTACCATTTTATCGGAAATTAAAGAAGCTTTTTCAATCAATTATTTTAATATTTTTGCAAAATTAGCTATATTTCGATCTTTTTTTTATTATTAACGTTAATTTAAAAATAAAATGTAGAAGTATTGTACTTTTTAATTTTATTTTTTGTTGAACGATCTATTATTGCTAGGTTACTGCAATTCGCTTCAGTGGTTCATTAGTTTTCTATAGAATTTCGCAAGTGTTGCTGCCCCCTGAAACTGTAAGAATTTCAAATTTATGATTAATAAAAAGAATCATTCTTTAATATTTTATACATACTGGAATGCTTTAATTGCGGAAAATATTTACTAAGTTACTACTTTATTTTACTATCTTTCAAGATAGATTAAAATAATGCACAAAAGAGTTCAAGTAATTTGCTCTTATAGTTTTAATTTTTAATTTTTAGTTTTCAATAAACAAAGTATTTTGTCATTACTCTTCTTTCGTAAATGTAATGGAGAGTAAAATGTCAAGTTTGAAAAGAAAATGCGTTGTTATTTGAAAATTGCAATTGTGTCACCCAAAGCCCCTTTGCTTCTTGCTTTGAATTTATTTAAACAATAGTCCATACAAACAATTACTTTTCTTTGACAAGTTGTTAAAACTTTACCTAGAAACTTAAGTGTTTACATTTTCAAAACCTTGAATAGCAAAATGTATTTGAAGGAATATGCTAATTTTGACAATATATGTGCTGTTCATGCTGCAAGTTCTTGGGAAAACTGACAGTTGTTTCATGCAAACAAATTAATCTAAGGTAAGAAAGGAACAGGTGGTATCATTTATCGTGATAATAATATCTCATTCTCAATATGTCTAAACTTCTGAATCAAAATTTAAAAAAAGTCCTGTAGTGAAAATTTCAAAATTGGAAAGCGTTTAGAGGTAAAAAATGAAACTTAAGATATGGACAAATTATCAATCACAGTGGGTTGGTTAACTCTAACACATTATATATTACAATAATTTAAATATTAAATGAAATTTATAATTAATGGAATAATATTTATCCATCTAAATTTCGTTACAGTATAACGTGAAACTTAAACTTTAAAGAATGTTTACGTAAATTGACAGTACGTACTCTTTTGAGCATACTAAACTCTCTAATGCACATGTGTTGTCATAAAAGTTGCCAGCTGATAAAAAGAAATTGAGACTGATTGCTTGGATACCACCAGTTGTTATAAGAATAGTATTCGCCTTTTTTAATCTGTCATTAAGTTTAAAAAAGTGATAATCATCAAGCAATCTGAATTAGAAAAAATAGGCCCACCTGTGAGCACAGATGGTGGTATATATTGTAAAATAGAGGTACTAAAGGGTTAAATTAATTTTTTGTACGTCACGTGCAACATACGTAAACTTACATTACACAATTTAAAATATGTTAAAAACTAAGAGAAAATATAAATGGTATGACGAAATGTTAATTCCTACTTAGCCAGCTTTCACAGTCTGTCTAAATTCTGATTGGCCAGCTCTCTCAGATTAGCTAATTTCGAATTGATCGAGAGTGCTATCACCTTATTCGTCTCTATGTCTATAAAAATGAAACCCGTTCCTTGTTCACCATTTGTTCATACGACTATAGCTGTTTTATACTATGAAAGATATCACATGTGCAATTCATTTTGGTCTCAAAACGTGATTATAATAATTACTAAATGTCAATTTTTTTAAGTTAAAATTGAAGGCTCCACGAAATAAAGAAGAAGAACATTTACATTTTGTCACTGTTTTGATATAGATACACATATTTACTCATAACAAGTTTTAAAAAACAATCATTCGTGGGATAGTAACCTTGATAAGGTGTCTCTATGTTTAGTTTCCTAACTCTTATGGGGCACACTCAGCCTAGTGGTTAGCATGCTGCCACCAAAATCAGAAGCTTCTCCCGATGTCCGCGGGTTCAAAACCATCGCAGTCTCTGTGGGATGTGCAAATTTTTCCCAGTACGAAAACGATATTTTGGGACATTTTCCCTTCAAACGTTCTCCCTGAAAGTATCTCTCCTACAGCAATATGGCATCTGACTGACTTATAACAAACTGACTCTTAACAAATCCCATCACTACTCTGTTCTGTAGCAGCAGAGTTGGCTTTCTGCTTAACAGACACACATTTTTAAATATACAGATACCGATCACGTAAAGTTTCATAAAAAATTGCCAGCTCACCATAAAGAAAGCATTTTTAAATCTTGGTGCATAACATTCAGAAAAACATTATGCATCATATTTAAAAATATTGTATGCTACACTGGCACAGTTACACTAGTAGCGGCATCTTGGCGAAATTTGTCATTAAATTTGAAATCACGTACGTTAGAAAATTTACTACTTTTCTAATAAAAATGCTACAAAAAGTTCATTTATATCGCCGACTGTTTTTTAATTATCCATTTTCAAAATATACCAGAATTATTCATCAATAACATGCAAGTTTTTAAATAAAATATTTTATCATGTTTTTCGTGAAAATTTTACGATTTTAGATTGTTTTTGATGCCCGACCAATCATCTAAATGCAATGGTCACGGTACCAAATATTTGGTTAATTAAATATCTAATTAAAAAATATATATATATATAGATGACAGTGTACCGAGAGATGAATAATCTTGTGTTCCTATTTTTCGAAAAACCTATTTTAAGTAAAATTAACCTATATAAAATATAGTCGTCTAAAATTAAAAAAGTTACGCAAAAAAATATCTTTGCCCGGAAACGTTTAATTATATAAGATGCAGTAATCTCACTTTGGTAGTGTACGAGAAGTAACCACTGAAGTGAGACCCAGAGAAGTTAGATGTTAGATTTTGTTTTATATACCCGGATAAAGTCTATTCGATTACTCTGTCAGTAACGTGACTTTGTAGATAAAGATAACCGAAACAAATACGGAATGTTGCTCTAAAATCACTTAAATATGATTTACTGGTAATGCGTAGGAAGATGACACGGAAATGATTTATAAAAGAAACCAGACTCAATTTTCAAGACATATTTTATAAATAACAACAAAATAGAATACGTTTGAGCTATTGGCATGCACAGGATATCTTGTTGGAAACAAGCCTTACCACCACACACCTTTAAGTGTGCTGAAATATGTGCTTTTTCGCTTGACGGTGAGTTTATGTTTTTGACGGAGATTGACAGCAAAAGTGTAGGACACACTTATTATAGGATTTATCTGGAGGACAATTGATCTTAATAAAATTTGACTATGCTATTAAGGGGGTCAAAATTTAATTTTCTTAATTTATATGCATTTTATAATGAATTGTTTTTACTGAAATGTGTCTTTCTATAAAAAATTACATTTCAGATAAAAAAGTGTTAAAACTTTGAATTTCTTTTATTAATAAAGTTAAATTTCAAACTTTTTTTTTTTTGGTATAGGGTAGATTGGGTGACGATGCCGTAGTTTTTGACTTAAGTGTTTTAAAAATCGCCTGTTGTTTATATTTGTTGTTCATTGATTTCTTGTTAAAGTTCAGACCCTTATGTATGATTTAAAAACTTATTTCATTTAACAGATGGTATAGAAAGCATCGAAAATTTTGTTTTTGTAAACATTTGCATTTCGGCATGTTGCCCATAGGTATGGATAAGATGGCCAACTATATAGGGGTAAGTTACCTTATGGAGTTTTAATGTAAACAATTATTTTTGTGAAGCAGTATAAAACTTAGTGGGACGAATAAAAGTAACTTTAATATTTTAGACATACTAAAGTTGTTAGCTTACTTAATATAAGAAATGATAAAAATATGAATCTAACAAACGCTGGTAATATAATAAAAGAACAAACTAATACTTATTTGTTACATAATTATTTATGTTAATATATTTCGTTGTGTAATATTTATTTAATATTTTATGTTCTACTTTACATTTAAAAGAATTATGTTTGTTAATGTTTTTCATATATCCTTTTGTTCTTTTTAGCAATATCTCAGGTGTGCTACAAACTGCACATTTGTTTAGGAACATTGAGCAGCTTTTATCTAACCAACAGTTTCACTGAATGCACTTGTTCCAATCACAATTTCCCGAGGTTTTATTGCACTCTGCTAGACACTCTGAACAATCGTCCTCATTAACTTAAAAGAAAATCCTCGTGTTCTGAATCTTGGGAAGAAATTTAATCATCATCCATATCATCGTCAGTTGAAGATTCTGTCTTTCTACCCTTTGACGTCTCATCTGATTCCTTTTTAGAAAGGCTTGAGACACCTGGAAATTCGCAGTTGCTATTGTCACATCGATTTAGTTGGGCTCTTCTAGACCTTTAAAATTATTTTTATTTGAATATTAAAATGAGAAAAAAACTTTGGTGATCATTATGTCATATTTAAAACGATACATTTAAAATGTCTAATTTAAAATAAATTTCATATAGCGTCTTTATAAAATTGTTTACTTAGCCATTTTATACAAGCTAACTTTAAATTGTTGGGTTGATCTTATTTAATGAATCATGAAAGTAGCAGTTAGCTGTCTCGACAGCAATTGATTCTGTCTTAAATCTCTCAGCCAAATAGAAATGTATGAACACCTGATTACAGGAGATCACCACTAGTCGTTTAATTACGATTTAATCTTCCGTAATCTTTTCAAAGCAGATCAAATTAGTGTGTTTTTAGAGTCTGTGGTGTCTGGATGGAGGCTGGCGAGCATTGCTCTTAGGGGTCACAAACCCCTAGTTATATGAATCTATATTATGTACTACCGATATTTGCATTTATTAAAAATATTTTTAACTCCATTTAACATAAATTGTTTAACAATGATTAAAATTAATAATTATTAAACAATTATTTATAAGGCAAATAAAGTTTATTTATAAGGCAGAATACATATAGAAACCTTTCAAACTATGTTCACCTTAGATTTTTAATATATTTTTATGTCATTTTAAACATTCAGAAAATTTATAATTTTAATCAATGACTTTTTTTAATCAGTTGATTAAAATCACGATTTAAGCACTGATTTAAATTATCTTATTAAAATTTTTGACAAGTTAGTTAATAGCCAAGAGTAATTTAAACAATGAAGAAACAACCAGGCTTTTGACCGCAACGAAAAACAACTCGCATCATACCCCCAAAACATTTTCGTCGACTCATCCAAAAGTATTGGGCAAGACGCCGGTGCTCCCCATTGACGTGTAGAAGTGGTAACTGGTCACTATTTATGCTTTGCAGAAAGACCAGGTACCATTTCTCTCTAAAAACATTAGATTTATTTCTCTGGTGATTAAACTAAGACTTATATAGGCAAATAAAAAGCCCCGTAAAAGATTTTGGACACTTACCAAAAGTGTTAAAACGAAATAGCAATAAAAAAAATACCATATAAAAATTTAAAAAAAGAACGCAAATGGAAATTAAAGTATCACTAGGGAACCATCTTCCTTACAACTGAGCAGCATTTCCCTACATTGCCTGTGCATATGAAAACTACGTGATACGGCATCTTGTACAGCACGGCATCTCACCTCAAGTTACATTAACTCATAAACTACTAATCCGATAGCATTACTTTTTTCACTAATGTATGAAAACAAGAATTCTGCTTAAATCGTCTTCAGGATTTAAAAAGTTATTGCTTACAGATAACTTATTACAGATTGCTTACATAATAAATTTAAAATAAAAAAAGGGAATTTTTGAGTGTGATTTTTATTTTGAGGTATATATTTTCGAAATTTTAACATGAAATTAGAAATTCTGAAATCAATTGATTAAAAACATAACATAATGTGTTTGTACATAATTTCTTACACATAAAAAAGCTTCGACATATCCGTTTAAACATAACAAATTGTGAAAAAATCCATTTTGAGATAAATGGGCTTTAAGTTTTAGTTAGTAATAGTATAAAGCAAAAATTGTTATATATCTATATTGATGCGATCATTGTAGAAAGACGCCGTTTGCGTTACTCAATTTATTTAACTTTGTAATATTTTATTATAAAAAAAGAAAATATGATTTTTTTGAGAATTTTGACCTCGGGCCCGTTTTAAGAATCATCGCTGAAAATGTGAAACAAATGACGCCGAAATTGACGGAGGATAATAGAGAGTACAATGTAAACAAGTAGGAAATATCACTTCAAACGTAGAAATGTTGTGCTTTCGTACTATAACTGGTTTTATAAATATTTTTTGCACCACATATTGTACTGAATGTATATTTTAGTGCACTTCATAAGTGCATATCAATTTCATTCTGTCGCATCATTAAAATGCACTTGAAATAATTTTTTCCCATTAGCCGTAATGTAACGGAAACTTTTGACTGCCCCTGTAATTAAACTATGCATCCGATTTTCATAAAATTTGAAATGCCGCGACAAAATTTTACAACAATTATATATTTAAAATTTCAGCCCATTCGGTTGGGTAGTTTTTGCTCTGTTATATGCGGACAGACGGACAGACAGACAGACCGAAAGACGTATTTATATAATAACGAACGCACCTAAAAATCTGTGTGACTGCATTTGCTCTGTGTGCTCCATTAAATTGGTAGCAGCCTTGCTGCCTCTATTTTATTGTGTAATTTAACCGATATAACTAGCCTTACGTTACACTAATATGTAATATTACACCAGTTTCATCACTTTAAATTGCATTATTACACAAGTTAAATTACTCTATAAAATTGGAGACAGTATATTGCGACTAATTTCATGCAGTAACATTACATAATTTTTTTACACTGTAAGGCAGAATGATGTGCTTGTACTGGATTTTCAGTTTAAGTGACATCACGGGAAGGGATATTTATTTTGATTGACCTTCTATATTCCGGAATTGAGTTGATTGTCAAATAACTACCTTGGGAATAGTAAAGTCTAAAGTGTTCATTTATTATACAAAAAAAAAAAAATCATAAAAAATAAATGATTTATTCTACAATCAGAATTGCATAAATGCTAAATAACCGCTGTGAAACAAACAGCAGATTCCTATTTTAATTCAGTCAATTATTATTGATGTTCAACTTTAACTTCGATTATCTTTGAACTCAATTTATTCCAAATCGAAATTTTGTCACTTGAACCCCTTGGCTTCTGATGTCCTCATATAATCATTTGGAGTTATTATAAGCCAACAAGGTACTAAAAAATGAATCCGATTTTCTTATTATTGAGTATTTTAAGTATTATTTATGTGCCTTCTGTAAGAAATATATTTATATATATTTTTTATTCATGGAGACTGAAATAGGAAAAAATCAAGGAAATGATGTCATTATGATGAATGTATTAGATTTGTCATTTAAAAAAGATGTTTTATTTATATCAGTTGTGGTTCAACAAATCATTTCTTTAAATAAGTCTCAAACAGATAAATTGCAATACGCATAAAAGGCTTTTCCACGCGTTTTTATCCCCATGTTTCTCTTCTTTTATAATCCAAAATTATATATAAATGGGACTACTTTGCAACAACAATGGCAAAAATGTATCTCTTTTATTGAAAAGACGAGAAAAATCTATTATGTTTCTCTTTCAGTACTCATTCTTAGAGGTTTAACGAAATGGACCAGATAAATGCTTTTATAAGTTCTATTTTGCATTGAGTTTTTCATCTTTTGTGCTATTAAAAGAGCGTTTTTCAAAAGCTGAATTTATTTTCATAGAATAAAAAGTGTAAAAAAAAGAAAATCTGATGTGAGCGCGTCCAATAATTTGTAAACAGCATTTTTTTACAAAGAAGTCTTTTTAAATAGTGTCAATCAAAGCACTTTGATAATTTCCATTTTTGCGTGTATTATTCAAGATGCATTGATCAGATGAAATAAGAACTGTATTCTGAATAAGTAGTTGTTAAGGTTTATCCCAATTTTTAGTTTGAAAATTAAAATCTAATATATAAAAATGAAAATTTGTCTGTCTGTCTGTAGTTCTATGCAAATCCACAGTTTGGAAACCAAAATTGTGAAATGCTACGTACATGTGTATAAAACCACTGCCGAGGCAACTAAAGTAATACGGAATCGAAATAATTTATAGTTAATTTTTAATTAATAAAAAAGCACCTATTTAACAGCAATTGTAACTTTCCTATCAAATTTAAACATTTTTCGTTATAACAGTTGCCAACAATCAAAAATCCACAAGAAAATTCTTACCACAACAATTACTTTTCTATTGCAAGATTGCCACGTGAAAAATGAACATTAAATAAATAGTTCGACGAATTAAAAAAAAAGTAAGTGTTACGTCGTAACTTTTCTGCTACAAGATTTCCGCGTGAAAAATGAAAATGAAATAAATGGTTTGACAAATTAAAAAAAAGAAGTGACTATTACATCATATTGGAAATGTAATGGACGTCTGAAGGTGAATATATAACGTCATATGAGTTTGAAAAAACGTACTGAAACATGATAAAAACCCGATTAAGGAAATATTGGCATATTTTAACATTTTGAGGTTCTCTAAATTTGTTTTCGCCCTTTTTAAATCTATTCGATATATATAAGTGTGCGTATGCGTGTATATTATAATTTCCACAAAGATTTAGGTTCCTAGAGCTCATTCTTGGTGAAGAACTGAAATAATGATGGCTATACGGCGTTTTTTTTTATATTGTTCGTTTTATACTATATGTTTAATTTTGAAATTGATTTTTCAAAACAAACATTCTTAAAATTCCGGGAAAAGCCTAGTACTTTAGCTAGTAATTACATAAAATGTTCAACAATGAAATAACATTTATTTTATTATGTTGAATTATTTCTGAAGTTGATAAATTTAAAACACTATATTTGTTAAAATTTTCATCGAGTTTTAGTTTATAAACAAGTTACAATAATATGATATTCAATTACATTGTTCTCCTTAGCATTTACCTGTTTGCAGTCATTAAAAGAGTTTTCCATATAAAAAACACGTACACTTCATTTGACAGTTTAATGCATGATTTTTTATTTTCTTAGTAAAATATTATTTTTGAGTCTATTTTCGTTAATTATTCATTAGAAAAACAGTGAAAAAATTTATTTATGTTTCTGTTGGACATAATATTATAATGTTACTCCTGAAGTACATAACATGAATTGCTCAAAAAATGACAAAATTAAATAATATACTTACTTTAAAGTGTTTACACTGCACAATAACAAATATTCAACGATATAAAAAATGTTATAATGTTTATAAAAGTTTGCAGAATTAATAATTATTACCTTATAATGATCGAGAAAAAACGTCAGTCGAACACATTGCAAAAAGTATCAACAAAAGATGTTATAACCAGTAACCCAGAGACAACAAAAAATAAAAAAAAAATAATAAAAAAAAATAAAAATAAAATAAAAATAAATTCCCCTTACTCCCAGGACCATCTTCAGTTTACTGCTGGTTTTGTTTGTCTTCATCGCCCCGTCCCACTATTTCGCTTAAACTTTTCTCATTTTTTCTCCGATAAATTCAAAAGGCGGTGCTATCTGTTCTCAATTGTGGCGTGCAACATTTCGTTGCAAATCACTGAATTCAACGTAGTAATATCAATAGCTTCACACATTAATGCGTAATTCAAATAATTCTAATTTACTAGTTTCTTTACATCATAAAAATTTATCTACATTAAGGGTTTATGATTTAATCGGGATTTTCCTGTACTGTCTTTATTTAATCTTATGTCTCTTTCATACTCTTTAATTCTTTCCTCCGTTTTTCGTTTAGTCATAGGCACGTTCTCTTCCCTAGTTATAATTGAATCTTATTTTAGATGTTCCTGATGTTGTTGTCTGATTGATTTTTTCTATGTCTGTTCTAATTAATTCGAATATTGAGGATTTCGGGGTAATAGGTACATTTATTTCAAGTTTTTTAAATTCTCTTTTCATTTTTAGGGAGATTCCACTGACAAACGGGATTGAGCTCTTAAATTTCATATCTTTTGGAGTTGATTGCACTATGTTATATCTTGATATTATATTTTTAATTAACTTATAAGTTGTTTTAGTAGGGCATCCTGCTTTTTTCCAAAGAACCAGGCGCAATCGGCGACATTATCAAGTTTAATACTTGATGGAAGTATTGATATAGTATTGATCTTGACATTGTCACCAATTGTGTGTACGAAACTAATTCAGCTGTTAATTAAAAGATATTTATAAGCATTTAAGTGTAGTGTTTGCATAAAATTTGCTTTTGGAAGTGCAGGAGTAAGTTTTACTCCTTACTGTTGTATAGTCCACAGTTGAAATCCTCTCGTTACAATTAATGATCATTGTAATTCTCGCATATATTTCTGTTCGCGGATGAACATTCCGTCTAAAAGGCCAGGATTACGAAGACAGGACTAATAACTATATTGATCAGGAAAATTTTATTTTTCATAATGAATATTTACTTAAATATTATAAAATTGAATGATTACTTTTTTTCCGATTTAGATCGGTGTTATATTTTTGAGTGGGTCGACAGCTCCCCTTTTTAGTACGTCACGACTGTTTTAAAAAAATAAAATTTGGTTATTTTCCATTTGGCTTTCGCCAAGTATTGTTTCGTTTGGCGTTGTTTGAAGTGGAACCATTCTCGTGATTCTTTTCCCACTGAGTGTCCGTCAACCGATTTTCCGTCAACCCCTTCGCGCGGCAAAATTGAATTGTTCTTGCGTCATTTAGATATGTTTGTGTCACGATTCGTTTCGTTTTATCATTGTGAAAGTTTGGGATTTGCGAAAACACAGCAAGAAGCTTTAAATTTTTGTACTGAAAAACTTGAAAAAGTGGTATTGAATCATTTCAATGTTTACCAAGAGTATTGCTATGTTGAATCTGATAATGGAGTTCCTAACTAAAAAAAAAAAAAAAAAAAAAAAAATGAAGGGCTTTGGTGTAGCGCAAGATGGCGCAATGAGAAAGAACGTGGTTCCTCCGGGATCTTCAATAACGTGAGTTATAGTTTTATGCTTTCGTTATGAAATAAATGTTTCGTAGTTTATGTTACGTTTCATTTAAATATTTCTGATAATACATTTTACATATTTTTAAGTAAATGTTTTAAGATATTATGATACCGTTTTGAAATATTAGTTATATAAAATTATGATAATTTTATGTTATTGTAGCGGATATTGAAATGCCTTTAGTTACATAATTTTGGTCTCGTTTAAACGAATTTCATGCATTTTAGAGACTGTTGCACAACGAATTTCATGGATACAGTGATTTATTTTTCGGTTTAATGGGCGTGTAACGCTCATACATCGGTTTGTAATTAAGGTTTTAAGGAATTTCATACATTTTAGAGAGTATTGCACAAGGATTTTGGGGAAAAATTGGTTGGCGAACTTTTGACCATCAGTGGGGTCCGGCTAACAGAAAGGAAGCCAAAATTTACTAAAACTCTTGTTTAATGATGTTTTTTCAAGATTAAATGTGTTATAAAAATGTACTGAAAAATCATGAGAATTAAAACAGACGAGATCAAATATTTATTAGCTTAAGATGTTGCAAAACTCGTCCTACAACTTATTTCAATAAGTGTCAGATAGAAGTTGCCATTACTTCTTTATAATAATTTCAACACATATATTCAAACAATACTGGTAATATATTCTATTTCAAATAATAATCTTATCATTACATTAGACGAACAATGTTGACAAATATTAGCTTATAATTATATGAATATTAGAGGGAACTGGGGACTAATGAGACATGGGGATTATTAAGACTAGTGAATTTTCTCATAAAATTAATAAGTTAAATGTTCATACTGTTGTCAATAAATAACAGTACCAGCATTGCACAAGCACATCTATAGAACAACTTTTTTTCCGTTATCTGGTTGCAAAAGTGAGAAGTAAAACAATCCTAAGTTTAACAATTTTTTTTTAAATGTTTAATAAATATTTATTTTGTGTGATTATGAAGATTGTAATCAATGCATTTCATTTGTAATTCATATTTTGTGTTAGTGATAATTAGTTAATTTACAATAAACCCAAACGCTGTTCAAAATGGAACGGGGACTAATGGAACCTTTTAGAATGTGAACCCGAAAGAGAATACATGTAAAAGATGGCACGGTATTGAATATAATATGTACGTTTAATGAAACATTTAGTACACAAAAACTTAATGTGTCTTATTCTTTTATATTTGTTAAAGTTAATACAACTTTATTGCATTAACTTGTAATAAAAGAACGAGAAGGCAATAAAGACTCCAATCAATTTTCCCTCGAAAATTTTTCCAAAATTGGAAATAAATTTTATTTGTTAACATAAGATTCTGTAATTGACTTTATAATAGTATTGATACAACTTTTGAATTCCCCTATTTCAGAGATATGTATGATATGTGCTGGGCAACATATAACAATAATATGTTCCCGCACCAATGTTGGTTAAGTCAAAATACAGTTGCGTAATTTGTTATTTCTGTTTGCACAAATTCTTTTTTTATAAAACATAATTATAAGTGTAAAATTATAATAATTATATTAAAAATTATAATAATTATATTAAAAGCAATAGTTCATGTATTGCCCTCAGGAATACATATATATTCCAAATTTTAAAGTTTTATGTCAATAGGAAGTGGGTGAAAAATGATTAACGAGATTTAGTCCAGGCAATAGAGACCGTATAGGGACTCTACCTAGCAAAATTCATGGTAGTTCTGGAAAAAGGCTTACTATATGTTTTTTGGGTCGCTGAAACTGAATTTTTAACTTCCCACCAAAATTTCCCCCGGCACCCCCCCCCTCCGCCAAATTTTGGTAAAATTCCCCCCCCCCAGGTTTTTATTAAAAAAATAAAAAATTTTATTGTTTTAGGGGAAAAGTATCTAGAAATTCAGAAAGTAGATAAATTTTGCAACAAATTAGATATGTGACATTATGACTTAAGATGAAGGGGAAGGGGAGATGTGCCTCGGAACATGCGAGTGGTGCTGCGTGAACTAAGTTGTGCAATTCCACTTAACCACTCACACGTTTACATTCGCCCTCCCATCTCCCCTCCGAACTTTCTCTATAAGGTTTACTTTAATTTTAATTAATTTTTCAACTACATTTCAGCATTGAAATTACGCTTGAAATTATTGAATATTACGCTTTGTTAGCAGTGTGATAATTCACATCATTAATATTCAAAGGTTTACTTTAAGTTTGCTGGGTCGCTAAATCCCAAGTTTTAACTTCCCCCCAAATTTTCCCCCCAAATTTTTTTTAATAAAAACCTTTTTTGGGGGCATTTTACGAAAATTTGGGGGGGGGGGGTTGCCGGGGGAAATTTTGGAGGGAAGTTACAAATTCGGATTCAGCGACCCAAAAAACATAAAGTAAACCGATTTCCAGAACTACCATTAATTTTGCTAGGTAAAATTGCCTATTGCCTGGACTAATTTGAATGCTACAAATAAACAGTCAGAAATGTAAGTTAAAAGGAAGCATGTAAAAAAAAAAAAAACATTTTGACCCATTTGTGCTTGAATTTTTATTTTCTCAAATTTGTTGGTAAAATCACTTTAAAATATTGCAAAATGAACTGAAAAATACTAAAAAAAGAATTAGGCTAAGAATTTTTTGTATTTATTTGATAACATGTAAACGTACTAAATATATGAGAATATGGATGATACTTGTAATAGTATAACATGCATAATTATGTGTTTTGTCTAAATTTATATAAAATAACCTTTTAAATTGTATATTATGTACCATAATTAGTATTTTTATGAATTACTAAAAAATATATTTATTTCTTTACAGAGTCTAATAACATTATAAGTATTAGTAATAATAACCTAAGAATAATCATATTTGAGGCTTAAAAACAAGTTGTTTGATAATCCTTTTGAAAAGGACTTTCCATAAATAACTGTTCCCCAAACGAATAATACAAGTATATACCCATTCGTGCCTAGCGCCTTATATTCTGTACGTTACAAAAATGCATAAAAAATAGGGTTGAACATATAATTTCACAATTAAAAAAAATACATATTTCAAAGAAGTCTACAAGCTAAGATTGTGACTTATTTATTTAGATCTTTGGTAGAAAAAACATAAATAAACTGACTTTTTACATTTCGTCGTCCTGAAAAATGAAAAATCTATAAACTCCGAAAAAAGCCTTCATTTAAGCAAATAAATATCGATCTTATGCTGCCTTTTTTCAGTAACAGATAAAGACATTTATAGATAATTATTGCATACAATATCCATGTTATACAGAAGAAGAAAATTATACAAATTTATTAAAATTCGAAGCGTCCCAAAAATGGGACACTAGATACAAATGGGTTAAGAGGAAATTTGCCAAAAGACATTCATAAAAAATAAATAAAATAATTTACTGTTGAATATTTTTGAAGCAAACTCTCTTTATAAATGATATTCTGAATAATATATAATTTGATTGTGTTAACATTTGTATGCAATAAGAAAACTGTAAAATTTAATTAAATGATTCGCATAAATATGCGATCATTATTATTTTTTTCAAAATTTGCCAAATATTGGATGGTATGGGTTTTTAATATCGAATAAATATTTAGATAGTGGTTATAAACCACAAACGATAAGTGTTAACTTATCAGTTGGATTTTATGTATGTACTAATTTATTTTAGAATTGTAACGAAGATTTCGTGAAGGCTGGGAAATTTTGTTTAGATAAAAAAACATCCTTTTGAAATGATAATCAATAAATAGCATTCTTGCGGTGAACTGTGGAAATTATACAAATACTAAGAAGAACAAGTAGAAGCAAGCTCAAATAAACAGGTGAGCATTATGAAGTAGCAATCTTTAATGATGTTAACCTGTATCAGATACTTACAGGTATTAAGGGGACAGTCCCCTTCACCTGATCAAAATTACTCGAAAACTTATTCAATTTTCATACCATTTTACAAACTAACTAATAAAGCAAATTCTATGACATTTTTTGGATTGTTAAGTATAGCATTACTTGTCACAATAAACAAAACAGATTGATGATAAATATTAAAATTAATTAGGAAAACTTAATTAACCTACTGTTTTTTTCCTTAATTACTATATATTTATCTGCGCGTATGATTTCTCAAAAACTATTAAAGATAATGGGTTGAAATTTTCTGAGTGCATTAATATTATACATCTACATAAAAGGAACTAAAATTTTAGAATTGTCTTTAAAAAAAAAAATATTTCATAAAATATGCGAGAAATTTTACAGATTTTTTTAAAATTTGTATTATTAATTATAAATATTATAATTGAATATAATTAAAACACTTTAATTCATTACGTTAAGCGAAGTGTTATCTTTAAATTAAAATCTATTTAAAGTTAATAAAATAAAATGTACACTAGATATCATCGGCGCAGTGATTATAGTAATTACGAAAAAAACCCTGTAGGTTACTTAATTAAGTTTTCCTAATTAATTTAAGTATTTTTCATCAATCTGGTTTCTTAAGCAATGCTATACTTAACAACCCAAAAAATTTTATTGAATTGGTTTTATTAGTTAGTTCGTGAAAAGGTATGGATATTGAATCAGTCTTGTAGCATTTTTGACCGGTTGAAGGGCATAATAGTCATAAAGCATGGAGTTGTTCATTCTACATAGTGAAATTTGTAGAGATAACCTGCCTCAAAACAGCAACGTACACCACTTTTGATGCATTCACATAAATTAGCTAAAAATTGCCAGCATTTTAACAAAATGACAAAAAACAGGCACAATTTGGCTAAAAATGAAAAATCCGTAGAAAATTAATATGATAACATATGATGTTTTATTTCATCATCACAGTATAAAATTAATACAATAAAATTTCAATAAACCGTTACATCATTTAGCATGAAAACAGAAAAAGAAGTTTTGATTCAGTAATCAAACTCGTAAGTTAAATTATCCTTTTTAGGGTTCCTTACTTAAAAAGTAAAAACGGAACCATTATAAGATCACTCCTGTGTCTGTTTGTCTGTCTGTCACAGCCACTTTACTCGTAAACTGTGGAACGGGGAAAGTTCAAATTGGGGGAAATAATAAGGACTATTGACCCACATATTTACAAATTAATAAATATTCATAAACATATTTAGGAAAAAAAATATAGGGCCTAATTAAATTACTTTAAAAAAGAAATCTTTTCTTTGTATATCGTGTGAAAGCTCTCGTAACGCTGAACTCAAAAATAAATTTCTTTTAATTTTCGGTATTATATTTTCAAAGTTATGGTCGAAAATGTAGTGCAAAAATATGTCCCCTCCCCCCCCCCATCTAATTCCGAATCTACTGAAACTAAAATTCTGAAAAAATTAGAGGTAGTAGACGTTAGTTTAAGCCTTGCAGGAAAATTGTAGTGATTGCCATAGGTCACTTGGTTTTTGAGAAAAATCACATTTTTCCGTTACACACAAATTTCGATTTACGGGCATTCAGCAAAAGTGTTGAGCAGCGCTAGAGGTACCTATCGTAGCAGAAGTATAAAAGCATTGTTGATCATGAATTTCATAAAAAATCGTCGGTAATTAGCCGATATATTAACCGTTAAAGACACGGACGATTTGGACATACATAATGAGGGGGATGGCGTATTCTATGCTTCATCACTTTTAAAGCCTAGATAACAAATTCTAAGGATATATTTGTGCAATGCAATGCCCAGTATCAGTATAAAAGCAATAAACGTCAAATTGTTAAAAACAGATTAATTTAATGAGAATTAATCACATAAATACTATGGGATTCGCGACTAGTTTGCATTGAGTGGCTCTCTCAATACACCTACTGTGTCTTAAAGGTTAACTAAAAATCTGTATGTAAAAACGCCGCACAGACCAAAGCGGCGTTACAAATTTGCCACCTCCTTTCGAAGCTTAGCAAAATGCCAAGTTTAAACTTTGAACAAGGGTTTTGTTTTAGATGCACTGTAAAAGAAAAGATTATTACAACGCTGAATTTAGTATTATGAAATGCCAAATGAAGTTTAAATATGCACTAATTTTCTTGTCAGTGCCGAATTAAATTCATCATGAACAGATTAGGATAAGATTTAAATAAGATTTATACAGAATAGCAATATTTGATATTATTTAGGCTTCATATCTCTTTGAAATTTTGCGGTATACCCATTCATGCTTTTCTAGTATATATACAGCCATACCAAACCCTACGTTGTATAGTTTTTACGGTCTTATTCTTTTTTAAAAACGATTGTTTTAATAATACAATTCAAAATTCATATACTTATTGTACGGAACCCGATGAGCGCCAGTAATTCTCGCACTTGACTGTTTATTGATTAATGATCTGGTTTTTTAGGGGCTTTTTTATTGTTGGAAAGGATACATGGACATTGATGAAGATATATGAAATATTTATTAAACAATGAAAAGAGAATTAAAGAGCTGAGTGGAAGAACATGTTATGCTACATTTTCTTAATTTTTTTTTTTTAATCTTTCAGATGAAGGCGTTATGAGGTAGAGGTCTGCACGGGCCGGAATTTCCAGGCCCGGGCCCGGCCCGGCCCGAACGAGAGTTATCTTGGCCCGGCCCGGCCCGGTGTAAAAATTGGAAGTTCGGCCCGAGCCCGGCCCGGCCCGTTTGTATTTTTACAGTTCTCGGCCCGGCCCGGCCCGTACAAAAATCAGTGAAAACAGGCCCGGCCCGGCCCGACACAATACCTACAAAAAAAATCCGTTTTTTCTCAACATACAATTAAGATTCTTTTAATGAATACTACATACATATTTATGGGAACATTTTACAGTATATTTTACATTTCTATGATGTTAGCAAAACAAAGAGCACACAATAGTAAACATTAACGATTACTTACAGTATTTTAGTCATCGTGTCTACAGACATTTCAAAATGGAAATAAGGATTCATTAAAATATTAATGTAGTTCAGAATAAAGGATTAAAAACATGATAATTTTTGAAGCTGTATAATAAAAAGTAGATTTTTGAAAATATTTCTCTCATTTTTAAGGCTTTTCTCAAATCCAAAGGAGCTACATTTCGACACATTTATGAATTCTTTTCCTTTCGGAAACGCGTAAGATTGGCAGGTATTCTTATTCAGAAGCTACGTAAATGTCGTTTTTTTCATAGATAAAAGCAATATATCTTTCTGAAAATACTGTCAAAGTTAGCGTTTTGAATTGAATTTCCTGAAGCGATAGCAGAGGAAAGGGGGAAAAAAGTACAGTCACGTAACAGGAATCTCTGTTATCTCTGTAAGTAATTTATCAAATATGGAAAAAGCTATTCGTTTCCAAATGCCTTCAATAGGCAGGCCTGTCAATTTTATGCCTTTATAGTTAAAACTTTTGTCAGAAAATGTGTATGAAAGCTTCGCATTGTTAAGCAGTGAATATGAGAACGACCTTAAGGTATATTTCCAAAGATACTGTTAAGAGAAGTTCATTATCACTATTAATACTACAAAACACAATGACTGTTCTACACATCCTGAGATCGATTAAGACCAGTTCCGTGACGAGTCTTCTGAAAAAAAAATTAAACTCGGAATCGGACATCTTGTAACTGTACAATGTCGATCTCTACGATGGACATGTTACATTTCTGTAATGATGTTGTTAAACTCGCATCGGCTCGTGACGCACATTTATACTTTTCGAGAAAATCATATTAATTGAAAATGGCTCGTATTTTATCTGCTTCGCTTAAATTCTTATATCGGGCCGACAGGCCCGATTAATTTTTTTGCCGGCCCGGCCCGTTTATTTTGTCTGTCGGCCCGGCCCGTTGAAAAAATTGTCCTAATTCTGCCGGCCCGGCCCGTTTGAAAATTCGCCTTCATTCCGCCGGCCCGGCCCGGCCCGCGGGCCGAGCCGGGTACGGGCCTCGGGCCAAGCCCGGGCCCGTGCAGACCTCTATTATGAGGTATTCTATCACATGGTAAAGCAAAAATACCAAAATTTTATTTGGTCTTGAAGATTTAAGGCATTATTCATTAATATTTAATATTTTATTATTTAATAATGTAAATAATATTAATAAATTTTAATGTTTGAAAATTAAATATGAATAAGTTTTTCTGAGAGAGTTTAGTACCACACCTATTAAAATTTTAAACACATGGTATCAAACCGAAAATAAATCATTAAAATTTACGACAAAAACTTTCACTTCAAATTTCTTCAAATGGGATTTTTGTTACTTAGCATGTCCTTCCACTAAGCTCTTCAATTATCAAGTTATTTATTATTATTTTATTATTATTATTATTCACTCACCGTACGAATTTTGAGTTGCATACAGGAAATGCGATCTTATTTTACATAATATGACATGAGATATATTTTAGACCATAACGGGATAGGTGAAATGAGTTATTTATAAAAGATGTAATTAATTATTATAGCATAATGGTAAAATATTTCATTGGGAAAGAAATGCTTTATTTAAGAACGATGAAATAAATTATTATTATTAAGAATGAAAGTGTAATTTATGATAGGTTTTGAGAGCATAATTAATTATAGCTAAATAATTTAGTAATTTGTGTAAATAAGCCAACTATGTGTGATTTGACATCACAAGATTGTTACATGAATAACGGAATAACGAAAATGAAGAACAACTTTATACAGCAAGTTTATTACTTACAAAAATCCCGAGATTACCCAGAGATTTCCACTTAATGGAAATTGCAATCTATACCGTAGCATTCAGTTTCCATTTTTTTAAATTGATCTTTTTGTAATGATAAAACAGATAATCTCAAACAAAAAATAATTCTCTAATATCTGATGTCTGATATTATGAACATTCTTATTATTCAATATTAAGTAAACCTATTTTTGTGTAATAAGCTCAAAACTAAACAGAAATTAGCGTAATTACAATGCATTATTTTCGAATACTACATTTAGGCTACATTATGACAGTACGATTGTAATACTTTTATAAATAAGCAACAGGATTGATTAATATCTATTAGTTTAGAAAGGATTACTATGCATCCGAATAATAAACCCTTTTTAATCTAATTAGTACTCTTACCTAAATAAAGGTTTACAATAAGTTTGAGATAAATGCATATTTCTTCTCATTGTAAATAAGGAAATTGGAAGACAGTTAAGTTTGTAATTTGCAAGATATTTTTCTTAAATGTTTCCGTAAACTTTCCAAATATGTCGAAGTTCGAAGTAATTAAATTTCTTTGAGATGCGGAAAACATATTTTAGAAACTAACTAATATTTTAAAGTGTTGTTATTAATCAAGCTATAATTGTGTTATTATCTCGTAAGTTAATCCTTATGTGATTTTCGTGAATAATTAAATATAATTATCTGGAAAAACGAACATCCTTAATTTCAAACTTTTAAGAGGGAGTATTTTGACAGGAAAAAAAGAAATTTTAAAGATTCTTATTTTCGAAAAAACAATATTTATAAAAGAATTATTGGGCTGTCCAAATTGAAATGAATTTAAACTGAAAATAAAGAACCTATACATATTAAATAATAATAATAATTGCGATGCATACTAATCCGTTTTAAACGATAAATATATACTTATCAGGAAAATACTAGGTATGAATCCAAACAATAAAGCATTTCATAACCTAATAATCCTTTAAAACTTTATAAATGTTTAAAATAATTCATACATACACACATAATTCTTTTAATCTAAAAAAAAAGAACTACTTAATGGAATATTAAATATGTTATGAACAAGATAATTTTCTAAAATATTTTTGTTGATTTTCGAAAGACGTCAAACCTCGAACCCTCGAAGTAACTGAATTTCTCTGAGTGTGGGACATCTTTTACATTGGAACATTTCTTTTATCTTTTAAAGACTGATTAATGATCTAAAGCGTTGTTATTAACCAGATTTTAAAAATTTCATTAACTGGTACGCTATATATATATATATATATATATATATATTAATTACTTCTTTTTCGCGAACACAAGATGTATTGTGTATTTATAGATATTGCGCCACTAACATGTTTATTTAATGGTTAATTTTTCGTATGAAAAATTTAGAATAAATTTCAATATCTTTTTAATATTAGGGTTTTAATTATATCCGCAACTAATATTTATAACTTATATTTATCGAATATTGGCGTTTTATGATCTACTAGGTGCGGCGGTTAATGATTTTTATTTTTTTCATAAAAAATGCTCATATATAGGGGAAAGGTAGCAAATGGTTTATTCAAAGAGTGTGCAATCGTTAGCTACTCATTTTTTCCACCTCTCTGGCAAGTTGTGGATAACCTCCCAGAAAAACCGCACATCTTTTGATGAGGTCCAATCATCAAGTCATTTTTCGACATCTCCGTAATTGTTGAAGTGCTTCATGGAGAGTGCGTGAGACATCGACGAAAACCAGTTTTAGTCGGAAGGGGCAAAGTTTAGTGAGTACTGCGGGTGAGCAAGATTTCACAAATAAGCCAAAAAATGGTGTCTATACCGTTTCAGCTGTGTGTGTGTGGAGAAGCAGAGTCGTGCAGCAAAATCCCTTTTTCGTGTCTTGTAGTACATTTTGGTCGCTTTTGAATCAATGTATGGTTGAAATTGATCATTCGTTGAGGGTACGGAAAGGTATTTCACTGGATTTTAGAAGCTTGTGGTACACGACATCCATCTGATCCCACCAAATGTACAGCATTGTCTTCTTTCCAAAGTGATTCGGTTTTACGGTCTATGTTGATGATTGTTATGGGTCAACACTTGATCTTGTGTTAGGACATTGTCACCGTAAATTTCCAAAAGTATACGGCGGCTTTCACACGCGTTTGCTTTTGATTGAAGAAGAAAAAGAGTACCTGCCGCACACGTTCTTTATTTGACTAGAAACTTGACATGTTTACCAACACAAAACTAGGACGCTATCTTGACAACACTTAAACATCAATGGTATTTTGAAAGGCATGTCCATAGCTACAAAATAACTTAAACAGTTAAACTGTGAACCAACCCTTTTTTCCAGCACCATCTCCTGAAAAAATTAAGACATTAACCGCCACACCTGTTAACCCTTTATCTACTGGTGATACTTATAAGTACCATTAAAAAAACTTTTTATGAAATTCAATTAATACATCGATTAGTAGTAATACAGTTTACAATGAGTTATAGATACATTACTTTATCTTGTTCTAAAAGAATTATTGGTTACACAAAACAAATTTTTTTTAAAGGATAATTTCTTTTGCCTTTGTATCTTTTCCGCTTTCTTGGCGTTAGGGGGAGGGAATTTTCCAATTCAGAAATATTTCTATATTTCTATTGTAAGAACATTATAGTTGTACATTTCCCAATTTTACAAAATACTAAGAAAAATATTTAAAATAAACAATTAAATTTAAAAAATCAAAAAACCCTACTGCGTAAAAAGCGAACTAATTAATTATTTCTCATCAATGTAAAACTATTTTTTTAATTCCTACTATTAGCTCACACTCTCGCTATATATATATATCTTGTTCAGATATTCAATCGTTAATAAAATACTTATTCATCCAATCAAGCTCAAATAATTTTTTTAAACTTGTAGTGGATGACACTTGATATTAATCCAGTTTTTTTCAAATATTAATTTATTAATTAAATTTAATTAATTAATTTTCAATAATCGAGAGAGCCATCTTCTTGATCAAGGTATTTTAAGACCGAGAGAGCCCTGTTCTTGATCAAGGCATTTTAAGCGCCACTCAAGAGGAAAGAAGAATGGGAGAGAAAAAATATTCTCTTATTGACCTAAGTAGGAATTGACTTAAAATATATTTTTTTATATTACTTGTTTATATTACTTGTTTATATTACTTACCTATTTTTTTTATTTACTTGTATTGATGACTTTTAAGTTGTGTTTAATTGTTAGTTCCTATCTATAAACACTGTTTTGATGAGTTCTATAGATGTCTATGATGGTTAGAGTTGCAGTAAAGCTACAGATCCTACATACCCAACTTCCAGGTTGTATAATATTTTAACGGAGCTTCTGACTGTAAAATAGTCAATGAAACATCGTCTTCATTTTGAAAGACCTATCCAATGATATGACACTCAATAGAGTATGTAAATGTTTTTCGTCTCTACCGCCATTTTGTATTTTTCGGCCGCCATTTTGAATTTATAAAAACAAAACTTAGCCTATAACCATCGAGCCGTTAAGACGAATTGATAGAAACCTCATTCATTAAAATCCATCCAGCCGTTGGGATGTTTCTAGGGTATAAAGAAATTCACATACACAGATACGCGTGAAACACATAACCCTTTTTATACAGTCGGGTAATAAAAGATTTGAGTGGGGTTATAGATATTCCACATAATCCCTATAAATTCAAATTTAATTAATCCTTCTAAATCCCTCAATCCTTTTAAAATCCTTCTAAAATTTATTAAATGATTATGTAAATCTTCTAATGTAGTTTAAACAATTCACGAAAAATGCTTTAGAAGATAACATTTTCAAGAATTCATAACTCAATTCATACAGTTTTAAAGTAGGGGATCTAACCCGGATTTCCTGGTTTACAAAATATACGTGAAAACCATTTTTAAAAAATTGAAATCTCTAACGCATTTTTTTACATTTATTATGATCTTTTAGATTACCCACCAAAAACAGAAAAAACATTTTTATATTAAAAGTATCAATTATGCATTCAAATAAAGTTTTCAAAAATTACTTTTGTATAAGTCGCATCCCAGGAATTAATAGCCAAAGAAATCATGCATGATTTCGCAACTTATAAGAGCTGGTTTGATTCTGATAATTTCAGTGTTTTAACACTAGAACGGCGGCGAGGGGTCATTTTGACCCTTGCCGAATGAAAACATTTCGATTCGAACCAGAATTTATTTTATAATATAAGATTAATATATGCTGCACAAAAATAACTTAAATAAATAAGTTAAATAGTTCTAAATAAAAATTCTGATGTGAAATATTTTTTATAAAACTTGAGCAAAATTTCCCGCCGTTCTAGTGTTAAGTGATCAATTCAATTACATGCTGGTTAATTTTGAGTTATATTTATATTATTTTATTACTTATTTATGAATTTTTGACTTTGCTGTGAAATATCAGCCGGAAGCAAATGCTGAACTATTTTTATTGATTTAAATCAAATGCTTTAATCTTTTGTAATCGCACTGCATGCGATAGAGATATATTAAAAAATAATGCTTGAAATTATTTAAAAAACCACAATAAAACATTAGTAAATTGAGATAAGGGAGGGTAGTACACAGTGAGACGAAAATTATTATTACCTAACGAATGGCAAAGATTTTTATTCTTTTGAAAAAAATTTTGCTACATCTTTAAGCTACACAAATACGCTACACATTAATGTATGAATGGTTTTAAAAAAGTTATTTATAAAAGCACAGAAGCAGAATGACGGAGTATCGAAAATTGTCTCACTGTGTACCACTTTTGGTACACAGTGAGACTATATATTTTCATACATCATACATTTTTGCACTCTATCAATAACTTTATACCGTTTATGACTTCTAATTCATATTTCTAGATTTAATTTTTTTTTTAAATATGAGCCTCGGGCGAACAATGGCAGACATTGGGCTACCTTCATGCAAATTTTCAGCCTCACGTTTAGTAGATTTCACTAGCCATCGCATGCCCCCCTCTCCCCCACACACAAACAAAGAGAGAGAAAAAACCCTTCTTTTATTAATAAATAACTTTTTTTTTATATCAGAACAGCATAGTAGATATAGATACACAATGAGGCACGTCTCACTGTGTACCACAACTGTCTGTCTCATTGTGTACCTTCGTTACGTTATAACAAAATGGATGCCATGTCTGTTCCATAATCAATTTCACAGCTTTGAATGCTTGTGTCGTTTTGTCTACATAGTCTATCATTAGATATAACTAGGTTTGGTTAAGTAAATATATGCTATAATGAAAGAAATAAACTCAAAAATAGACGTTTATGTAACTTTAACCCCTGTAAAATAAATAATTACTTACTATTTTGTTGGACGAGTAACCGAAGTGCCGAAACTACATCCACGTGTTGCATAAGATGAGGTGGTTCAGTGTGTATTCCAGCTAAGAGAAAAAGTTTTAACTATAGGTCAAAATGGCTGATGTCTCACTGTGTACTCCCCTACCCTACAGTTTACAATTAAATTGCATTAGAAAGAACAATTCTTCCTACACTAGGTGTAAAAATTTAAATTGTGCTGTGTTTAGAAGTTAAAAAAAATTGCAGTAAAAGGACAATTTTTTAGTCAGGTTATTGTAATACACATTACGACTGCCAAAACAAATGTTCCATATCATTTCCAAGAAAATCTTGAGGCTTTTACAGTATTATGCTTATATTATTAATAAATAATATTATTATTATATAATAATATTATTCTTAAATAAAAATCCTAATATTATTTGATTTTGTTTACTAGTAAGTTACATTTGCTTGATAAATATCTTTTCGTCATTTTAAAAGGTGTTAGTAAGCACCCTAAACCTAAAGCACTTTATAAGCTAATTAATGTTCTCTTCTAATAAAGTTTACCACAAGTTAGACACGTACAGATTTTTTTTTCATCGTAAATGATTTACATAGTGATGCATTAAATATCTAACACGCAAGATTATTTTCTCAAATCTTTTCGTTGATTTTCGAAAGATGTCAAATCTCGTGGTAATTAAATTTCCCCGAGATGTGCAAAATATCTTTTAGAGACTAATTAATGATCTAAAGTGTTGTTATTAAGGAAGTTTTTAGTATGGCATTATCTCGTAAATTATATATTACCACATTTTCATGAACTAATTAAATATGATTAACTGAAAAACCAAGCACTTTTCGAATTTTAAGAGCGAGACTTTTTTTTTTATGTGTGATGGAAACTGAATATCTATAAGTAAATAAATGAACATAAAAATAAATATTCCACATAATCGCTGAAAAACGCTTCGTGTTTTAATTTCATGCTATTTATATTGTAGAAATACATTTATTAATAATATTTACTTCGTTTTATTTATATGTTACCCGAATTTCGGAAGTGTAGATAATAAGTAAAGCATATTCGTGAGTAAAACCCGTGGGTAACACCTGACCAATAAATTTCGATTTTATTGCAATTTTATAACACTTTCGAACAAAGTTCAAATTGTTTATGCATTCGGTTTGACTGTCCGTATGTCCGTCTGTCCACGCTCTAACTCCCGTAAATATACTCGGATTTTCATGCAATTGATAAAGGTTAATTAGAGTCACCAAAGCATCTTTTGTATTGTATATGAAGTATGTAGGATTAATATTTCATTTACTGGGGGCACTCAAAAATATTCCATTACATTATGGTATATGAGGGAAAATTCGTTTGCAGAGTATTTTAACGACATACGGTATTTCAAATATATTGAAACTGATATAAATCACTGAATTTTACTACGATCACGCTAGAACAGGGCATTCATAGCATTTTTATATTCATTTACCGGGACACTCAAAATAAATCGGTCACAGTACTGTCTTTCAATAATAATTGCTGGAGTGTACGGTTTAAAATTTGGTATGCGCTTTTAAATCTACTTAATGTTTTGCATGTTACTCGTTATATATAAATTCTATACCTCATATACAGGGATGCACAAAGTATTCACGTACAATTCTTCTTATTAGAGGAAATTACTGAAAGTGAATTTTCAGCTGCAGTACATGTATTTCTTAAATGTACTAAATTTTGGCATACATATAGTTAATAGATACAAATCTATGTATCAAATATAGGGTTGCTGAAAAAATTCGGGTAATTTCTCGATAGTAGACGGGAACAGCTGAACTTGGGTTTTGAAATGTGTTATGCGTTTCCAAGTGGTTAAATTAAACATAATTTTTTAATTTTTTAAACGCTGCAGTTTTCTTACATTATTCTGAATGTGTTGGAAAGTGTTTCATAATCTATGCTTGACGAATGATTTTTTTTTCTTTCTTCTTTTAATTTATAAACACAGCACAATTTCAATTTTGACACCGCCCAATATGAAGAATCGTTCATTCAAATGCAATTTGTTTGGAAACTGTATCTCAGTTTACTGATTTTTTATCGCCTTTAAAATAATTTTCAAGCATGATTAAAGATATATAGGCTAAGGTGCCCTTTTATCGCCCCCCAAGTCACTTTTAGGCCCTTGGAAGTTGAAATTCTCAGTGAAAATCTACCAAATTTGGATTTTACATAGACTAACTACCCCCGCATATACAAACATAGGCAAATATCGTATAAAAAAATTTTAACAATCTGAAAAATTGTTTTTTCAAAAGTATCTAAAAAATGCAAAAGAAAAAAATTGGTCCCTATTTCGTCCCCCCAAAAATCCAATACGCCGAGGCTTAACTTATAACTAAATCAAAATTTATTTCTAAATGAAGAAGTAATTTAATTTACATTTAAGTAAGGCACAGAGAAATGTACTAATTATCAGTGGAAGAATAACATAACGATACATTAGCATAGTTGCCAACCTCCCGATTTTTTTCATACCAATATTTTTATGCAGAAATACTTGCTTTATACAATCGCAGTTTTAACACAATTAAATAAAGAAAAAAAAAATGTAAGATGTTACTGGTATCCAAAAAATCGGGAGATTGGCAACTATGCATCAGCCATCCAAGCATGAGGAAAAAAAATTAAAAAAATGTCATCAAAAAGCATTCCTAATTTCGTCCCCGGGACGAAAATAAGAACTGCAACGGGGACGAAATTGGGACCACGCTACTTCCAATATTACGGATCTTCAGTTCCCGTAAGATAAACTAAGCGTCCTAAAACTCACTGCTTGCTACTGTCAGCATCTTACCAACGTAAAACACATGCAATGAATATGAAATAAATGCTTACAGTACAGTGAATAACGTTCTACAAACGACGTAATAAGAACTCAGGTCTTCTAAAAATAGGAAATTCGCCGTCTTTAATTTATGTATGCATCTTGGCGAACGAAACTTTCAACACTGACCCCTTTTACCTTCCGTCCCCTATGCCTTGCGTCATAAGTGGCGCCACTTTCGCAGAAGCGCGAAGTTAAGGGGGACGAAATTAGGAGAGGGGGCGAAATATGGGTACTTTACCCTATATCTATCACATGACTGATTTTAGCACGATTATTTAATTGGTAAATAAATGACACTAGTTGTAATTTTTCAAATTGAAAGAAAAAGTGCCCTGGCCAGGAGTCGAACCAGGGACCGTTTAAAAAAAACGTCCCTCGTTGGAATCAATGGCAAAACATGGAAAATTACAACTCGTGTGATTTATTTGCAAATTAGAGTAATTGTGCTAAAATTAATCATCTTATTACTCCAACTTTTCTTGGAGTTTCATTAGATGAGATTCATTCTGTTGAGCTGATTCAGATATCAGACAAGATATTTTAATCAACAAGATTTCTGGGTGAATTGTGTACCCACCAGATTTGTCCAAGATAGCTGTGTTGGAAGAGCATTGGCAGCTTAAGCCGAAAGGTTCCTGGTTCGAATCCTGGTCTGGACACATTTTCACTCAGCTGTAAAATTACAATTCACATATCTCGTGTAGTCCTATTAGAAAATAGAAAAACTTTTTCATTTAAGGGGATCCGGAACACAAAAATCTTAAAATTTTCTTAATTTTTTTAATTACATTAAAATTTACTCTTTTTTTTTTTTTTTTTTTTTTTTTTTTTTGCCTAAAACGAAGTTTAAATCATGTTTCTTCTTAATTGGACATTATAATCTTAATGGTTGTCATGAAAATGACTTTTTTTTGAAAATGCGTTTTTCTTCATGATGGGCTTTTTCACCATTTCTCGTATTTAAATATTCATATTTAGTCAAGAACCGTTAAAGATAAATGGTTAAAATTTGGAACAAGTATTTTTCAATTGTTTTACTATAATTTTGATTGAGCAAATCTGAAAAAAATATTTACTTTTGAAAATATGATTTTTTTTTAAAAAGTTACGTCAATTTCTTTTTAATTTTTACTTTAAATATTTTTAATTTTTATTTAAATTAATATTTTTGAAAATGCTGAATCTAAATTAAAACTTATATATTTCTGTTTATTTAAATGCAAAAAAAAAATTGAAATTCTACAAATAATATTTCGAGTTATAACGATTTTAAACTACCCCACCTTTTTAATAAAATTTAAAATTTAAATAAAAAAAAAATATGAGGCGTTTTATCCTGTGATTTTATTTACAAATGATATGTTAACTATCACAAAACCTTTCGAAATTTTAAATCAATAAATAAAAATTATTTGAAAATGTGTCCCGGACTCCCTTAAAGCAATAAAAAAAGTTCGGCATTAGTTTTCTGATAATATTCCAAAATGAATTTAAAACTTCTATATATCTTGAATTTAGACACATGTATCTGATATAATATGCGAAGGTAATTCAATGGTAAATGTAAAAAAGTATTTTTTATCCACAAATGCTACAATCTTATAATAATAACAAATGGAAATAAGTTTAGGAATGGTAGCTCGTTTTAAAACTAGCATAATGTGATGTCGTCGTTACTGTAGTATTTTATGCGGTACTCATCTGTGATGATGCTTACAGGTTAGCTGTCGCTATATTTGATTTTTTGGGATATGCAACTGCTGCTTTGAATATGGTGCGCGGAAAACCATTGACTGAAGAAGAAAAGGGCGTAATCAGAGCTTTTTCAGATTGAGGACTGAGTGTAAGTCAAATTGTCCGGAAAATAAATAAATTGAAAACTTTTTTGCACAATTTTCTTTACGATCCGATGAACCATAAAAGGAATAGAAGAAGCCATTTCATGGAAGGCCATCAAAACTCTTAGCAAAGTGTAAACAGAATGTTATTAGAACAGTGGTTCAAGATTCTGCCTTTTCTTTTACCATAAAATCTACTCTAGAACTCTCAGTAACATTTTGATATTATTGGTAGATCTACAGCTGATAAAAGTGTGTATTTTAACTTTGATGCTTCACCACGTTTGATTATTATTTTTTAATACCATTTATCCTTTTTTTCTTCTAAGATATGATTTTTTGGAATATAAACATAATGTTGCATGTTGATTTTTCGATTATTCGAACCTTATCAAAGTCACGTCTGAGGAGACCTGTTAATAACCACTTTCCTTTAAAAATATTTACAAATATATATTTTTAAATAATATTCTTCCTCTTGAAAATATAAATTAAATCAATATCCTAGAACGGAATAAATATAAAATAGAATAAATATAAATAATAAAATAGAATGACAGAGGTGTAAATTTATTCCTCATTTAATCTAAGAAAATATGTATGAAATTTCATGCTCACGTAAGAAATTTAAATAATTCTATATATATATTTAAACAAAAATAAGCTAAGTGGGATCATCAGAAGCGTTTCTACTATAAAATGTGATAAAAGGTTAATTATATATGCTTTTAATTATCGAAATTTTTTGCTTAATTGATGAATTTCTTCTTCTTTAAATGTTACGTGAACGCAATCACGGGTAACAACTAGTAAGATATAAATGGCATGATTTACGAAGTAAGCCATATCTGCTTTCAAGACATTTGCAAGGTGCTGACGCAATCATGATTTGGGCAGACTTTAAGGCAAAATCAAAAATAAGTTTTGTTTTCACTAAGACAAAGACGAATTACTTTGACTATGAAGAAATTCTCGGTAATAATTTTGTTCCACTTAAAGATGAACTTATATTTCAAAATTTCTTTTTCTTAAGGGATCTCAGGACGCATAAAGCTTTAAAATTTTCGAAACTTTAATTTTTTTTAGATGTTAAACTCCTACCTTTTCTAAACATTTTGATATAATTGTTTCATTAAAATTTCTATTAGAACAACAGTTATGGTTTTTTGAATTATACCCGCCCGATAGCTGAAGCGGCGCTTCCGAAACTTTGAAGTATTTTTTCTCCAAATGGCATTTTTGGGTATAACGCGCACGATATCTCAAAAACTTCTGAATATTTTTTTATGAAATTTTTAAAATATAGGTTTCATGTTAGTTTGTATAAACTGAACCTAAAATTTCCTTTATATTGTTAAAAAATATATTTTTTTAGGTGATTATACTGTTACAATTTTCTAAATTTTGCATTAGCTAAACACAACTTTGTATTAAAAATATAAAAATGCTTTAAATACAAATTTGTTTAGATTCAGGGTAATTATTATAATCTGAAGTAAGCACCAAAATTTTCATTCTAGTTGCAGAATTTATTTTATAATCCTGCGCGTAATCTGTTATGCCAATTTTCTGCTCATCAAATGTCTGACAACTTGGAGCCCCTTGTAAATGCTAATTCTGCATCTTGCAATTTTTTAAATACATTAAATGAAAGAACATACTTATATCTTTCATTCCCATTAAAATTGTGTCTTAAAATCAAATGCATTTTAAGATATTAAACGTTGAAAATGACCTTTATTTTTTCCAATTTTAAGAGTCTTGAGACCCCTTAAAAAAACGCCTCTATTCATAAGTTTGTGTCAACTTCAGATTAGTCATCTGAGAACAACATTATAACTTTGGACTTTGCAGCTAAAAGTCCAAAGACTTAAATCCCATAAAATACTTGGGAGATTCTTGGTTCACCAAGTTTATGCCAACGGTAAGTAGTTTGATTTGATTGTTGAATTGAAAGCAGCCATTTAGGAAGCATGGATTCAAATGCACATTTGCATCTGCAAAAACCTGGGTAAATCTTTGCAAAAGCATATTTTGGTTAAAGGGAAACAAAGATAGTACTACAAATTGATATACAAACCTTTTACATGTGCAATTTATACATTAATAAACCGGTTCTAAACTTTTTCCCACCAAGTTGTGTTATGTAGAAATAGATTTTTGCTTAAAAAAATATTATTGTAATTTGAAACATATAGCAAAACTTGCATAAATTTATGTGCATCTCTGTAACGATATTTGTTTTTCATTAAAATAATTGCTTTATGTTTTTATTGGTGGTACTAAACTTTTTTCCAGCCTTGTATAAAATTAACACAATTATAACAGACATGCAATAGAACTTAGCGATTGAACCACTGAAATTATCAGAATCAAAACGATTGCTGTAATTGGCGAAATTTTCGGCTATTAATTCCTCGCATGCGGCTAATACAAAAGTATCGCTTTTAAAAATTTCAAAACTTTATTTGAATACATAATTTCTATTTTTTCACATACAAATGATTTGTGGTGTAAGTGTGCAATCTAGAAAAATAAATGTAAAAATATTTTACAGTTTTCAATGAAAATTATGGTTTTCACACATGTTCTATAACTCGGAAAGCTCCTGAGTTAGATCACTTAAGTGTAGATAATAAAACGAAAATATTCTAACAAGTTCAAAATATTAGTTGAATGTAATTTAAATTGGAATATTAACCCTTTATATCCTGACGGTACTTTAAAGTACCATTAAAATAATTTGTTCTAAAATTCTTTTAATACATTGCTTACTACTAATACAGTTTAGAATGAGTTACAGATACATTATTTTATCTTGTTCCAAAAGCATTATTGGTTACAAAAAGCAAAAAAAAAAATTTAAACGGATGATTTCTTTAGCCTTTTTCATCTTTTCTGCTTTCTTGACGTTCAAAGACTGAGAGGGGGGGAGGGGTATTCAATTCTAAAATATTTCTATATTTCTATTGTAATCTAATATATAAAAATGAAAAATTGTCTGTCTGTAATGCTATACAAATCCACAGTTTGGAAGCGAGAATTCTGAAGTGTTACGTATATGTGTATTAAAATACGGCCGAGACAACTAAAGTAATCTGGAATCGAAATAACTTATAGTTCATTTTTAATTAATGAAAAACCACAAATTGAACATCAATTTCCTATCAAATTTAACGATTTTTCGTTATAGCAGTTGCCAAAAATTAAAAATTCACAATAAAATTCTTACCACAGATATTACTTTTCTATTGCAAGACGCATTGCATATTACGTACGCCATGCTGGAAAAAAGCTACTACAAAGCTGTAGCGGGTATTACGATAATTCTTTTACCTCAAATGCAAATAATTAGAGATATTCATAATGTTATATCCTTAACCAAGAATCCGAAATAGTAGCGATCTATGTTAATAGATGGCAGCACTACACAATCTGGAATTGTAAGGCTTTGCACGTAGCCGAGAATATTCTGCGCAGTTGTAAAATGTGACTTGTTCTGAAATCTGCGTTTTAGCAGCTATTGTAAATATGTAAAATAAACTATAAGTAATCTTATAGTTATGCTTTCTTCCTTAGTTAAGAATAATAATAAGACAGCGGCGATATAAAAGTGGCGACGATGGGATTTAACTCAAACTGAAATGTTGTAAAAAAAAAAAAAATCCGAAAAAGAAAAAGTGGCAAGGAAAATGTCCGATAAAGAAATAAATTCTCTGGGACGCTTGGAAGAATATAATGCAAATGTTCCTTGGGCTATTTACGTCGAGAAAATTGATTTTTACTTCCCGGCGAACAGCATAAAAAATGATGATATGAAGAAGAATGTTTTATTAAGTTCGGTTGGAACAACAACGTTTGCTATTTTACGAGATATTATTGTTCCGAATACGCTGAAAGAAATCAGTTACGAGGATCTTTTAAAGAAAGCTAAGGATCATTTTTCACCACGCCTTAGTGAAATTGTGGAACGATTTAAGTTCCAGAAACGACTGAAAGAAAGGAGAAACTATAGCCGATTTCGTACGAGAGTTACGTCGTTTATTCGAACATTGCAACTTCGGGAATACGCTTAATGACCGCCTCCGTGATCAGTTGGTATTTGGGATCCAGGATGAGAAGATACAGCGAAAATTACTGGATTCTAAAGATTTAACGCTCCAAACAGCGGTGGAAATAGCTGAGTCATTTGAGATAGCTGAGGCTGGAGTGAAATCTGTACACATCGGAGATACTACGACTGTCAATCAAGTGCGTGTTTCGATAGGAGAGAAATCGAAAGTGGAGAAGTATGCTCATGCACCTAAGCCTAAAGAAGATAAATTCGCTCCTAAGAAACCGTGTTACAGATGTTCTAAAAATCATAATCCCAAGTTTTGCCCTTTTAAATATGCAGAATGTCATTTCTGCCATCGATTGGGGCATTTAAAAATTTGTTGTCGTAATAGAAACTTTGAGATGAAAAGTTAAAAACCTTTTAAGAACAGAAAAATTAAAACTGTTCAGGAAGAATATTGTTTAAATTTTATGGACGACAACTTCAATAAGGTGTCATGGATTAAATCGGTTAAAATAAATGGTGTAAATATACAATTTGAAATCGATAGTGGTGCGGCTCATACTATCGTAAGTAAAAGTGTTGCTCATAAATTGTTCTCAGGTATGCTGCCTTTAATTAAATCTAAAATAAAATTGCAAACTTATACTAAAGACTCTTTAACTGTTTTGGGGGAATTAAAAGTAAATGCTGTTGTTAATGAATATTGTGTTCCTGATTTAAGAATATTAGTTATTAAAGAGGAGGGTCCGAGTCTAATCGGAAAAACTTGGTTAAAAGCATCAAAATTATTTTGGCCTAATATAAATATGATTAAAAGCATTTCGAAAGATGATTTAATTAGAAATTTTCCTAATGTTTTTGCTGACGGGATCGGAACAATCAAGGGTCCTCCCGCGTCAATAAAATTGAAAAAAGATGCAAAACCAGTTTTTATTAAGTCTCGACCTGTTAGTTTTGCTTTAAGGAAAGCTACTGATGTTGAATTGGAACGATTAACTAATGAGGGTATTTTAAAACCTGTTGATCATTCAGAATGGGCTAGTCCTATAGTAATGGTTCCTAAGCCTAATGGTTCTGTTAGAATATGTGGTGATTATAGAGCAACAGTAAATGCAAATACTGAAAATGATAACTATTCTCTTCCTAGAATGGAAGAATTATTTTCTGAATTATCAGGTGGTAAATTTTTTACTGTTTTTGATTTAAAAGGTGCATATTTACAACAACCTGTAGATAATGAAAGTAGTAAGATTTTGACTATAAATACACAAAAAAGGTTTATTCAATGTTTTACGATTAGCATTTGGGGTAAAATGTGCTCCTGGTATGTTTCAAAGAAAAATTGAACATATTTAAAAAAAAAATTGACTATGTTGGTGTATTTTTAGATGATGTTATCATTAGTGATAGTAATGAATCAGAACATTCTGAAAGAGTTGAAAATGTTCTGAAATGCTTTTCTGAGCATGGTATAAGATTAAATAAGGAAAAATTAAAATTTATGGTTTCGGAAGTTTCTTATTTAGGTCATAAAATATCCCAGGAAGGAATTAGACCTATTCCAGAAAAAGTTAATGCTATTTTGAATGCTCCCATTCTAAATAATGTGTCACAATTGCGTTCATTTTTAGGCTTAATTTCTTATTATAGAAACTTCCTACCTAATATTTCAGATGTTTTAGAACCTTTAAATAGATTATTAGATAATAATGTAAAGTGGACATGGTCAGAAAAGCATGAAAAAGCATTTCAAAAAGTGAAACAATTATTATGTAGATCTCCTGTTTTAGAATTATATGATGTAAACAAAGATATAGTTTTAAACTGTGATGCTTCTGAATATGGCATAAGGTCAGTTTTAAGCCACATTGTTGAGGGTAAAGAGAAACCTATTGCTTACGCTTCGAGAACTTTAAATAAAACTGAAAGAAACTATGCTATGATTGATAAAGAAGCTTTATCTGTAATGTTTGGTGTCACTAAATTTCACCAATATTTAGCTGGAAAACAATTTAAAATTATAACAGATCATAAACCTTTAATTAGATTATTTGATCCTGTTAAACAGGTACCTGATACATTATCACCTAGAATGCTGAGATGGTCGTTAATGTTAGCTGGTTATGATTATACTATTAATTATCGCGAGGGTAAAAATAATAAAAATGCTGACGCATTAAGTAGATTACCTCTCCCAGAAACTGTAAATATAGTGAGTAATCCTGCGGAAATAATGTTTGTTTCAAATAATGATAATTGACCTATTACTTCTTAAACTATTGCAAAGTGGAAAACTGAAAATCCTGTAACTAAACAAATTTTAGAATGGGTGTTACATGGGTGGTCGCGAAAGGTTAAACAAGAAGAATATCAACCATATTTTCGTAGAAGGGAAAAAATTTCCTGTCTAGAAAATTGTCTATTGTGGGGACATAGAGTGATCATTCCAGAGGAAGGCCGTGAATATATATTAAAATTACTACATTCCGTTCATCAGGGTATATCGAGCATGAAAGCGAAAGCTAGGGGGGTAGTTTGGTTGCTAAATATGGATAAAGAAATTGAACAAATGGTAAATTCTTGTAATAGATGTCAGATGTTTGCGAGGGATTATCCCAAAATGGAACCCTTGAAATGGAAATCTGAACTGCCGTAGGAAAGGATCCATATAGATCATGCCGGTCCTTTTGAAGGTAAAATGTTTTTAATAGTAGTCGATTCTTATACTAAATGGTTGGAGGTAGAGGTAGTACCCAGGTCTGATAGCAAAACTACAATTAAGGTATTAAGGAGAGTTTTTGCTACATTTGGATTACTTGTTGAATTGGTCAGTGATAATGGTCCCGCGTTCACAAGTGATGAATTTAAGGAATTTCTTAAAAATAATGGAATTAAACATACGCCTGTTC
Organism: Maratus speciosus; assembly: GCA_963932465.1. Lineage (NCBI taxonomy): Eukaryota > Metazoa > Arthropoda > Arachnida > Araneae > Salticidae > Maratus > Maratus speciosus. Next base: position 187,910,760 of record OZ010795.1, on the reverse strand, counting down.
CACCTTATCATCCATCTTCGAACGGACAAGCGGAAAGGTATGTGCAAACTGTGAAAAATTGTCTTAAAAAGCTAGATAAAAGTGACATAACATTGTCAATTTCACGATTTTTGTTAGAAAATCATTCCACTCCTCATTCGGTGACTGGTAAAACTCCTGCTGAATTAATGTTTGGAAGGCCAGTTCGAACAGCCCTTCACTTGGTATTACCATCAAAACCTAAAATACAGCAACCCCTGCACAAATATAAGCTTCATGATTTAGTTTTTGTTAAAAATTTTGGAAAAGGGGAGAAATGGGTAAAAGGAAAAATTATGAAATTATTGGGGAGTAGATGGGTTTTAGTAAATAGATGTGACGGAATAATGTGTAAGCGTCACGTTGATCAGTTGAGACGTAATAAAGAGATAAGTTATGAAATACCAGAGAGAGTTATAGAGGTAGATCGAAATGATAAACTAATGTCAGATAAACTAATTGAAAATATGGGACATAGCGGTAAAAAATTACAGTGATTATGATAGGTATGAAGGGGTTAACCAAAACCGTTTTTCGGGAATTAATGGGAAAATAAAAGAACAGTTTAATAATGATGATACTACAGAACCAAGCCAATCTCAGCCTTCGCATGATATTGTGGCAGGTACAATTGTGAGTAATAAAAATGATGTTACGACAGATAAAACTGTAAAAGACAATTTGACTAAAAACAATGACGAGGACTGTAAGAAAAGTGCTCCAGTTCGAAGAAGTCAAAGAACAAGATTGCCTGTAGTTTGTTTGAACTATGAGGTTAGGGGTGTTATATCCTTAACCAAGAATCTGAAATAGTAGCGATGTATGTTAATAGATGGCAGCACTACACAATCTGGAATTGTAAGACTTTGCACGTAGCCGAGAATATTCTGCGCAGTTGTAAAATGTGACTTGTTCTGAAAGCTGCGTTTTAGCAGCTATTGTAAATATGTAAAATAAACTATAAGTAATCTTATAGTTATGCTTTCTTCCTTAGTTAAGAATAATAATAAGAGAGCGGCGATATAAAACATAATACGTACGCCACGCTGCAATTCATAGAAGCTCTAGCGGGCATTGCGATAATTATTTTACCTCACATGCAACTTATTATAGATTATTTAATTGCGCTTAATTATTACATTTTTTAAAAATAAAGAAATACATTTTATCACAAACATCAACAAAACTTTTTATTCTATTTATCCCCTTATTCCAAAGATATCGTTTTATCGTCTGCTCATTAAAAAAAGGGCACAGTAGTAGAAAAATATTTTGCTAAATCGAATGGTTATTTTTAATTTTGGTTTTAGATTTAAATTCATGATCTTCCGTGCATAGAACGGGTTAAACAGCTAGTAATATTATATTTGTACATTTTCTAATTCTACAAAATGCTAAAAAAAAAGATTTTAAATAAAATATTTGAGTGTAGTTTTAAATATTGCACAAAATCCCTATAAATTCAAATTTAATTAATCAATTTTAATTGGCAAAATCCTTCTAAAATTTATAAAATGTTTATGCAAATATTCTAATGTAGTTTAAAAAAATCATGAAAAATGCTTTAGAAGATGAACTTTTCATGAATTCATAATTCAAGATTTAAAGTGTTAAATAGATATTGGCATTAAATTCTAAATATTTCATATTAAAAGCCAATCATTCAGTAAATGTAATAGTGGCGCAATATTCAGAAATTCTGAGGTGCTAAATTAGAGTATTAATATTATAATTTAATAAAAAATTCTAAACTTATTTAATTTTGATTTCCAGTAAACATCCTTGATAATCATCTATTATTAGCCTTAAAAACTCTCGATCAATAAATCATTTTATACACTAATTAAAATTCTGAATTTAATAAAATTATATTTATGTCGTAACATCAGACATACCTGTATATTTTTACACTCTTCTTTTTAGTTTCTTCTATCTTTACAAGAAGAAAGTATTGGATTCGTGAAAATTTTTGACTTCCTGTTTTCGACGGATTTATACGTTTTAGAATGTCCTAAACACGATTTGATGGTTTTTAGAAAATGTCTGTTTATGAGTCTGTCTGTCACTCTGTGAGTCTGTATAGACAAAAATTTTGTGGGCGCACTAAATCATAAACTAGTACACAGAAATTCACAAAACTTTAGATTCAGTTAGACCTTGATATAAAATAGTCCTGATTAGTTTTTGGTGAAAATCGGCCAACAGATGGCGCTGCTATACGGCGTTTTTCACGATTTCTGCAATAGGTATATCTCAAGAACTACTGCACTGAATTTCATAAAACTTCAGACTCAGTTAGTCCAGGATATAGTTTCGTGCTGATTACTTATTGAAAATCGCCCAACAGGTGGCGCTGCTATGCTGCATTATTCATGATTATAGCAATAGCTCTAACTCAAGAAAAAATGCACGAATTTTCATCAAACTTCAGATTCAGTTAGTCCCTGATATAAATTAGTGCTGTTTAATTTTTGGTGTAAATTGACCAACAGTTGGCGTTGCTGTGCTGCATTTTTCACGATTTCCGCAATAGCTGTGTCTCAAGAACTAACGCATGAATTTTCATCAAGCTTCAGATTCAGCTACTTCCTGGTATAAATTGGTCCTAATTAGTGTTTGGTGTAAATTGTCCAACAGGTGGCGCTGCTATGCAGAATTTTTTACAATTTCCGCAGTAGCTCTATCTAAAAAACTAATCCACGGATTTTCATCAACCTTCAGATTCAGTTAGAAGTTGTCAAAATTGTTGATAATTAGATTTTGGTATAAATTATCTAACCAGATCCGACATGTTTTAGCTTAACTTGGTTCATGTATGTAAACATGGAATTTTGTATTAGATTTTTCTCACTTCCTGATGTGATATAGTTCCAATAATTATGTACACAGATTCGATGACAATACATTTAATATATTTTATATATTTAATATATTTAGGACGTAATAGTAAATCACAGAGGAATTTTAATGCACTTCTGTGAGCCGAGCGCAAATGATAAATCGTAAAACATTCTTTACAGTTTTAACCCATTTATGCCTGGCGCCCCATTTTTGAGACGCTTCAAATTTTAATAAATTTGTATAATTTTTTCTTCATTATAACATAAAAATTGGATGAAATAATTATATATAAATGTCTTTATCTGTTACCGAGAGATGGCAGCATAAGATGGATAACTATTTACTTAAATGAAGGCTTTTTATCGGAGTTTATAGATTTTTCATTTTTCAAGAATGCGAAATGTAAAAAATAAGTTTATTTGTGTTTTTTCTACCAAAAATCCAAAGAAATAAGTCATAATCTTAACTTGTAGACATCTTTGAAATACTTATTTTTTTTAATTGTGAAATTATATGTTCATGCCTATTTTTTATGCATTTTTGAAACGTACAGAATATAGGGCACTAGGAACAAATAGATACATACGATGGTTATTCTGAAATTATTGAGATACGCACAGACGAGAATTTACAAATTAAAAATAACTGTTTAATTTTAAAATACAAAGTATTTTAACACAGCAGACGATTTTTTACTGACTTACTTCAACTTGTTTAGCGTAGAATAAATGTTAAACAGAAGAGAAAATGGAGTTGACGCGAGAACATTTTCGCGCTATGATTTTTTACGATTTTAAAGCAGGATTAAAACAAGAAGAATGCGTTCAACGGTTGAAATTAGCATTTGGTGATGAATCTCCAGCTCGTGCTACTGTATTCAGATGGTTTAAAGAATTTAGCAGAGATCGCGATTTTCTTCAGGATGAAGAACACACAGGAGGCCGCCGTCGGCAGTAATCCAGGATAATGTGACTGCCATACGAAAAATGTTAATGGATGATAATCGCTGTACCTATCAAATGATAGAGAAGGAACTTAACATTGGATCCGCAGCCATACACAAAATTATTCTTGAAGAATTGCATATGAAAAAAGTAATTTGCCGTTGGGTTCCCCATAATCTAACTGAGGAGCGTGTCAGAATCATTAAAGAAACTCTTAAATTGCTAAATGATGGTGGCCACCGCATCATTTCTAAAATTGTAACGTGTGATGAAACGTACATACCGTTTTTTGACGTTCCAACTGCACGTCAAGAAAGCAAAGTATGGGTCTTTGAAAATGATCCCACGCCGACAATGGTGAAAAGACAACGCGCACTGAAAAAAGTTATGTATGCCGTTTTCTTCAGAAGTACGGGATTGGTCAAAGCCATCAAGTTGGAAGGACATAAGACAGTAACAGCAAACTGGTATGCCACTAAATGTCCTCCAGAAATTCTACAAGAAGTGAATGTTAGGGGACTAATGCTTCACCATGACAATGCATCTTCACATACAGTCAGATTAACAGTTGAGTTTCTTAAACAAAAACGAATTAAAGTGATAGAACATCCACCGTATTCATCTGATCTAGCAATGTGTGACTTTCGGTTATTCTTTAATCTAAAAAAGAACTTACGTGGACGTCGTTTTCATTCAGAAGAGAGATTGATGTGGCTATAAATGCATTTTTTTTCATCTATTACAAGAAATGAATGGCTTGAGGCATTTAATTTGTGGAAAATTCGTCTACAAAAGTACATTGATGCTGGAGGAGACTACTTTGAACACACCTAAAATTTTGTATGTATAACTTTAAAAACCTAGTTGTATCTCAAAAATTTCAGAGTGACCTATTTTTATTAGCCATTTAGGGAACAATTATTTATGTAAAGTTCTTTTCAAGATGACTATGAAACAAATTGTTTCTAAGACTCAAATATGATTATTCATAATTTATTATTACTAATATTTATAATGTTTTTAGTCTCTGTAAAGAATTAAATATATTTTTTTATTATTTCATAAAAATACTAATTATACTATGTAACATACAATTTAAGCTTATTTTATATAAATTTAAACAAAATATATAATTATTCCTATTATACTATTACAAGCGTTATGCATATTCCCATATTTAGTATACGTTTACATTTTATCAGATAAATAGAAAAAAATTTTAGCGTAGTTTTTTTTAGTATTTTCCTGTTCATTTTTAATCATTTTAAAGTGGTTTTCTCAACAAATTTGATAAAACAAAATACCAAGCACAAAATGTGTTAACTGTGGAGCTTATGGGGTCAGACCTGAAGTAGTTCTGTGATAGATATGTGACAGTGGATGAGACGTGGTTACATCACTATTAGTCCAGGCAATAGAGACCGTATAGGGGCGCTACCTAGCAAAATTCATGGTAGTTCTGGGAAAAGGTTCTATATGTTTTTTGGGTCGCTGAATCCGAATTTTTAACTTCCCACCAAAATTTCCCCCGGCAACCCACCCAAATTTTGTAAAATGCCCCCCCCCCCCCAAAAAGGTTTTTGTTAAAAAATAATTTTTTTTTTATTGTTTTAGGGAAAAAGTATCTAGAAATTCAGAAAGTACACAAAATTTGCAACAAATTATATATATGACATTATGACTTAGGATGAAGGGGAAGGGGGGATCTGCCTCGAAACATGTGTGCGGAGCTGCGTGAACTAAGTTGCGCAATTCCACTTAACCACTCACACGTTTACATTCGCCCTCCCATCTCCCATCCGAACTTTCTCTATAAGGCTTACTTTAAGTTTTTGGGTCTCAGAATCCGAATTTTTAACTTCCCTCCAAAATTCCCCTCGACCCCCCCCCCAGATAGTTGTTTTTAACTTAATTTTCTTATTGTTTTAGGGGAAAAGCATTACGAAATTCAGAAACTAGATAAAATTTGCAACAAATAGGATATATGACATTATGACGTAGGATGAACAGGGAGGGGGAGGACTGCCTCTGAACATGCACTGCGGCGCTACGTGCACTAAGTTATGAAGTCCAGGCAATAGGGGATTTTACCTGGAAAAATTAATACTAGTTCTGGATTTCGACTCACTTTATGTTTTTTGGGTCGCTGAATCCGAATTTGTAACTTCCCACCAAAATTTCACCCGGCATCCCCCTAAAAATTGATTTTTTGAAAAAAATCTGGTTTTTGAGAAAAGCGCGCGGCGAATGTTCATAGGCAGCCCCCTCTTTCCCTGTTTATCCTACGTCATAATGTCATGTACCCTATTTGTTGCAAATTTTGTCTAGTTTCTGAATTTCGTAATGCTTTTCCTTTAAAACAATAAGAAATTTAAGTTAATAACAACTATTTTGGGGGGTTTTCGGAGGGGGGGAATTTTGGGGGTGAGTTAAAAATTCGGATTCACCGACCCAAAAAACTTAAAGTAAACCTTATAAGGAAAGTTCGGAGGGGAGATGGGAGGGCGAATGTAAACGTGTGAGTGGTTAAGTGGAATTGCGCAACTTAGTCCACGCAGCACCGCGCGCATGTTCCGAGGCAGACCCCCCCCCCCCTTCCCCTTCATCCTAAGTCGTAATGTCATATATCTAATATGTTGCAAATTTTGTCTACTTTCTGAATTTCTAGATACTTTTCCCCTGAAACAAGAAAAAAATTGATTTTTTTTAATTAAAACCTTTTTTGGGGGGCTTCTTACCAAAATTTGGGGGGGGGGGGTTGCCGGGGGAAATTTTGGTGGGAAGTTACAAATTCGGATTCAGCGACCCAAAAAACATAAAGTAAGCCGATTTCCAGAACTACCATTAATTTTGCTAGGTAAAATTCCCTATTGCCTGGGCTGTATGATCCCGAGTCCAAAGAACAGTAGCCACGTCTCATTCACTGTCGCCCCCAACACCTCCCTTTTCAGGCTAAAGCGGCCTCTCACACCAAAAACGAAAAAAAAATGTAAATATAGCAGCTACAGTTCTAAAATTGAGCATATCGGCATCTAAGACATTAGGCCCCAATATTCCACATCAACGATCGCAGCACAAATATTTTATACACACTCCGGACAGTAATTATTGAACCACACTCGTATAAAAAAAGTAGTAGAAGCTTCCGTTATAATCGCCAACAGTATGCATTTGACGCTCCATATTTGGAACTACGATTATCAATTCATACGGTATCATCTATTGCTGGAGCCCCTGTTTTTCCAAAACTTTTCGTGATCTTGTAACATTTCACAGAAAACAAAATACATATCGTTGCATTTTTATGGCAATGTTTTTATTTTTTTCAAAATTATGAGCATCAACTCAAATTTAGTTAGGATGAAACACCCTATATTTGGGACTAAATAAGTGATTTGCTCTGTAGCAATTTTTCATCCTCTTGATGCCTATTAACACCCCTCTGATTTTGTCGGTTAAATTAGGCAACACCCTGTATATATAGTTAAATATTCTTCTCTTTATTTTTTATTTTTGTATCGTAAACGAACTATTTGCTTTTTAAATAAGTAACATACAATACAGTTTCCTTAAATACTTTCTTTCATTTACGAAAGACGTCGAAGTTCAAAGTAATTAAATTTCTCTAAAATGTGGAAAACAACTTTTCAAGACTAATTAATAATCTAATGTGTTGTTATAAATCAAGTTTTAATTATATTATTATCTCATAAATTATTCATCAACTGATTTTCGTGAAATAGTAATTAAATATAATTTTCGGAAAACGTGAACATCTTAATTTTTCGACTTTACGTAGTTAGTACTTTAGAAGAGAAAAATAAATTTTCAAGAAACTGAATACTTATAAAATATATATTACGATCATTAAAATAAATATTTCATGTAATTGCTTATAATTTAGTAATAAATTTTTGATATTAGCTTAATTGAACGATAAATAATTTTTAAAAGGCTTAGTATTTAGATGATATTTATTTGAGCAAAAATAAAAATATAGTTGCAAAACAATATTGGTCCAATATTAATTGTATCTTGAGAATACTTGACAATAGCATAAAATATTACTCCATTGGTGCAATATTTCCTGTTAATAAAATCCCATGATTCGCTTTTTAAATCTTGCCAACATTGCGCCAATATTGGGCATTTCAACATATTATTTCCAATATTCTTGTAATTTTGACATTTCGTTGGAAATACGTCTGCATACATGGAATATGTCTCTCTGTCTGACACATATATGCAATCTGTAGTAGGAAAACGTAGTCTTCTGCGTATAAAAATTGGACATACCGAACGTGGAAGGGGTGCATGCTTGCCTCATGTACGACATTCTACACCGTATTATGACAAACACAAAGTTCGGTTATCAGCGCTCGCTACAGCACATTTTTAGCTAGTATACACACATACACACAATTTATGTAAATATATATACGCACAGACATATATAGATTATGAAAATTAAAACACCGCCAGACTTTTAAAAGTATTCTGTAAATTTTTCCCATCTAACATGATTTTACAACTGTTAGTTTATCTAATTCTTTCCTGTCTTAAAAATAATTCAACCGTTCATTTTACGTTACTTTAAATTCTATCTAAATGCGTACATTAATATTTTATTTCTCTTTTCGAAATCCTATTTAAAAACATTTCACTTATTATTATTTTTGTTTCAAGGTCTTTTCATTTTCATTTCGATCTTAAATGCCGATATGAATTGTACAAAAATTATTAGTTCTGCAGATCTCATTTTAATTTACCAATTTTTATGGTATTTTATGATCCCTTTTGCGTGCTTCATCAGAAGTACCGCTTTCACGCGTTTTTCCTATCCATCCAGAAAATATAGTTCGTTTTTTAGATTTTCTCATTCATCTAAAATAGATTCCTCATTGCAGTGAAAAATCGCTCGCCTGTAGTATTTGCTCACCTGCTGGAGTTCCGGAAATAGATTTTTATCTGCTTTTTGTGCTAATAAACTCGCAGCATCTTGGAAGAGAAACGTTATTCTGCTAGTTCGTATAAATTAATATTTTTCGTTTCATAACGAAAATCTAAAATCTAACTGTGGATGTTTTTCGAGGAGAGCGCCCTACATGAAATGTTGATTAAATAAACGTATTTCGATGATGATGAGTTGTGTTTATATTCTATGCTGGTAAAATCTCTGGGATTTTTATTCTGATTCTTCATCATAATAAGACTGCTATGATGCGAAAGTTACATTTTGCCTATAAATCGTTTGGTGCTGTATTTTACTCTTCGACTGGAATATGGTGATACATCTGTGAGCTGATTAACTGATAATGGTCGATAAAGGTGGAAACTGGTTGATGCAAACTTTATCTTTTAAAGGCATTAAATTTATTACCTCAATATTTTAGATTATTAAATTTACAAAAAGTCCGAAAGGACCAATCTTTAGATGGTGAAGGCTATCTTCGCCAGTTACAGTTTGTGAGGTGGACTCTTCAGATGAAAAGTAATCATCCGCAATTTCCAGAATTAGTATTGCTCCCTGATGAAGCTTTGTTTAACCCGGAAGGTATTTTTAACACTCGAATAGAACATGTTTTGTGCGAGAGTAATCCCCATGTCACTGACGTTCTCAAAGACCATGACGATTTGCTGTGAACATATGGTAAATGTAGCAATGGTGGTCGGTTGGAGCGACCTACCTATTTTCAGAATATCTGAATGGCGGAGAATACCGTGTCTTTATTGAGGATGTGCTTCCCGATTGTTGCAGTCTGTTCCACTCAACACGCATTTGGTCATGCGATTTTGCATGATAAAGTCCCACGGACATGTGGCATGGAGATCACACTCACTCGACCTGAATCCACTGGACTTTTTTTTTTTGCATTAATATAAGAGTATTGATGTATGAGACCTCTGTACACTCTGCAGAAGATCTCATCGAGAGAGTTAGTAATGGGCGATGTCGATATTTTTTATCTATTTAATCGATAGTTGGGCCAACTTGATTATATCGATACTATACATTTTTTTATCGATGTCTCTAGACAATAAATTGTTATTCTTATCCGACATCAGATCCAATTTCATGAAGCATTGCCATAAAAAAATTAAGAATAGTTTTTCTGTTAGATTACTTTCATTACAATATGACAAATTTTGCATTAACAGTTTCACCTAAGCTCTTGAAACATTGGTGATTTTGATTAAGGTTCCTAAAGAACCAGGGGAAGTGTAAAAAGTTTTTGGAAAACTTCGTTCACCGATCGTCCTTTAAAAGTGAAAGCTAAAACAATATAAAAGTCAATACAGCAAATTGCGGTACACCTTGCGGTTAGAACAGGAACTAAAATGGTGGGGGTTGGGGAGAACCCAGACGAATTTTCAAAGTTATGTGAGTATCGGACCATAGAACCTGAAATATCAAATAAAAAATAAGAGTACACTATGCAGTAGAAAATATAAGAAATTGTAGCGTCCCTAGCGGAGAGAACTAGAACTCAAACGTTGGTGTTAGGTGGAAAACAAACCAAGATGAATGGTCCAAGTTGTGTGAGGATCGCATCCATAGAACTCCAGATATTGAGTAAAGAATAAATGTACACCAGGTATCCTTTCAATAAGAATCGTTCATTTTTGCACCCGCATCGGCATTGCGGTCTATTAAGACAACATTGATTTTAAACAACATTGATTCAGCATCGATTCAAGTAGAATCGCACATTTTTATTTTTGTTCGAATCGTCACGGTGGTCGAATCGATATCACTATACGTGTGGTAGTAGTAGTACTAGTAGCATTGTTCATTTTTTTTTTGAAATCGTCATTGTGGATCGATATGATCGATATATACCCGTTAGCAGCCAGTTAGATTGTCTAGGTCGTTTTATTTATGCGTTCAATCTTACTATTTCAGAGGCACAGCTGCTGTGAAATTTCCTATAAGTGATTTTTACATTGTTTACTCTACCATTTAGCATTATAATGCCGAATTTTTCAATGATATCATAATTTTAGCTTAATATTAGGATTTTAATATCAACCGTATTTAATTTTAGTTTTCTCAAGCCGTCTGAAGCATTTTAATATTAGCATTTTAATGTTTAATATATTTAATTATTAATGGCGATGCATTTTAAGTGATTTTAAACATTTTAACACTCTCTCTCCTCAGGGGAGGAGATTTTTCGAAATTACTCTTTCCCTTAATGTAATACTTTAAAAAAATTCATCATCTCATTAACCTTTCTAAATTTGCTTTTCTTTTTAAAATCCACCGATACTTGTAATCCCCAGGGCCTAAAATGCTTAAAAGGGACGCACCTAACGGCCGTTATTTTGTACTCACGTGCAGTATGTTCCACTCATGGAAAAATTATGAAACTTACAATTATCTGTATCTAAATTTGAATAAAAATATTGGGATATGTCACATAATTTTAATTTCCTTTTTGACCGCTAGAGAACGCTTTAAAATTTTATTTCTTTAAACATTTTGCTTATTTTTTGTGCAAAATTCTTACCATAAAAACTTCTTACATTCCCCTTACTTACCGTCTTAGTCTAGTTTCATTTTTCTACCATCAGGAGGTGGCCCCGTTTTGAAAGTTTTCATATTTAGCCTCAGGTTCTTGACATTTATCATACTTTATAAGCACCACCCATTATTTCAAATTCAATTGTAAAGTAATACTGGCAGGTTTCATATGATGAGCCATTCTTACATTAAACACAAAACATATATAAATCAAAAAATATTTTGGTCAAACAATAATTAAATTACCAAAAATTAATACAAATCGAAATCAACATCAAATAAAATAGAGCAAACGAAATAAATGTTTAAATATTTTAAAGAATTTAAATGTAAAATGCAAGTGAATGTCTCACCTCAGCTTGAACCTACCTTATAGCACATAGATAACCCTAATAATTTACTGCATGAGTTCGGCATCTTCTCATGCAGTAAGTTCTTAGTGTTATCTATGTGTTATAAAGGAGGGCGTACAGAGGGAGGTGAAACATTCGCTTGCATTTTACTGGTAAATTCCTTTAAATTCTTTAAAATATTTAAACATTTATTTGGTTCCCTATATTTTATTTCATTTTGATTTTGATTTTAATAGGTTTAATTATTGTTTGACAAAAATATTTTTCATTAATATCTGTTTTGTGTTTAATGTAAGGATGTCTCATCATACGAAACCTGCCAATAAAACTTACAGTAAAGGAATATAGTTTAGCTAGTGACTTTGATAAGATGTTTGTATGTTAACATTTTAATGTTTTTTTGTTTTCTCTTAGAAATTTCACAACTTTATGCACCTGCTCTTTAAATTGAAGATATTTTTCATGCATTTTTTGGGAGCTGCTTTGGCGCCCACATTTTCAATAACACCGCATATTTTTATTAATATCGATATATAAGTATACATATATAGCTAAGTTAATTTTCTTTCAGAATGACCGCGCTTTGGGATGGGTAGAAATAATTTAGACAGGACATCATTTACTTAAGGTAAACTATCAGTTTTGAAGTTACAAAGTTCCCATCAAAGTTGACCTGCCACAGCTTGTAATTTAGTAATAAGACTGTGGGATGAGGGAAGACGTATCTGTTAAAATAACGTCAGTTAAATATGTTACACGGCTGGCTATTAAAATTGCAACACCAGGAAAGAATTATCTGGCGAAAGTCAAAATCACTTGAAGTATTTCAGGACATTTAGACGACGCAGGCGGCAGAAACGAAATCTGAACCACTGCATAAAAGAAAAGTTACGTAGTAGATTTCTCATTCAGAAAGCGCTTTGTAAGGTCGGTTTCTGCTCAGAATATTGAGTTATGCCTCGAATAATAATAAGAAATGCTTACCATCAAGTGTCGGAATTCCATGGAGGCAGGATCGTTGCTTATCCAGAGTGTAGATTATCGTTCCGTGATATCGCCCGTCGCACTGGTCGAAATCCAACCACTGCCATGCGAATATGGAATCAATGGGCTACTGAGAATCATACTGAATGGCATGCAGGATCCCAACGCCCTCCCATGGCTAACGCTAGGGAGGACAGACATATTGTGAGGTCGACCCCGCAAAATCGTACAACCACATCACGGACCTTTAGTCAGGAAATGGGCATGTTTGCAGCGCGCCCAGTTCACTCGTACAGTGCAACGACGTTTGCAGCAGCCCGGACTGTCAGCACGGCGACAATTACTGCGACTTCCCTTGACAATTCAGCATAGAGAAAAACGGCAACTCTGGTGTGCCGAACGACAAAGCTGGATACAGGAGTGGCATAATGTGGTCTTTTCATGCGTGTCCCTGTTCAGGGTGTAGTATTCTGCATGTCTGCAGGCTTCGAAGAGAGCGCTTGTCATCTGCTTGCATTCGATATCGGCATAGGGGCCCTGCATAGACTTGAAGCAGCATGGAATGAATTACCCGTTTCTTTTCATCCAAGCCCAGTTCGACTCCATGCCTAACCGGGTAAAGGCCGTTTTAGCTGCCAGAGGGGGCAGCTGTTTCCACTAATTTCACACCCTTGTAAACCCCCAGACTGCTTACAAATTTAATCATTTTGTTTTCATGCCCTACTGTTTAGGTACAATAAATATATATTTTTTTATATTTTCTTTCTTTCATGGTGTTGCAATTTTAATGGCCAGCAGTGTATATAATAAATTTCAGTTTTAATGTAAGAGTTCATCAGCTGCAATTTTTATAATAAAAGCTTTTTCAGCGTCATTTCTATGAGAATTCATATCTATAACAGTTGTAACGTTTGAATTCTGTAATTAATGTGCTTAAATATAGGCATAGGCATGCATGTAATGGTAAGAAAGTGTACGTTTTCATCTTAAGGTGTACGGATTTTGGATTTATTGTAAGATTAAACCATTCCCGTACTACAATTTCTTCTATTTTTTCAGTGTAATAATCTTTTTATAACTTCATGGATTTTTCTTATTTGAAGTTTTCCTCTTTTCTTCAATAACTTCACTTTCTGATTTCCCTTTTGCTGAAAAAATATCACTGGTATATTTAAGGAGTATTTATTTCTGACCACGACGGGACATAAGACTGAAAAACATATTTAAAGAAAGTTGATATAATAATGTATATACAAATAAAACTTGAAAACAATAATAATTTTTAATTAATTAATAAACTGTTTTTAAAAAATACTAGATGGAACCCGTCAAAACTTGATGTCAAACAACTTGACGGCACCAAACAAAAAAGTCTAACTCTTTAAAATGTTATTTACTGACATAACAACATCAATAAATCTGTGATTATTTGGTACTAATTTCATATAAAATACATTCATATCTACTACTATCATAAAATCCTTATCAGAATTGATAGATAATAAAGCATGTAGTGCATACAAATGCATTTTGTGTACACTATTGTTAGATAATGACAGAAGTGTATTGTACAATATATATCGGTATCATGATGATCGATGAAAAAGCGCTTTTAAGTTATTTGCATTGAAGTACATACAGATTTTTACGACGAAAACAGCGAATGCTTACATGCATAAATATATAAAAACCCTATTTTTTTTTTTATTACACAACGCAAATCAAACGTCTTTATATTTATTGATTGCAATATATACAGGGTGTTCCGTTAAAGGGGTCCAATATTAATAGGGGTAATAGAGGAGATCACACGGAGCATAAATCAGTATATAATGCCTGGCCGGATCTCAATAATTTTCAAGTTACAGCAAATAGAATGAAAAATCGGAAATTTGTAAAAAACCCTCATTGCTAAACTATCGATAATGCTACATAAAAACGAAGCACATATTTAGAAAGAGCAGAAAAAATCCTACGAAATGACATAAGTTGTTTTAGAATATTGAGAATTAATGGCGAGTTACAAGCTCTGAAACAGTGAAAAATTACAAAATCAAATATTTAGCAAAATAGTTAATCGTTAATTCCAAAAATGCAACTCTACCTACATCAAGGAAAATGTTATAAAATTTGGGCCATTCCGAAAGCTTTCGAAGAAGCTGACAATAAACCATATCAGTTTAATTGTATGGGAGAAATCAAGCAGTTCCCTAGTTACAACTCTGTACTGTTGCACGCTCGGAAAGGGCGAAACTCCGCCCATGACGATTGTAAACACCCCGTTTTAATATCTTTCAATTATACATTTCTGATCAACCTCTATCAATACCCTTTCATTATTCAGTCTGGTCAAGTGAATGACATATTGTGCAGCTCTCGCCTTGTCTTAAAGCAAACTCCGTGACTGCTGCGTTTCCTCCATGAACTTTCAGGATGATGAAGAAGAAGTACTTTTTATGCAAATTTTCTATGTGTATAGGAAGAAAAGTGTAATAAAACAGCAGTCATCAGTGGGCGTTATGTTAAAGGGAGGCTGTTGTAAGTGGGATTGTAGTAAGTTGATGTATAATAATTATGCCGGAATACTCTAACGAAGAATATGCGGACATGCATCTGATGTACGGCCAAGCTCATGGAAATGCATGTCTAGCACAGCGCATGTACCGTGAGCAATTTCCAAGGAGACGTTGCCCAAGTTCGAAACTCTTCATAAAAATCGATAGACGATTACGGGAGACTGGATCGTTTAATACAGCAAGCATTGATGCAGGGAAACCTCGACATGTACGAACACCTGCAATGGAAGAAGATGTACTGAATATTTTAAAAGATAACCCCTCCACGAGTACACGAGCTGCTGCGTCTGAAGTCGGTGTTTCTCACCAAAGTGTGTGGCGTGTTCTGCGTGCAGAAAACATGCACCCCTTTCATGTGCAGCGGGTACAACTGTTATCAGTAACAGATTGTGCTCAGCGGACAGAATTCGTACGCTGGTTGCTTAATGTAACAGAAAATAATCCACAATTTCTGGAAAATATTTTATTTACTGATGAGGCAACATTTACGAGAGAGGGCGTGGTAAACACGCACAATATGCACACATGGTCATATACAAATCCGCACACTGTTTTCCCGTCGAACGCACAACAAAAGTTCAGTGTGAACATATGGGCAGGTGTCCTCGGCGATTATCTCATAGGACCATATTTACTCCCAGATGTACTCAATGGCAGTACGTACTTGGTTTTCCTACGGGATATCTTACCGCAGTTACTGCAAAATGTGCCAGCAACATTGCGCCACAATATGTGGTTTATGCACGACGGCGCACCGGCACATTTTTTCATAGGTGTTCGCAATCACCTCAATTCAACATATCCTGGGAAATGGATTGGACGCAGTGGACCTGTTGCTTGGCCTGCACGCTCTCCAGACCTCAATCCGTTAGACTTTTTTGTTTGGGGACACCTTAAATCGCTGGTGTATGAAACGCCTGTGGATACACCGGAGGATTTACTAGCGCGAATCGTTGTCGCTGCAGGAGACATTCCCAACTCCGTCGGAGTTTTTCGGCGTGTTCGCCAATCTTTACGACGTCGCTGTCGGCTGTGCGATTCTGTTAATGGGCGCAACTCGAACACCTATTATAATAATGTCCGTTCGTCTGCCTTCCGACATTGAACTGTGCAGCGCAGGCCAGAAGACTATGCTTCACATATGTCACAAAGTACGTGGAATGTAATTCTTTATTTGTCATTTTTCTTTTATTTTCAACACTTTTTGGCACAGTATTTTGTAAGTCACAGACTGTGGTGTACTCAAATTGTAAATTACAAAGTTTGTATGAATTAATTTAAAATTTAGTGTCTTTTTTAAATTTATAATTAATAAAATTATTATGCTATTTGTTATTATTATTTCCTATCATAAATTATGATGCACATATACATACAATAATTGTCCATATAAAACATGTACTGAAACTTCTTGCATAGTTACAAATCGCAATATTTTTAATTATTTCCGAATTTTCACCACCAGTTTAATTTTAAAGAATTTAACTTAAGCTTTATATCAATAAAAGACCACTTTAAAATGTAGACTATTATTGTAAAGTTATTTTGGTTCATTCAACTCTTGAATAATTAAAAATGTTGCATCCCAGAAGAAGCATGATCGAAAATGTATAGTTGAGAATAATTAAAAAGGCGGTGTTTCCAATCGTGATGGGCGGAGTTTAACCTTTGCTAGTGTCAAAGAAAGCGGAGTTGTAACTAAGAAACTGATTAATTTCTCTCACACAATTAAACCGATATGGTTCATTGTAAGCTTTTTCGAAAGTTTTCGGAATGGACCAAATTTTACTACATTTTCCTTGTTGTAGCTAGAGTTGTCTTTTTGGAATTAACGATTAACTATTTTGATGTATATTGGATTTCGTACTTTTTTCACTGTTTCAGGGCTTGTAACTCGTCAATAAATATTGCTATTTTAATACAATTGATGTAATTTTGTAGGTTTTTTTCTGCTCTTTCTAAATATGTGCTTTGTTTTTATGTAGCATTATCGATAGTTTAGCAATGAGGGTTCTTTTACAATTTTCCGAATTTTCATTCTATTTGCTGTAACTTGAAAACTATTGAGATCCGACCAGGCTTTATATACTGATTTATGCTCCATGTGATCTCCTCTATTACCCCTATTAATATTGGACCCCTTTAACGGAACACCCTGTATATTAACCCTCCGAGCATCTTGAGGGCGTTCCATCATTTTCATAAAAATGCTTATAAAAATAATTTTAATTAAAATTTTCTTTCCCTGTTTGTTTCTAAAATACACTTCATGCCCCTTTACTTGATAGACATCTTGAAATACAATTCTGTTGGAAATATTTTTGTCTACAACAGATTAAAGTTGTTTTTGGGAAACTGAAAAATATGCCCAAACCAATCAGGGGGCTAAAATATTTCTTAATTTATTTCTGTGTAATATTGTACTGAATACTGTTTCTACCAAATGTCATGAACTGTGCAAATACAGAATAAAAAGAAACTTGAGCACACATAAGTGCACTCACATATTAAAGTATAAATTTTAAAAATATAAACATTGATTAAAGAGATGACCTGTAATATGCAAAATGTTTAAAAACAAACAGTGCAGATTAATTTTCTTCTTTGTACACTACATACAGTGTTCTGTTACTTTTTTATAGTGTCTGAACCTGTAAGTTCTCGAATGAATGCACCCAACACATTGCTACACGGTAAACTGGCCACATAGCTAAAAACACTCGAGAGTAAATAAATCTCTAGTTTGTCATTGCACTTTGTTGACTATTTACTGACATAACTTCAGTAAATCTGTGATTATTTGGTACTAATTTCATTTAAAATACATTCATATATACTACGATCATAAAATCCTTATTAGAATCAGTAGACGATAAAGTATGTAGTGCATACAAATGCATTCTGTGTGCACTAATGTTATATAATGACAAAAATATACTGCACAATATATATCAGTATCATGCTGATCGATGGGAAAGTGCTTTTAAATTATTTGCATTGAAGTACATACATACAGATTTTTACCACAGAAAACAGCGAATGCTTACATGTATAAATACACTAATTTTTTTTTTTAATTAAACAATGCAAATCAAATATCTTTATACTTATTGATTGCAAGATTTAAAAAATATATTTTTTAAAAATATTTCTTAATTTTATTATGTTTTTAATTTATTTCTGAGTAATATCGTACTGAGTACTGTTTCGGTGAGGTGTCGTGCACTCTACAAATACAGAAAAAAACAAACACTGGTGCACGTATAAGTGCACTCGCATATTAATGTATAAATTTTAAAAATATAAACAATCAGTCAAGAAATAGTACAAAGTCTCTTAATTTTTAATTTGCATTACATGAATTCTTTAATTATTTTTGGCTTACTTATCATAAAATACTTTTTTAAATACACGACTTTATTAAAATTTTTTGCAGTGCAGTTTAATTGCTTTAAACCTACAAACTGGTTAATTTATTTAATAGAAAGCTTACCAATTGTTGAATCACTGCTTAATCACCATCTTGCTGGGAAAAAATAGCGTAACCTGTTTTGTGCTTCACACACTAATTGAAGAAGCATGTAAAAAAATGTACTTCACTAACTCAAAGATATCTGCATTAGAGTCCTGCATCAGGTGGGGTTACTTGCTTTTAACCGAACCGTCTCTTTGTTCGTGTCGGATCAATGGTATATTTTTTGTTGCATGTCGGGTTCATTTTCATTGTTTCGGTTTCGGTTTTGACTCTAGTGCGTCGACCCGAATTTCAAACGATATCCAAAGTATTTTTCCAGGTTAAAGATCTATGTACAATAACATCTCTATAATGTCTTTTCTCCCGCAAGGCAGACATTTCTATTTAGCAAACAATTTTTAATTCTTAAAATTTATATATTTGAACGTTTATATAAGTTTGAATTGCAGAGACCTCTCAATTTAAACACATGTATCATGTGTATGTGTACATAAGCTATCAAAAATATGATACATGTGTTTTTGTGTGTATCAAAAACAAAATATTGACAATATTTTTCATATTTCGAAAATTATTTTTGTATTTTCGGGTCGTGTTGACTTAAAATCAGACGTGGTACAGAATCACCAAAAAAAAAAAAAAAAAAAAAGCTGAACTTTCACAGCCTCACAGACTTTTCATGAAATTCGCATTTTTCTGCAACATTCTGAGGAAATTTGCATTTTTTTTCTGCGATCTTCCCGTTTAATTACGCGATCTTTCGACAAAATTTGCATATTTTCAACGATATTTGACAAAATTCATATATTTTACACGATCCTTTGATAAAAATATCTTTGACGAAAATCGCATCTTTTTCGTGATCCTTTAACAAAAATTGCGTTTTTTCTGCGATCCTTAAACAAAATTCGCATTTCTTTTTTCGCGATTCATTAACGTAATTCGCGTTTTATCCCACAATCTTTCGACGAAATTCGTATATTTTACACGATCCTTTGACAATTTTCGTGTCTTTTTCGTGATTTAACAAAAATTGCGTTTTTTCCGCAATCCTTTGACGGGAATCGTATTTTTTCCCGCGATCCCTAGATCGAAATGTAATTTTTTCTCAGGATCCTTTAAAGAAAATCACACTTTTTTTTAAGGATCCTTTAACGTTAATCGCGTTTTTTTCCGTGACTTTTTGACGATTTTCGCGATCCTTTAAAATATTTGCGTTTTTCCCGCGGTAATTTGAAGAAATTTGCTCAATTTGGCACAGTTGGTAGTCGCGTTTTTCTTGTATTTCTTCCTTTATCCCCCCCATAAAAATGTCAACAAATTATAATGCATATTTGCATAGATCCAAGGGATAATAAAATTCAGTGCCAAAAAAGCGCAATCCCGCGGAAAAGTAACATGTCTGTAAAATGGATTTTGCATGTTGATGTCGGGTTCTCTGTATTATATAGTTCTGCATTAATAGAATGAAAAAAAAGAGAGAAAAATAATGGAAACAGAATCCTCAGCACACAGGAATCTTGTTAATGCATGAATTTTGTCTATGATCACTGTAGATTATAAATGTATGTAGAGAAATTTCTAAATCGCTCTTGTGAAGGAAAAAAAATCAAAAAATTCACCAGTCGGTTACAGGAAATTCTTCAGTTGGTCACAAAAAAAAAATTGTCCATCTATTGCTTAAAAAATCAAAAAATTCATCAAGCAGTCGCAGAGGAAAAAGAAAAATCGACAGTTGGTTGTGAGGGGAAAATCATGAAATTTGTCGCATAAAAAAAACGCACAAATTTCCCAACCGGTAGAAGAAAAAGAAAAGTACTGCAAAATTCATAAATTGTGGGGAAAATGTAGCAACATTCTTCCTAAATTCTTCAGAAAAAATCGTGAAGATTGTCAGTTGATCATCGGAAAAAACTCAAAATCCTTTAATCAGTTGCTTTAAGATATTGTGAAGTTCATCTGTAAACTGTCAGAAATTCTTCAAACAGTCGCTGCAAAAAAATCGCAAAATCTGTCGATTGGTAGTTCTGGTTGATTAGGAAATCTTATCATTTCAATATGTGACTCACTGGCAAAATTCACAATATTTTTCTACCATCATTTGAAGGAATTCAGAAAATAATTTTGCAAATTCGCAAAAAAAAAAAAAAAAAATCACTTTCTCGGGGGTGGGGGTGGGGGGAATCGGAAAGAGTCACATGTGTAGAAAAAATTAATGAGGGTAACACACGGCATTTTTTATTATGCTGCATTTTCCTATTTTTGAAAGATTCGTGAAATCCTGCATGGTATTGCAAATCTTGCCCCTCAACTAAATTGTACACTCCTCCTCCCCCCCCCCCCAAACATGCCATGTTGGACAGTGCTTATAAAATACATTAAATGTTTTCTCACCAACCGAAACACTGATAAGTTTATTGTCAGTGTATGTGAATGAATTTCTACTTTTTGGAAAAAGCTTTTTAAAATAGGATTACACATATTACGTATTTTGAAATTTATTCACTCTGACTTATTGAGAATTAATCATGAACTTTTCTTTTGAATTAATAAACTTAATGATCTTCAGATTTTTAAGTGGAAACTGTTTAGAAATCTATTGGTATGTATCATATGATAGGGCATAGAGAATGTTATTTTGGTGGTTTTTAACACAAATCGAAATCGTCTGTCAACAAATATTGGAAAAACTGAGATAACTTATTTTCGAATATTTTTTTATTTATGGCGATCCCACAATAAACAATTTAATTAATTTGTAATTCTGACATTGAATTTTAAATTTACTTTAATGTAAACATTGAAAAATCCATTTCATATGCAATATAAATATAAATATAGTATATCAGTGAATACAATGCTATATGACACTGCCATTATTGATGCACCCTTTCGATTTATATCCCTTTTTGATTGCAGAAGAAAAAAAAATATGAAATACATCAATTAGTCACGGGAAATAAATTGTAAATTTCGCCATTCGCCCGCAAACAGATAGAGAAAATTTCTAAATCGCTCTTGTGGAGAAAAATATCGAAAAATTCACCAGTAGGTTCCAAGAAATTCATGTAAAAGACTTGCAAATTTTGTCTATCCATCACCTCAAGAATCGCAATATTCGTCAATCAGTCGTGGGAGAAAATGCCAAAATCGACAGTCGGTTGTGAGTGTAAAATCATGAAATTTGTCAATTGGTCGCATAAAAAACAAACAAAAATTGCCAATCGGTAGGAGAAAACATACGATTCATTCACATTTAATATCCATTATGAGGTTTTTAGATTAAAAGGAATGATTTTTTTTTTCAGAACTGAATGGGCTTTCAGAACAGATTCAGCCCTTGAACTTGAAAATAAAAGCGGTGGTCTTAGAAAATCATTGGCAAAAAATTAATTCCCTCCCCACCCTCCACACCCCCAAATCATGCCATTTTGGACAGCGCTGATAAAATACATTAAATGTTTTCCCGCCAACCGAAACACTGATAATTTTATTGTCAGTGTATGTGAATGAATTTCTACTTTTTAGAAAAAGCTTTTTAAAATAGGATTACACATATTACGTATCTTGAAATTTATTCACTCTGACTTATCGGGAATTAATCATGAACTTTTCTTTTGATTTAGTAATCTTAATGGTCTTCAGATTTTCAAGTGGAAACTGTTTAGAAATCTATTGGTATGTATCATATGATTGGACATAGAGAATGCTATTTGGTGGTTTTTAACACAAATCGCAATCGTCTGTCAACAAACATTGTAAAAACGGTGATAACTTATTTTCAAATATTTTTTGAGTTATGGGGATCCCACAATAAACAATTTAATTAATTTTTAATTCTGACATTGAATTTTAAATTTACTTTAATGTAATCATTGAAAAATCCATTTATTTGTAAACAGAAACATTGTAGTCTTTTCTAGCTAAATAGTTTTAAGTTTTTTAGTACCTTTTTTAGCGAAAAATCTATCACCAGAATTAAAAACTGCATTTTGTTTAAATTTGTTAATATTTAAAGTTATTTTAGTTAAAACATTGTGGTTAAACATTCATTATAAGATATCTGCTTTAAAAATTTATATTTGTCTCAGCTTTTCCAAGTATTAAGTTTTCATGCTTAATTTAACACATAATTTTTTATTAATGATTCAATTGTTAAAATTATCATTTCGGTTTCATTTTCTAAAGAATCAAGAACGTTTTTAGTTACTCGATATGTAATCAAAACAAAAGTTTTCAGAAAATCATTTCTGTTGCCCTTTTCAGACGAAGGTGTTATGCAGCAGAGAAATTTAAAACTATGAAGCTATAAGATACACTGTAAAAATAATTACTGCTGGATATTAAAACATTTCCATCGTAATCGATATGTAAACAAAGCAAAAGTTTTCAGAAAATTTATTTCTGTTGCCCTTTTCAGAAGAAGGTGTTATTCAGTAGAGAAATTTTAAACTATTAAGCTATAAGGTACACTGTCAAAATACTTACTCCTGGATATTAAAACATTTCTATTGTAATCGATATGTAAACAAAACAAAAGTTTTCAGAAATTTCTGTTGCCCTTTTCAGAAGAAGGTATTACTGAGAAGAGAAATTTTCAACTATGAAGCCATAAGGTACTGTAAAAATAATTACTGATGCTGGATATTAAAACATTAAAAGATATTTCAAGAGAAAATGAACGGTTCGTAATATCTACATAACAATAGAGTTAAAGTTTCCACTGGTTAGTTTAAATCGGTGGAAAATATAAAGAACACATTAAATCTAAGTAAATCAAAAGAAAAGTTGAAAATGGAATCGCAACAAATCAGATTAAAAAAACAAACAATAAATTAACAAAATACCTAATAAGGTGTAATCCAAAGAAAGTATTATGTATTGTTGAGATCAGCGAATACGCGTGACGATATCTGTATATAAACAAGAATGTCACTGAACTCCCATTGGAGCTCACAGGTGATCGCGCATACGCATATGTCTAAAAAATTATCTTAAAGTTGGCCTTACTTAAATAGTATTTTGTTTTAATATATATGATTGCTCAAAGATCATAATAGTTGCAGATTCAATATAGATGTGAAAAATGATTGTAGTGTTATAAAAATCAAAACAAATTAATGTCAATAAAGCCATTTTTTAAATTTTCAGTTATATATCTGGTAATCGTATTTGCCCTACGCGACGATGGTAAATATTTTATTTTTTATTGCTTGGTAGAATTAAAATTGTATCATTATTAACAGAGTGCACACTAAAATAATTAAAACATAATACACTAAAACATAATGCGCAACAAAATATCCTACTAAAACATGCATTGTGCTTTGTGTTTTACCTTTTCATAAATAGCATGCAATAAATAATAGCCATAAATAAATAATAACCTTTAGAAATCGGAGCAAATTGCTACATTGCTACGAAATATAATAACGTCAAGAATTAATGGCTATTTGGTCTTTCTTATGTAGGAGTAAGCTGGAAAAATGACAGATCACTGAATAAAGTGAGCAAAATATTTAGATCTATATAACGTATTGAATTATTTCGTTTTCCTTGTATGTTTTTTTATAAATATTTTTATGTGATTGGAGAAAATCTTTTTATTGCAGTTCAAACATTCATTTTTAATTTAAAATTCAAAATTTAGAAAGTTCTACGCTAATAGAACCAATGAGGGATACGTTGGGTACTAAAACTACAAAATTCACATTTATCATAAAAATTTATTTTAATCAAATTATTCATAAAAATTAAATCTAAATCTAAACAAATTACACGTTCATTATTTTTACATGCCTTATTTAAATTCAAACAGGGTGCGTTCCATTAAAATCAGGCTGTATACTGTATTTAAAATTTGATAAATCTCAATATACCTGCAAAACTTTTAACTTTCATTATGACTAATTAAAAATTTGAACTCAAAATAAAAAATAAAAATGTTTGAGGCAGTGCTTGTAAAATTAGTACCCATAGGACTGTCTATACAGGGTTTGTAAGTAATGAGACCAAATTCGGGGGGGAAAATATGAAGATATCGAAACAAACAATTAAAATTCTTCAAAAGAAGAGCCTTCGGCGTCGCCACACTTCTGGCAACGAATTGTCTACCCTTGCAAGGCGCCCTGGAAGTCTTTTTCCGAAACATCCTACAAGCAGCGAGTGGAAGCCGTTTGACCTATGTCCATGGCGGTGTCCTTTGAGAGATGTCTTGGATTCGGAGAAACAGGAAAAAGGTCACCGGCGCCAGATCAGGACTGTAGGGGGGGGCTGTGGGAAGCGTTGCGATGCCATTTCAGGCCAGGTAGTCGTTGACAACGAAGCAGGGGCGGTTTGGTGATTTGCGATGATGCAGCAGCTTCCAATTGGCGGTAATGCCTAGCTTTACTTGATTGACCCTTCTGTTTAATCTTTTCAGCCGATTTTCCGAGTCCCACACATAATTTAATGGCGATAGAACGTTGCATTTTTTATCTTCAACCGAGGCTAGAGAGAGGAATGCACTAAAACCACGACACGAACCGAACAGAAGTTCGGCGCGTTTTGAAGCTGACTTTCGCCTCTATTTAATCTGCCTGGAGCATGCGGTCTGCAACGTACAGTAGCGCCAGAAAAATATAGGTCTCATTCCTTTTTATACATAACCTGTATATTTTATAATTAAACATAAGGAAGTATTCACTCAAACAGAAGTTACTCCAACTCAAGAAAAATCTCTTTTGATATTTAACTGCTTCTCAAAAAATATGCGAAATAAATCAATTTTTATTTTAAAGTGTTATAAAATACATTGATTGCTATGTTAGAAAAAAAGATTTCTAAATATATCAAATGTAATTAGATCAGCGGTTGTGCCTGGTGAACTATTTAAAACTTAGAAGGTATTGTTAATTCACCATAAATAGCTTGTTTTCAAACTTAAATTTAAGAAATCTATATATCCGCTTAAGACAACCTTAAAGCTTATTAAGCTTTTATCAATACCTCTAGAATTGAAGTAAAACGAAATTTTGTATTAGATTTATAGAACTTGTGTATCATAATCAGGAATGAAAACTATGATATTGCTAACTGCAGAATTAAAAGACTACATTTAATAGATATTTTAAAATAAGCATTCAATTTATAAAGTACTGCATTTGTACCTAGATTTACTTTATATTTGCTACAATTAAATTTTCAAATAATTCTATGTTCATATTTTTTTTTCTGATTGAGTGCATAAATGGAAGCAGTTTTGTCTATGGGAACAATAATAAAATCTTTATATGTGTTCAATTAAAATTTACCTTTTTCAATTATCAAAATAATACTTTTACTGTTTAATTTTTCATAAACGCATTTTATATGCACCACTCCCATACCAAAAAGCTTGGAAAGTGGAGAAATTTATAGCTTAAATGCAAAATAAACTTATTTAGATATTTAAAAAAAAGATTAATAGCAGTACAAAAGTATCACCAGTACCAACTATCTTGATTTTATACAAAAAAACTTTATTTTAAATGTTTCTAAATTTCACAAAGTAAAATTTGGATTTGTGAATGTGTTTTAGTTTTTTTTTAAACTCTGCATTCGAACTTTTAAATCGTTAAGAAATTCCGATATTTAATATGAAAAAGTGCAGAATTTAATGTTAAAGTTTAACAAATCTTATCTAAAAGCTTTGTATAAAGCTTATAATTAAAAGAAAAAAAATATTTTTTTCTTGATAAGATTCTTTGTCCTGAGGGAGATTTAAATTAAGAAGTTAAGAAAAGCCATTGATGTTAACATTGCTCAGTTTCTGTGAAAACTTTTTTACTTAATTGATATTTTAATCAGGTTTTCTTTAACTAAGATCTACGTGTATATTTTAAGGAAAAAAACACAGAAGTATATGTTGTTAAAAAATATATGCTAAAAATTATAGTAATATAGGGGACACTAGGGACGGTTGACCATACCACAGCTTGATCTACCCATCAATTTTCATATTTAAAAGAATTTCGGAATTTTATCAATAGGTGTCAACCAAAGCTACTGGAATGCTCAAACAACAGTCTTCGTTTCATAGAGATAATCGAAATGTGTGTGGAAAAAAAACCATTGTGAGACATTTTCAACCTAAAAGTTGTGTTTTTAAAAATATTTTGTAAGCTTTTTACAAATAAATTATATCATAGAAATTTAAGTACGTAGGATTAAAGTAATGCAGAAATATCGAGCTTTCATTCCAGGCATAAAGACTGTACAGTAAGTTAGGTTTAACATAACAATGTGGTATTCTTTAGAAAGGGTCTATGTAGGGAGGCTTGACCCAATCAATGTGAGGGAGGGTTGACCAGATGCTCAAGGCTTCCTTACTAAGTGAATTTGGAAATCTTTTTATTATACACTGTGCATGATGAAATGTTAATGGTATATACATAAAAAAAAATTATTCTGTAAAGCTTCAGTAAAATGGTATGATGGAAAAGAAAATGTTTAAAACTGACTATAGAAAAAATGTGATGAATTGCTAGAAAATGGGAAAGTTGATAGAAACATTTTTCCATTTAAATATTGCTTACAATATGTAAATAGAAACAATGGGAAAGACTAGAAAGGACTAGAAAGGACTAGAAAGGATGAAAGCAGCAATCTTAACCATTTGAGAGGCAATTGTATGTTTATAAAAGCATTTAATTTTAATTCCGAAACATCACAATGGCACCAGAATTTTGCTAAACTCTTTTCCATTTAATACGTATGTGAAATATAGCATTTTTCTTATTTCTGAATAAAGCCAAACTATGTGTCAACTAGAGTTGTCAGATCGAGTGTCATAAAAAATGGAACACGGAGATAAAATTAAAGTGGTACAGTGGCTCCTAAATCTGGATATGATAACATGAAAAACTATAAAAACGGTTCCTGTCTCTAACAGAATACTGCCTTAAATGTTAAAATTTCATTTTCGCTGCGGTACAATTATATACGCTCAGACAAAATCCTGTTTAATATAAAATTTTTCTCCTCTGACTTGTGATTGCGTCTTAACAGGTTTGTTTAAGCCTCATATTTAAAAATATATATATAATAATTAAAGCATGTAGAATAAAGTTATTTTGCTTTTTTTAAACTGATTTTATTTATCTTCACAAATAGTGCAATATAAAACATAGTGGGTCAAGCCTTCCATGTAGTGGGTCAAGCCTTCCATATGTGGGAAGCCTTTACCCATTATTTTTTCATGATTAAAATCAATCATTTTTCAAATTTCTTATATGTTACACTTATGTAGCAATTTTATTTTGATAACTGATTGTATAACGAATAAAATGATAAATAAAACTTTATTCTACGTTCAATATTTAAAAAATAAAAAATCATTTTGTAAAAAGTGGGTAAACCCTCCCTAGTCTTCCCTAAATCTGCTGCTTTATAGGTTACAATTGAATCATAAATAGATTAATGAAAAGTTTAAATATTCGCATATGAAACCGTATAAATCTGTTGAAATATACGTCCATATATAGTGAAAATCCGGGTATTGTGGAATAGTCGGACAATATGAAATACTTCAAGATCTAGCGTATACGGTATTGCAGCGAAGTCATACAACTTCCTAGTATTCCGATGAGGCATTGTGCCCAGTTCTGTTTGGATATCTGTTGTTGGAAAGACGCGGTGAAATAAAATCTTATTTTCATTTTTGCATTTTGTCCAGGTAAATTTTATGCAATTCGTATCTATCTGTATTATAAGTGACAAACGTATCTGTGCGTAACGCATACGTTATTATGCGAATGGCAACACTTTCAAATTTGAAATTAATTTTCGTTTTGCAATTTTCACTACTGAAAATTTTAAACTTCTACATATCGCACATTTTCACTTTTTATACCGTCGTATAAGGAAAAAAAAATCTAATTTATTTGAAATCTGTATCTCAATTTATTTTTGAGATATTAATATTTTTATAGTTTTTAGTACAAATATTGTTATTGTGGCAGCTAAGGTACTCCATTTTTATCAAAAGTAAAGGGGAAATAGTCAAAATAGTAACTGTATTTTTTTTGTTGTTGTTGCCATTTACTCATAAAAATTGAAATTAAAATACATGCTATGTCACAAATACCGTCGGTGAATTTTGGTTTTATTTCGTTTCTATTCATCCATTAAATGTTTCTTAGTTTAAAGCAAAAGTATTTTACAAACGATATAACACTTTCTCTTTACGAAAACGTATTTTAAATAATTATATGTCTTTCCTTCACAATTACTTATTTCGTATCAGAAAACTCAAAGAATGCCATTTTATTTTCCGTGTGTAATAATATTTTCTACATTTTGAAAAAAAAATGATTTCTGATAAAACATGGAGCTATTATCAACAAAAGCAAGTGAAGGCATATGTAACATTAAATACCTGATTTTTTTGCCGAGCTTCTTGAATGACGATATTGTTTTTTGTTGTGTTTGTGTATTATTCTGCGATAATGACGTCATTTGATTACTTTTCCATAGATGTAAGACTGATTACAGAATTTAAGAATTCTAGAAGCTCTATATAGATGTTGTTTAAGACTGGATCATAAAAATATTTTTTGTGGAATGCTTTAGTGGATGTAAATGACGTCATTTTATAAAAAGCGTGTTTTTTAATTCTTAAAACTGAAATATATGTTTTGTAGTAGTACATAATTTCACCCCAGCTGCTTTGAAATTCTTCACAGGTGAAAAAACTTCTTTTAAAAATAACATAATGGAAATCACAAGCTGATAAAGCGCAATGTTTTACATAAATTTACAGTGTCTTTATAGAAGAGCACATTGACAATCAATGTGCATGCTCAGCTTGGGAGCCTTTGTTAAAAAAATAGTGACATATATTAAAGAACTTGATGATCATCGCCTGGATGAATTCGCTTCGTCGAGTTATACAAGCAAACAATGAGGATCTTGACAATAATATCAGGTTTCTAATATTTTTGTCCAAAATTTTCTTGACTAATAAAATTTTACTGCTATTATTTAAGACCTTCTACAATAATTTTATTAAAATAATAAAATTTGGTTAATTTATTTTTTTATAATTTTATATATTCTACGTATTTAAAACACAAGGCCCAATCTACCAATCTTTTAATCATCTGCCCTGAGCTTTCTAGTGAACCAATTTTAATAATATATATTTTTTTAATTGGTAGCTGTTTATTTGTATATGTGCCCGCCCTAGCTGTTTTTTTAATATCCCCACTTTAATATTTTAATTAAAAAAATATTTTATGAAATTTCTTCAAAATAATCGTAATTAGAAAGTTTTCATTATTGCAGAATTGAGAGAATAATTCGTTTTATTTATCTGTATTTATGCCATTTTTTTGATTAAAAAGAAATAATTTTCTTTTTTTCTGTGATTTAAATTTCGTTGTATGGGGTTAAGGGGCACAAAATACCATTAGGAACATATTGCACCAAAATATTTTGAATGGAAAATGACATACTATTTTTGAAAACACGCATTTTTCCTTATAAAGTTCCCATATTTTCTTTCTTCTGCATGAATGCTGATACTAATTTTGAGACTCTAGACAAAAGGCTTAAGTAAGTGAAAATGCCGTCATATTTAAAAGAAGACGATCAATCTCTTAGATAATACTAAATAATTTAACACAAATGAGTCTAAAAAACATAAATTACAATAATTTTTACTCTTCGGTATTGAGATCAGTATCTGAAGCTAAGAAAGCGCCTGTTCACATGCAAATATGTTGTTGACAATCGTAACTCCAAGTTTTGAGTTAAAATGATCAAATTAAAATACCACTTTTTTAAAACATGGTGAGTACGGATATGAGAAGTACATATGTAAATTATGAGAAGGTGAAAAGGATGACGGGTTTAGATTTTACAGGAAAAAATCTAATTGTATCAAATTTTATCGTTTTGATTCGGGAAAACGAAGCATACGAGAATTGGCAACTTCATCACAACTGTTTTTTTATTATATTTTACAGACTATATATGCGATTAAAATTTAATTTTAATAATTAACCAGACAACCAGGGATGCATTACATAGGTAAAATTTTATTGTTCTTACCAGAACTATTAATCAATAATCTTCATTTTTTTAAATTTTAAAATATTACTATAGAAAGTTACTATGAAGATATTATTTTCAAAATAGTGGAAGGAACAATAAAAGTTTCCCTGTAGAATAAGACTCCTGGACAACTTAATTTTATAGAAATAGTATTTTATTAATTTTAGGTTAACATAATATTTGTTTGAGAGTTAGACTAACCAGTTTTCTATTGTAATTAATTTTGTAGGTTTATTATAAATCAATGAAACAGTTCCTTCTTAAACATTTTCTTTCGTCGAAGTTCGACGGGTTCCACCTCGTTTATATAAAATCCAAGTCTCGGTGTGTCCCTCACAATCCCCATTGGACCACCTCATTAATCGCGGCCATGTTAGGCTTGCTATGGAAAAAATGGTATTAGCTTCAACAATGAGTAATTGTTGAAAAGTACTAATGCAGGGTTACTACAATAGCGCTAAATGTTGACCAACTTGACAAAATATCGCCAAATTAGGCAAAATACCGCCAAATTTGGCGAAAAAAATAAGTTGCCATACATGAAGCCTACTTGGCGATACCTGGCTTATTAACGAAATTGCCATTGAAATCTTAATCTTTATAATCGAGCGTACCACAATTTCATTTAAACTCAGAGCTTTTAAGGTTTTTAAAAAAATCTATAGGTCAGAATTTAAAGAGTAGTATAAGAAAACTAGCCGCCCTTGGCGACCAGTTTGGTCTCACTTAAACATGTGCTAAGCATTGTATAACGTTACTTTTATACATAATTTAATTTACTTGCTCAGTCCTTCGCCAAATCCGAAAATTCGGATACAGAAGTCCTGAACTCAGCATTTTTATGTTAGCAAAAAGCAGATGATAAATCGCCCAAACATTGTTCCCGTCGTATTTTTTCGTATTTCATATAAAATACAGTACTTTCACTCATTTTATTTAAAATGCATAACTTAAATTTAAAACTGGAATATTTAAAATTTATGACTCTCAATTATTGCTTAAAAAAAAGAAAAATAATAAATAATACCATAAACCATGACATTTAATTTCAACATCAAAGCTTTGTTTTAATTTACCACGGTAAAAATTGTTTATGACTGTCGCATGAAATGGACTATTATAATACTGATGACATGATATTTACAATATTTGAAGATTTATCACCTGCTCCCGGCTAACATTAAATTACCAAATTGGCCGCTTGGCATACAAAAAGTGAAGCGGTCAACCCGGAACTGTTGATGACAGTCATATGACTTAGGCTTTTATTATATAGAGGTACGTGTTTATACATCTTCAACCCGATGCTACTAATTAAATAACCACCACTAGACGACGCTGTAATATCTGAGCTCCTAACCATCCGATTTTAATTTGCTTTACATAGCCGGATGCAGAAATTAAATTCTCAGTATTTTTCCAGTATAGCCTTTGCGAAGTAGAGAAAACTGCCTTGGCAACATATATTCTGGCAACCTATTCACTATTTCATTTCATATACATACGCATTTGTTTTTCAATATTTAAACAATTTATTTAATACTAGCAAACCCCGCGGCTTTGCTCTCGTAATATTTGAAATATGCCAAGTGATATTTATATGTCTAATTTTTGTTAAAATAAATTATACTTTTAGGAACAATTCAAAAATTACTATTTAAACCACAGTATGACTAAACTTCATTATTACACTGCATTAAGCAGAAATGAGACTTAAATTAACAAAAAGAAATAAAACTAAATAAATGATAATTTAGAAAATATTTTGAAACTTTTATGCTCAATTAATTCGTTTATTTCAGTATTCATTTGAAGTTTTGAATTTTTTTGGAAAACGTCTTCTTACATCTTAAAATTAACCATCATGTAAAATTCAAAGTCCTACCACCTCTCTCAACATAAAGGGCTATGTTGAAATAGGAACTGTCACCATTAATTTGCCAACATTAATTTTGAAATCGGTTTGTTATTTCCTAATATTCCACAGAAACGTAGTTTAGAAAGCTTTTAAAGGCTTTTTTTAGAACGTTTGTTGTTCCTATGAACCCCAGATGATGAAATCATTAGCATAAAATATAGCCTGTGTAGGATCAGAGACTGTTATCATTTATTCTCAACTATTACTTTTAATCGGTTTATATTCCCTGAAATTGCATAGAAATCGTAATTTAGGACTTTTTTAGAACGCTTTTCGCACCTCACTTTCGCTTGAACCCTTTATAATTCGAATTTATTTTCGACAGTTCTTCGACAGCATTTATATTTTATAAGTAACTACCGTGCCATATTTAAAGTTTCTAGCCTCTTCAGTATCACAGAAATCGAATTTAGAAAGTTTTTTGCTCCTGCAACCCTCTGGTGGTAATGCCACAGACATAAAATATGGCTTATGTTTGAGCAGGTTCTATCACTAAAAATTTTTCACCATTATTTTTTTTTAATGGGTTTGGTATTTGATAAGATTGCATAAAAATTGTAATTTAGAGCGTTTTTAGAACGCTTTTCGCTCACTTCATTCGTTTAAATTTGGAATTTTCTTTCGACTGTTCTTAGAAAGCAGTTGCATCTTGTAAGTAAATACTGTGCCATATTTCAAAATGTTAGACCCCCTCAGTTGTGCAAAAAACGCAAGAACATGTTTTGTTCTTGCAGCCCCATATGGCAGTGATAGAAACATAAAATATAGCCTATGTTGGAGCAGGGACTGTCACCCTCAATTTGCAATCATTCCTTTTGAAATAGGTTTGGTATTTCCTGAGATTGAGTAAATATCGCAATTTAGAACGTTTTTAGAACACTTTTCACGCATTTTCACCCCTTTTAAATTTCCATTTTCTTAAAAACTGTTCTTAAAAATCATTTATATCTAATAAATATGAACCTTGCCTAGTTTTAAGTTACTAGATCCTACCGATCAGAAAAATCAAAATTTAGAACGTTTTTTGCTCCTGCAACCCCCAGGTGATAGTGACACTGACATGAAATAGCGTTTATGTTAGAGCAGAGGCTATCAGCATCAATTTCTTACCATTACTTTTAAAATCAGTTTGATTCTTCCTGAGGCTGCTCACAAATTGGCATTTAGAACGCTTTTCGCGCATTTTCACCCCTTTTAAATTTCAAATTTTTAAAGAAATGTTCTTATCATTTATATCTAATAAATGTATACCAGGCGAAATTTCATGAGTCTAGGTCCTTCCATAATTCAAAAATCGCATTTTTAGAACGTATTTTGCTCCTGCATCTCCTCTGGGGTTGTAGAAACAGACATAAAGTATAACCTATCTTGTAGCAAGAGCTGTCACCATCATTTTTACATCATTATATTTGAAATTAGTTCAGTAATTGCTGAGATTGCATAAAAATCGCAATTTAGAACGTTTTTTACTATGTTTTTCGCGCATTTTCACCCCTTTTAAATTTCGATTTTTTTAGGAAATGTTCTTAGAGATCATTGATATCTTATAAGTAACTACCATTCCAAATTTCATGATTCTGGGCCCTTCCATAACACAAAAACCACAATTTAGAATTTTTTTTTCTCCTGCAACCGCCAGGTGGTGGTGATACAAACATAAAACAGAACCTATGTTAGAGTAATGTCTGTCTCCGTCAATTTACAGCCATTACTTTTGAAATCGATTTGATACTTCCCAAAATTGAGTAAAATCACTATTTAGAATGTTTTATACAAAGTGTATCTAAACTCTTGGGCAAAACGTTAAGGGATGATAATACACATCAAGACAAATAATATTAAATAGGAAACTAAGGGTCCCAAACGTCTTCCGAAGGAGATAGGCGCCTTTAAAGTTTAGGGTCCAAAATTTCAAATGATTATAAAAACCGGAAATATTGGTGGATTCGTTTGCAGTTTTCACTAAAACTATTCTTTATGTTAGTATTGCCTTGAAAATAAATTTGAAAGATAAAGTTAAAAAATTACCGATAGAAGGCGCTTTAGACTTTGAAGTAACGAACAACTATTTTTTACCGTTATTTTTTGTATCTCATTACATGCTTTCAGAAGCTTAGACTTAAACATAAATTTTGAGCTCAAAATCTGAATCGTTGGGAGTGGTTAAGTAGCGCAAACTGAACTGTGTTCAGGAGGGGCGTTCAAATTTAAGTTTAAGTCTAAGCTTTTGAAAGCATGTAATGAGATACAAAAAATAACGGTAAAAATAGTTGTTGGTTACTCCAAAGTCTAAAGCGCCCTCTATCTATATTTTTTGAACTGTATCTTTAAAATTTATTTTCAAGAAAATACTGACATAAAGAATAGATTTAATGAAAACCGCAAACGAATCGACCATTTTTTCCGTTTTTTATAATCTTTTGAAATTTTGGACCCTAAACATTAAAGACGCCTACCTCCTTCGCAACACGTTTGAGACCCTTAGTTTCCTATTTAATATTGTTTGTCTTGATGTATACTATCACCCCTTTTTAATTTCGAAATTTTTAAGAGCTGTTCTTAGAAATCCTTTTCATCTAATAAGTAACTAATATTTCAAATTTCATATTTCTATGTTCTTCACTAACGCAAAAATCGTATTTTTAGAACGTCTTTTGTTCCTGCACACCCTTTGGGATAGTGGCAGCGGCATAAAATATAGCCTATCTTGGAGCACGGGTTGTCACCATCATTTTGACATCACTTTTTTTTAAATCGGTATAATAATAATCGGTCCATATAAAATAGAGTGGTAATAGGGTTGTAATAGAGTTTTACGTGATTAAAATCCAAAATCGAGGAAATATCTAAAACATTCAAACGCAAGGAGCATTTTAAAATTTTAAATTTTTTAAAGATCTTAAAATTAAAATAAGGTTAGAAATTTCTTTTAAGGTGTTCTATATACTTATGGTGAAATGTATATTTCCACAAAATTTCAAATCTCTATTATGAAAATTAAAAGTAATTTTTTTAAGCGTCCACCGTGCCTCCCGGAACATCATTGGAAAATATCTCTGCGACAATTTGGTGGCTACAAATAGTAAGTGGTGGTGCACTTTATTTCCGCGACTGTACAATTTGGATAAAGTTTATACGAAAAGACTGAAAAATGAAAGCTGCGCTTTTCAAACATAAGTAATTGTATATTGCGGTAAATGAGTCGAATACCCGAACAATTTAATAAGGACGCATTTTTAAAAGCGAAATTATATGAAAGCCAAGTCATTTTATCACAAACAGTGTGGTTTATTGAGAATTGAATATTTGGAGTTATTGTAAGCTAAAGAAATCATCAAAAAAGTACGTTTGGCTTACTTTTAAGAACTTTTATTTTATAGTGTATGTCACATTACTTTGGAACGCCCAGTATGCATATATTCCATGTCTTTATTAAAAAAAAATATCCAAGTGTGAAACAATATTTTAAATACTCTTTAAAAAATTGAAATCCTTTTTAGGTGCGTTCGTAATTATATAAATGCGTAGCATCTATAGTCGTTGTTCGGTAAGTCTGTCTGTTTGTCTGTCCGTCTGCCTGTCCGTCCGTACACATATAACAAAACAAAAACTACCCAACTGAATGATCTGAAATTTTAAATATATAATTGTTGCAAACGTTTGTGGAGTCATTTCAAATTTTATGAAAATCGGACGTATAGTTTAATTACAGGGACGGTCAAATTTTTCTGTTACATCACGGCCAATGGGAAAAAATTATTTCAAGTGCATTTTAATAATGTTACAGCCTTTAGAACAGAATGAAATTGATATGCACTTATGAAGTGCACTAAAACATGGATTCAGTACAGTATACGGTGCAAAAAATATTTATAAAACTAGTTATAGTGCAAACGCACCTCATTTACAACGTTTGACGTGCATTTTGCAACTAGTATAATTTAAATAATATGAGTTTTTATTTTCGAATTTAAAGTCCTTTCTAGATAAAATCTTAAAACTAATACGATGAAATCTTCACTTTAATTAATGTGGAGACGGTATTTCATCAAACAATTTTCTGGATGAGAAAGAATCGTTGGTAGAAATTGACGTTAGCTTAATTTAATGTAACTTAAGTTGGTCCCCAAATTTAAGTCATAGCTAGTCGGATGCGCCAATCCCAAAACTTTTTCTATCTCATACATGTTAATACTTCAAAATTTGCTATCACAGTGCCAAAAATAAATGGCAATCTTTGCCCGTCATACGGATTCTAAAGATATGACATTCCGTGCACTAGTTCTTGATAAATGACTATCACTAAAATCGTGAAAATCCTGCAACATGCAGCATAGAAGCACCATATGGTTGGTGACACACTAAAACCTAATCAGCAACAACTTATATCAACGTCTAACTTAATCTGAAGTTTGATGAAAATCCCTGCATTAGTTTTTGAGATACAGCAATTGCGGAAATCGTGAAAAATATAGCATAGCAGTGCCACCGGTTGGCAATTTATACCAAAACATAAACAGCACAAATTGATGCCAAGAAGTAACTGAATATGAAGTTTGAAGAAAATCCGTACATTAGTTCTTGAGATAGAGCTGTTGGGGAAATCGTGAAAAATTTAGTATAGCAGCGCCAACTGGTGACAAATTTACACCAAAAACTAATCAGAACCAATTTATATCGCAGACTAATTGAATATCACTTTTTGTTAAATTTCGTGTATTAGTTCTTGGAATAGAGCTACAAAATTTGTGTCACGTAGAGTCAGCCATGCAAACAGAGTCACAGACTCACAGACAGATATTTTGTAAAAACATGTTTTTCGTAATCTCCGCCACCTAAAACGTGTAAATCTGTTGAAAAACGGTAAACGAAAATTTTCACGAATATAATACTTCTTCTTGTAAAAATAGAAGAAAGCAAAAAGGGTAAGTAACGCAAAAAACATTATATGCAATAAAAAAAAAAACAACAACAAAAAAACGTTAGGTATTACATAAAACTTGCAAGCAATTACAGCAAGGATTTTCATTTTTAAAATTGCAATCAAATAAAAATTGAATATTCATTATTTAAATTTAAAACAAAAGCTTTCTATCACAAAAAATGAGGCTTTATTTTAATTAAATTTTCTTTAAATAAGAATAAAATTTCTAAAAGAGTTGTAATTTTTTACAGACTGTTTTGTAACTTTTAAATCGTAATAAAATACTCTTTGTCTGAAAAAGTAAAGAACAGAATTTAGGCTCAAAGTTTAACAAACCGAAGCTAAAGACTTTTGAAGTAAAATTAAAATGTGGATTGCTATGTTGATATTACTTTTCCCCCTTAGCATTGCTCCCAAATGGTACGTTTGCTGAATACTAGTATTTCCTAAGTGTTTTAGCTTTTTATAATGGAATAGAACTTTTAAATCCTTGAAAAAATCCATTAAGTTGTAAAACAAAATGCACAATTTAAGGTTAAAATTTAACAAACAACAACTAAAAGCTTTAGAAGCAAAATAGAATTTTTAATTTTTCTTAAATGTTGGTGTGCTTTTTGCCTTAAGGAATGTAAATTTAGAATATAAGAGAAAGTATGTTTGATGTTAGTAGTGCTCAATTTCAAACGAAAACTTTACTTCTTAATTTATATGTTAATGAAACTTACTTTTCCACAGATATAAGTGTATTTTTTAGAAAATTGAACAATAGATAAATTAAAATTTGAAAAATGCAGACATGCCTTAATTATTCAATGGTAACCATTTATTGTCCGTGTTTGATAGTAAGTATAAAAACATTTCAAATTAAATGTTATGTTTTATTTGTTTTGTATGTTTCATTGTTAACCGATTCTATTTTATTAACTGATAATTGGGTCTTAATTTATAAGATAATAATAATTTTTGCGATATCTACAGGTATATGTTGGAAACATCCTGTTCAACATAACTCCTGTTAATGAAAGAGTCCATAAAATGTTTTTGATGAACGCGTAATAACAACTTTTTTAAAAGTGCAATGCATAAAAACTCGGCACAAAAAACTAATAAAATCCATCAAAACTGCACACCTAGAGATATGCTAGGAGTATTAAAAATAATTATGCTTCTATACCAGTTTGTACTACTATTTTTCCCAGGAAAATATTTGTTAGTTTAGATCTATAGCTGCTGGTTTTATCTTAATGGAGTTCCACTGATTTATGGTACAGTAAATAGAGAGGCGGTGTTTCTGCATTGAATATTAGAGATAAAATAAGCTACCACTTGTATCAGAAGCTAATGTTTTTATATTTATGTGCACTTCTTTTACTTTTTATTATTAATTATATGAAAAACCAATATCCCTTAAGCATCTTTTAGAAAACGTTTAATTAACCCTTTATATCCTGACGGTACTTTAAAAAGTCATTAAAATAACTTATTATAACATTAATTTAATACATCGATTAGTAATAATGCAGTTTAGAATGAGTTATAGATACTTTATCTTATTCCAATAGCAGTATTGATTATACAAAACAACAACAAAAAAATAAATGATGATTTCTTTCGTCTTTCCACCATTTCAGCTTTCTTGACGTTGAAGGATTGGGGGTGGAGGGGGGGGATTTCAGATCGGAATTATTTCTATATTTCTATTGTAAGAACATTATATTTGTACATTTCCTAATTCTACAAAATACTTAAAAAATATTTTAAATAAAAGATTTCAGTGGGGTTGTAAATATTGCATAAAATCCCTATAAATTCAAATTTAATTAATTTTAATCGTCAAAATCCTCTTAAAGTTTATTAAATGATTATGTAAGTCTTCTAACGTAGTTTCAAAAAGTCACGGAAAATGCTTTAGAAGATGAAATTTTTATGAATTCATAATTCAAGATGTAAAGTGTTAAATGGATATTGGCATTAAAATTGGCATTTATTGGCATTTCAATTTAATTAATCCTTCTAAATCCTTCAATCCTTCTAAAATCCTTCTAAAATTTATTAATTGATTATGTAAATCTTCTAATGTAGTTTCAAAAATTCACGAAAAATGCTTTAGAAGATTAAATTTTCATGAATTCATAATTCAGAACATAAAGGGTGAAATTATTTGAAACAACTAAGTTAAAAAATGCTTCCTCTTTTATATTAATAAATTTCTCATTGTTTGTTGATAGATTTATATTTATTAATTATAATTCTTTAAATTTTTCTTTTTGAGAAAATAATGAAGAAAGAAAATCACTTGCCAAACATAGATTATAAAACACTTCCAACACTTCTTGAATATTTTTAACGGAACTTCACCATTCGGAAATGTGAAGGAAGACATTTAAGAGAATCTTAAAATTGGAAAGAATGATAAAAAAAGACCATTTTCAATATTTAATATCTTAAAATGTATATGATTTAAAAAGACCATTTTTATTACTAAGAAAGATATAAATATGTTCTTTCATTTCATGTATTTAAAAAATTTCAAGATTCAGAATTATTATTTACAGGGGGCTCCAAACTTTCAGACATTTGTCGAGAAGAAAATTGGTATAAAAGCTTACGCGCAAGAATCGAAAAAAAATTTTGGAGCTAGAACGACATTTTTTGTGCCTAATTATACTCCAGATTTCAGTAATTAACCTGAACCTAAATAAATTTGTATTTAATGCATTTTCCTATTTTTAGTAGAAAGTTGTTTTTAGTTAATGCAAAATTTTGAAAATTTCTACGGTATAATCACCTACAAAAATATTTCTTTCTTAACAATAAAAATAAAATTTTAGGTTCAGTTTATGCAGACTAACATGAAACAAATGTTTTGAAAATTTTATGAAAAAATATTTAGAAGTTTTTGAGATGTCTTGCGCTTTAAGCCTAAAAACATCATTTGGAGAAAAATGACTTCAAAGTTTCGGAAACACCGCTTCAGCTATTGACCGGGTATAATTCTAAAAGTCATATCTTCTGTTCTAATTATAATTTCATGGAAATAATTACGCCAAAATGTTCAGATAGAAATTTAACATCTAAAAAATTAAAATTTCAAAATTTTTGAATCTTTAAGAGTCCAGAGACCCCTTAAGAAAACAATCTATAAAACGCATAACGTCATTCGAAAATCGGACTTTAAAAATTATTTTTCAAAACCGAAAAGGTACTCGAATTTTTCTGTGCATCCCTGTACATTGCTTAAAGATGTGTTTATACGGTACATAGTGTTCTAAATTTTAGTTTAGTGAAACAATGCAACATAGCCAAAAATTAACCCTCAGAAATTTCCAAAAATAGACGGAAATGTACTTGAATTCTTTTGCACAAGTATGTATCTTATCTACAGATCTGTTTATACCGTACATAGTATTCTAAAATTTGGTTTATTGAAAAAACTCATAACATAGCCAAAAATTAACCCTCAGAAATTTCCAAAAATAGACGGAAATGTACTTGAATTCTTTTGCACAAGTATGTATCTTATCTACAGATCTGTTTATACCGTACGTAGTATTCTAAAATTTGGTTTAGTGAAAAAACTCATAGCCAAAAATTAACCCTCAGAAATTTCCAAAAATAGACGGAAATGTACTTGAATTCTTTTGCACAAGTATGTATCTTATCTACAGATCTGTTTATACCGTAGATAGTATTCTAAAATTTGGTTTAGTGAAAAAACTCATAACATAGCCAAAAATTAACCCTCAGAAATTTCCAAAAATAGACGGAAATGTACTTGAATTCTTTTGCACAAGTATGTATCTTATCCACAGATCTGTTTATACCGTACATAGTATTCTAAAATTTGGTTTAGTGAAAAAACTCATAACATAGCCAAAAATTAACCCTCAGAAATTTCCAAAAATAGACGGAAATGTACTTGAATTCTTTTGCACAAGTATGTATCTTATCTACAGATCTGTTTATACCGTACATAGTATTCTAAAATTTGGTTTAGTGAAAAAACTCATAACATAGCCAAAAATTAACCCTCAGAAATTTCCAAAAATAGACGGAAATGTACTTGAATTCTTTTGCACAAGTATGTATCTTATCTACAGATCTGTTTATACCGTACATAGTATTCTAAAATTTGGTTTAGTGAAAAAACTCATAACATAGCCAAAAATTAACCCTCAGAAATTTCCCAAAATAGACGGAAATGCACTTGAATTCTTTTGCACAAGTATGTTTGTTATCTATAGATCTGTTTATACCGTACATAGTATTCTAAAATTTGGTTTAGTGAATAAAAAATTAAATTTAAAAAATCAAAAAACCCGACTGCGTAAAAAGCGAACTAATGAATTATTTCTCATCAATGTGAAACTATTTTTTTTTCATTTCCTACTATTAGCTCACACGCTCGCTATATATATATCTTGTTCAAATTTTCAATCGTTAATAAAATACTTATTATTCATCCAATCAAGTTCAAATAAATTTTTTTTAACTTGTAGTGGATGACACTTGATGTTAATCCAGTTTTTTCAAATATTCATTCGTTAATTAAATTAAATTAATTAATTTTAAATAATCGAGAGAGCCCTCTTCTTGATCAAGGTATTTTAAGACCGAGAGAGCTCTCTTCTTGATCAAGGCATTTTAAGCGCCAGAATGGGAGAAAAAATATTCTCTTATTGACCTAAGTAGGAATTGACTTAAAATATTTTTTTATATTACTTGTTTATGTTACTTACCTTTTTTCTTTTATTTACTTGTATTGATGACTTTTAAGTTGTGTTCAATTCGCTAGTTCCTACCTATAAACACTGTTTTGATTATGTCTATAGATGTCTATGATGGTTAGAGTTGCAGTAAAGCTAGACATCCTACATACACAATTTCCAGGTAGTATAATATTTTAACGGAGCTTCTGACTGTAAAATAGTCAATGAAACATCGTCTTCATTTTTAAAGACCTATCCAGTGATATGCCACTCAATAGGGTGCGTAATTTTTTTTTCGTCACCAGCGCCATTTTGTATTTCACGGCCGCCATTTTGAATTTATAAAAACAAAACCTAGCCTATAACCATCGGGACGTTAAGACGAATTGGAAAAGACCTCTTTCATTAAAATCCATCGAGACGTTGGGATATTTCGAGGATATAAAGAAATCCACATACAAAGATACGCGTGAAACACATAACCCTTCTTTTCAGTCGGGTAAAAAACGGATAACACAACCAAAAATTAACCCTCAGAAATTTCCAAAAATAGACGGAAATGCACTTGAATTCTTTTGCACAAGCATGTGTGATATCTACATATATTTATGCACAAGTCATGTTAAACTAAAAATTAATTTGGAAAAAAATTGCATAAGGAGTTGTTACGTTATTCTTAAAGAACAAAGTCTAGCCGCTTTGAATCAAAAAAAGCTCTTTGATAACAATAAAAAAAAATATTTAAGGAAATACTTTAATATTTTCGCGAAGTTTTAAGTAATTAGCATTTTCTTCTATAATTGTAAAATTTTATGAGTCGGATATGTTTATTCTTAATCTCATTTTAATATTTAATGTTAGTAAATACCGTGCTCTTGTTAATAATTATTTCTTGTTTCACATTCATGAAAATTAGCTGTTCAGCGTAGCAGCATTGTTTAATTTAATAATAGCAGCGTCACTAATTGCTCCATAATAACGTCAAAATTATTTGCTACATTAAAGCACTGTTTAATCTTTTATTAAAAGTAACGTGATTAAATAAAATGTATCACGCTGTATTCATTTTAGTGCAGTTTTCGAGTAAATTATAAAATTTATATGCAGATAATAAGTATGGGGAAAACTGTGCTATGATTAAATATAATTCATGTTGCGTTTTCAATATAAAGTCTAACATATTTTGGGTTGTCTTATCAGATAATTTTATTGCGATAATAAGATTGAATATTTTCAAATTATGCCGT
The DNA here is from genome assembly GCA_963932465.1 of Maratus speciosus. Lineage (NCBI taxonomy): Eukaryota > Metazoa > Arthropoda > Arachnida > Araneae > Salticidae > Maratus > Maratus speciosus. The sequence goes on along the minus strand of OZ010795.1, from coordinate 187,867,171 downwards.
TCTCTGAAAATGTATAAGTATCGAATGATCCAAGTTTTGTTTTAAAGTTAATAAATTTGAGAAAGCTAGCAACTTACACGTTTCGACTATTTATTAAATTAAAAGAATGGCGTTGTCTTATTATTTTTTTTTTTACATTTTTTGTTTGGTTTAGAGGAAAATATAATAAGGTAAAGCTAGGAGAATCTGCGCACATTTCAAGAGAATAATAATAAAAAAATCTAAATATTAATTTTTTGCTAAACTATGCATGAATATATTTGACTTCATTTTTTTCCAAGCATTTCCATTGTCATTTTGTTGTTATGCTGGAATTTAATATAACAGCAGTAATAAAACCAAGGAAACTATTTTGCGCAATCTCTCCTTACAGGGTAGGAGAGATTACGCACATCGCATCGGTAGGAGAGATAGGGCACATGGGTAGAAGACACAGGTCAAAATTCTTGCTAGTACCAGCATAAAAAATATGCTAGTTATTGCTATGTATTGCTTTGTCTGCTAGATTTTCATGCTAGTATATGCTTTACAATGCTAGCCAGCATCACATGCTATATAGCTAGCTTACACAGCAATAGCATGACAAGCTATATACAAGCATTTTATGCTTGTTTTCTGTTTAAGCTTCTTTCAAAGCATGAAGAGGTAGGTACCTTAACATGCTATTATATGCTTTTTTATGCTTGCCAGCATAATATGCTATGCAGCCAGCTTAGGTAGAAATAGCATGACAAGCTATGTACAAGCATGTTATGCTTATTTGCTGTTCAAGCTTCTTCCAAAGCATGGAGAGGTAGATACCTTAATATTCTATTATATGCTTTCTTTTGCTTGGCAGTATAATATGCTATGTAGCCAGCTTAGGTAGAAATAGCATGACAAGCTATGTACAAGCATGTTATGCTTATTTGCTGTTTAAGCTTCTTTCAAAGCATGGTGAGGTAGGTACTTAACGTGCTATTATGTGCTTTTTTATGCTTGCCCGCATAATATGCTATGCAGCCAGGTCAGAGAGAGATGGTCTGACAAGCTATGTACAAGCATTTTATGTGCTTATTTGCTGTTAAAGCTTCTGTCAAAGCCAGGAGAGGTAGGTACTTTTAGATGCTATTATAAGCTTTTTTATGCTTGCCAGCATAATATGCTATGCAACCAGATTTGATGGAAAAGAGCATGACGTACTATAAGCCAGTAACATATGCTAATTTGCTACACAAGTCTCTTCCCAGTAATGATGAGGTAGGTACTTAAATGAAGCATTGTGTGCTTGTTAATGCTTGGCAGCATCAAATGTTTATTTTTTTTTTTTAGTTACAATATACAATTAAAAATATACATTTGACTATGTTTTTTGAAAATAGAAGAAAATGAAATTTTAATTATAAATTAATTTTTCAAATCCGGGGAGAGACAATAGCTCTCTTCCCTCCCCCCCCCCCCCCTCCAACAGAAAATTCTTACTTTCTCTTTTATTTTAAGCTAAGAGAAAAGATTAAATTTCAATTAGTTTTTCAATTTGTTTTGTTTGTCCGCCTCCTATAAAAGAATTTTTTTCCTTCTGTTTCTTAGAATTTAAATATTCTAACTTACTCGAAAAAATACAGTATGTCTTTAAAAAACGGAAAAAAAAAATTATGTTAATTAAAATCTAAAATCCGGCTGGCGCTCTACTGAATTCAACACTGTCTTAAACCGCCCATTTGACATTTACTTTAACATCTAACTATCAAAAGAAACAAAATTAAAAATTTATTTCCAAAGCGGATATAGAAGAGTAACTCCCCCCTCCGCAAACACAATGGAAAATTTTAAATTGATCTTCCTCTTCCTCTTAAATTATTTTAGGTTACCTGTAAATTATAAATTTTCCATATCTTTAAAAATGGAAGAAAAATAAAATTTTGTTTATTAAATTTCTAAAGCTGGGAGGAGAGTAGGACTGTGTCACCATCACCTGAATTAAGCACTGCCCCTTGAACACGTTTGAGATAATTTTTTAACACATAAACTAAAAAATATTAACAAATAACTTCCATGGTAGAGTTAAAGTGACGCCCCCCGCCCCCTCGAATTGGAAGAAAATTCATAGCTGCACTTTCTCTTAGTATTTAATTCTTTTAAGTTTCTCGAAAAGATTAAATTTACTGTGTTTATTAAAATCAGAGGAAAAAAATATTAGTTTGTTAAATTTAAAAATTCAGGGGCGGTAGATTACCTTTTGGAGCCACTACTACGTGAGTTCAATACCGCCTTCGTCCACACGTTCTAGATAAAATCTAAACACATAAATCTAAAAAAAAACTGAAAATTAATTTTTATAAAGGATTTATTGGGAAAAAGCGCCACCACTCCGGTTTAGATAAAATTTTAACACACACACACACACACACACAAAAAAAAAAAAAAAAAACTGAAAATTAATTTCTATGAAGGATTTTTGGGAAAAAGCGCCTCTTCCTCCCCCACTTCCCCATCGTAAAATTCTTAGCTGTTCATTCTCTTAGTGTTTAATTATTTTAATTATACAAAAAAAAAAAAAAATACAAAAAAAAATCATGCCTTTCAAAAAGAGAATTTAGTTAGTTAAATTTCAAAATTCAAGGAGCACTGTTTCATTTAAGAAATAAATTCATAACTATCGAATTGAAAATATGTACAATTGAACCCCCCCCCCCTTCCAATAAGGACTAAATTTTGAAAATCTTAACCCCCACCTGAAATTAATAAATTCTATCCTAAATACACTTCAAAATCTTTTATTTTCCGCAACAAATAAGTATGACCATATTCAAACCATTCATTAAGCAAAGAAAATTCCACTAATAAATTATGATAATTAAGCCATATTCTAATTATCCATTAAACATAGAAAAAAACCCTAATAATAAATTAACCTTATTAATTGAAACTTGGAGAATAACAGCGTCGATAAATTCACCCTTATCTTATAAAAATATCAACACACAGCAGAATCAGCTCTACACCCATTACCCGCATTTAAAATCGTTTACAAATAAGGCTCCAGTAACGAAGTAAGTAGAGCAATGAGTACCCAAACCGGAGGTAGTGAGTTCTGCCCTTCTCAGAGGAAAAGAAAATCCGATATAAGTTTCCCCTTCTAAAAGATGTCAGTACTTCAGAAATTCTCCAAAGAGGGCGCCACCAACGTCTTTTTTTGTCCAACTGGGAGAATAGCAAAAAATAAAAGCATGTGATGCTAGAAAAGTAATGCTACCGTAGCAAAAATTAAAAGCATGTGAAGCTAGAAATGTAATGCCAGACTAGCAAAAATTAAAAGCAAATTATGCTAGAAAAGCAAAAATTAAAAGCAACTGATGGTAGAAATGTAATGGTAGAATAGCAACAAAAAAGTATCTGTTACTTGTGAATTACTGCTAGAATAGCTGAAATTACAAGCAAGATTTCTTGATTTCTGCTAGGCCAGTAACATATTCAAGCAACACAAGCTGGAACATGTATGCTGGCCAAGGAGAAAAGTGTTCCAATACACACCATGACTTGCAGGAAATTATGGTGGAACCAGCAAATGTGTTATGGTAGTTTATGCTAGTTTACTTTGCTGGGATACAGCATTTAATGCTTGTCTAGCAAACAAATACTAGCATGAATTTCGACCTGAGGAGATTGTTATTAATAATAAATACAATTTAATTGTTAACAATAATAATTACACTTAAATGACATTGTTGTAAGGTTTTTGTGAGTAAATATTATTGTATTAGGCGTGAATATTTCAACCTTATGTTACAAAAAGAAAGAATTTTAACAACAATTAAAGAATTTTAATTTAAGAAGAAGATTGACATATCAGAAAAAGCAAGCCCTGCTAAGCTTACAAAATAACATTAATCTACCTGATAACATGTTTAACTTGAAAATTACTTAATTTTCATTTCCATAGTTTGAATGTTTTTTGTTTGCTAACCGAATTTGTCTTCGTCCACAATCAATGCACTTATTGTCGTAAATTATGCACCTTTCGTACAATCACCTGCCAGAAACAATACCTTGAATCCAGTCAGTGGTCGAAGCTGTCTCCTGGTACAGTTCTAGACATTCAATGCATTCATCCTCATTGACCTTCGTTTTTCTTTCTTTTAGTTTTTTTATCCCACTTTTTCTGGAAGCACCTTATCTTCAGCTGTTCTTTTTGAAGTGGCATCCTTCTGACAAGAAAGGTCTCCATACTGGGCATACTCAGATTATGTTAAAAAAAATGCTAGTGAAAGTACTCATGTATGTAATAAAGGATCAGTTAAAATTAGCGGCGGAATTATAGTAGAAAATCTGTAAAAAAATAAAATACTTTCGAATAATTGGCGTGAAAAGACGGAAGCGGCACGCAATTTGGAGAGCATCACTTTTCCTCGCCAAAAGCAAACGATTTTAATGAATCTAAAAATTGTTTGTTAATTGATTTTGAGAATATGCGGTGTTTAATGAATTTAAACGTAAACAATGAAAGAATTTACTATTATTATTGTTATTATATTTTGTATTATACTTGTTGCTTGTTGTCGATTTGAACGAAATTTTGCCATTGTTTGATTCTCCAATCCGCATTTAAAAAAAAAATTTAAACGGCTTTATCATTATAAAAATAACTTTTAACGCCAGATGAATAATGCTGCCGTAATACATTTCCATACCGAAGAAGTTGTTTCCATAGCAACAAAGTTGAATCGACAGTGCTCGATGAGGCATATTTTTGAGTTTGGAGCAATTTTAATTAATTTTAATTTTGTTTTAAATCGTAAAATATGATAGTTGAAATTCGTTATAAGTACATATAAATATATATGACAAAACTATAGTTAAAACAAACTAAAAATGACAAAGCTAAAGTTATTTAAATTAAACTTATTTAAACAAATTCAACATAAAAAGTTTTTTCCTTAAAGAGTATTCGGCAAGCGTATTTTTTCTAACTTAATTTCATCGCCAAACGGTGATAAGTCGCCAAATAAGTGGAATTTTCATTACTTTTTTACGGACGTTCTACCGAGGTTCCGCTAATTTTTTTTTTTTATAAACACATATACCCATGGGAGAAGAACATTCTGTATTTTTTTCAGATTTTTCTGAGTATGCCCGTATGGAGACCTTCCTTGTGAAGTCTGAAGTCTTTTTTCATGTATATTTTGTGGATTAGTAACATTAGTTGCACTCTGTTTCCATTTGATTTTGATGGCACTAAACTACTTGGAATGGGTGAAAGCTTTTCCAAAACATTGTAGGTGTTATTAGAAAATTTATTTTAGTTAACAAAATTAATTTATTAGCAAATTAATTATTCATAAATTAAAAAATATATAAATAAATATTTAATTAATTTATTAAAAAAAATAATTTCATAAAGTTAATTTAATAACAACTGTATTATTAATTTATTAATAAAATTTTTATCTGCAAAAGTTTTTGCAAATTAATTTGTTGCCAAATTTAGTTTCGATAATTATGTGATTTCCGAAATTATTTCAAAATTGATTCATTCACATGTTTTACACGTAATTTGCAATTCATGCAAATTTATCAATAAGCTGCTTAATATCTCCTAGCAATGAAACTTAAGTAGAAATGGGCCATCTCTCCTAAGTAGCAGATGCGCAAACTCTCCTATTTTAGTAGGAGAGATTTCGCGGCCTCTTATTTAAACATGACCACTTTTAAAATGAATTGTTGGTGTTCGCATCCTTAGTCTAGGTTAGTAGTTTATAAGAAATCGTTTAAGTTCAAAATATTTTGTACTACTGACATTCTATAAAAATTCTGACGAACAGTTATGAAAGTTCAAGGACTTACTTTGGAAAAACAAAACAAAATAGCAATGCTTTATACAAAACGCTTGGAACAATCAATGTGCACATTCATGTAGACACTGTACTAATGCTGCTATACAACTACCTGGAGTCGATGCGCGCGCACGCTACTCCTTCCCGTCGAATCTCTTTGTGCACGATCTCTCCTACCGCGCGATCTCTCCTGGCTTTACCTTATAACAAGTTGGAAATTGCACGTCAAACGTGGTAAATGAGGTGCGTTCGTATTATACCTAGTTTTATAAATATTTTTTTTTTCACCACATATTGTACTGATTGTGTATTTTAGTGCAATTTGATAAGTGCATATCAATTTAATTCTCTTCGAAAGGCTTTAACATCATTAAAATGCACTTGAAATAATTTTTTTCCCATTGGCCGTAATGTAACGGAAAATTTTAACTGTTCCTGTAATTAAACTATACATCTGATTTTCATAAAATTTGAAATGACTCGACAAAATTTTGCAACAATTATACATTTAAAATTTCAGACCATTCGATTGGGTAGTTTTTTCTCTGTTACATGCAGACGGATGGACAGACGGACAGACAGACAGATGGACCGAACGACGACTGTATATGCTACTTATTTATATAATTACGAATGCACCTAAAAAGGAATATGATTACCTCTAAGATGCACTTTAAGGAATGATTAAGATTTAAAAAATTATATTACATCGGCTGCAAAGACATTTACAGAAGTCCGGTCAATTTATTCTTATTTTTATTCAGATTTTTAATTTTTATATTAGTATGCAATATTTCATTTCTATACACTGTCAGAAATACTTTCTTCAATTCACGAAATATTGCTGGCAGCAATGCTACAGGAATATATCAGAGAATTGAAGGATGCCCGTTTCTTTTTTTTCTCTGTGAAAAGAAAGAAAATATTCACCAATTGAAAATAAATTCCGCTCTTTTTTATCCGTTCTATGACAGAAAATTTTCGTAATCTGAAAAAAACGAGTTTTTCCAAAAATACCTCTCTCGTTTTTCAGTGGATGTCCTTGAACCTGCTATCGCGCGTTTCGAATACAGCATTCTTACCACTCCGCTAGCGATCGCTTGGAAGATTACGAATTTAAAATGAAGATATGGTTTTTTTTAAATGGGTGATTAGTAAAACTTGTTAAATTTCTTGTTTAGAAAGTTCAGAAATTTAAACTTAATTCCAGGGACATTTCTTCGTTGTGAAATAATGCTTTAACACTTATAGAATAATAGAGGACACATTTTATTACATATTAGACATTTTTAATTAAATTCGAGAAGAAATGTTAAACCTTGAATAAAATCTTGAAACCTTAAAACCATGAATAGATGTATAGTTACTGAGCACACTTTTGCATCATTATATCGTTAACGGAAAACATTGAACAAATATATGTTTAATAAGCACCCTCTTGTATCGTTGTATCATTAATGAACGCTTTCAATAAATGTTTGCACTCTCAGAAATGCCTGCTTCAATTCACGGAAATATACTTGCCAGTACTGCTACCGGCATATATCCGAAAATTAAAGAAATTCCAGTTCTTTTTTTTACGTTCTAGGACAGAAAATTTCCGTAATCTGAAGAAAGGAGTTTTTTAAAAATACGTCTCACTTTTTTCCGGGGATCCACTTGGTTTTGAACCTGGGAACGCGCGTTTCGAATCAAGCATATTAACCTTTCGGCCTGCGAGCACTTTTAGGCGGCGAGTTTGAAATGAATATACCGGTTTTCTTCAAATGGAGGATTGGTCAGGCTGGTTAAATTTCTTGTTTAGAAAGTTCGGAAATTTAAACTTAATTGCAGGGACATTTCGTCGTTATGAAATAATGTTTTAACACTTATAGAATAATAGAAAATAAAATTTATTAGATGTTAGACATATTTTTTAATAAGACATAATTTGATTATTAGATGTAAAATATGAATATTATATGTTTAATTGAATGCGAGAAGAAATGTTTGCTTTATAAAAATAAAATTGATTTTTGAACTTGATTCAACTACTATACATTTTTTAAATGTGTTCGTTCAAAATATATTTTAAATGCGGAATTTTTTTTAATACTCCAAAAAATAAATTGCGAATAAGTTTAAGTGAATGAGAAAATTGCTACTTTATTAAATTCGAAAGTATTATTTTTGCTTGTTTTCAAATAAATTAGAAATTTTAATTTATTGAATTTTTGGTTTCCCTTTTAAAATTAAATTCGAACTTTGACAGTAATGCAGTCAATATGCATGCGTGCAAGGAATAAACGGAATTTCCCCTTCTTTTTTAGACTTCCGGTAAGAATTAACGGAAAAAGCATGTTTTCTTGGAGTACGAAAATTATTTGTTTAAAAATGACGAATAATTTAGTGTATAAAGACAAATTTTTCTGACAGCCTAGATTGTATTTTTAATTAAAAATCTAAATGTGCGTGTTATCTTACTGTAAACTAGTTGACCCGGCTGGTGTTGCTCGGGCACGTGACAATAACCTTAAATATACCTAAAATCAGCATTGAAGGATTTTATATTTTTAAACGAAAATCTTTTCAAACGAACCTAATGTTGGTGGCTCCCATTACTTTCGGCAACGTATCCAAACTTGTCTCAACTCGAGCTATCTATATACTTAAACATGCATTTACTCAACATGTGCAAAAACTATGAAAACTATTTTTTATAGAAACAATAACGGGGAAGTTTCATTTGGATGTTTTATAATAACAATGATAGTTAATTCTATTTGAACATTGGCAACGTTGCACATTTTCTCCCAATAATCAAATCGATGCTGATAATAAAGTATCGGAATTTTCTGGACAGCCCTATATCATGATTATAGATTATTTACGTAACATTAAGCAAGCAAAAATTTAATTCACCTGAAAAACGCATACAATCCTTGAAAATGATCGTCTAGAAAAATAAATTCGGGCATAACAGGTAATGTACTCCAGACTTTGTGCATATTTGTCTTATATAACTATAGATTTTACTCACGCCACAAAGTTTGGTGAGATTGAGTTTAGCTGAAAAACATATAACAGATCTGAATATTCATTCAGAATAATTATTTTTCGTAAACATCAATGTATCTGAATATTTTCTTTCCTTATCTAAATGACAATTGAATGTAAATGGACCTTTTAAAAAATTATTACAGTGGCAGCAAAAAAATTGACAGTCATTGAAAAATTAAAAAAAACCCCTCTTTTCAAACCACTACCATAACTAAAAGAAAAAAAAAGTCTTCTCAAGCTGCAAGGGCCACCACTCCAGGTGACTAACGCGCGATAGAAACTCTCTACCGCCTTTTCTATTTAAAGCAGGAAAAAGTAAAATAAAACATCTGAATATTGAGACCGTGGCTTGAGGGTCAAGATTTTTTTTGCTGGCAGTTAATATTCTAGTACATCGTAATAATGACATCAGTTTCGTTACGATTGAAAGATAATAACGCCAGCTGCGTTACGATTGAAATAAAATAACGTTATTAAAATACTCCTGGATGACTTATCAACGATCCGTAAATGATACCGTCGCCATTTTTGAAAAAAGAAGATTCTGTAGTACTCCTCAATAACATACTTAAATTTTGTGGCTTTTCAAGCATTTTTATGGGAAATAGAATATGTTAACAAGAATTTAGACCGAGGGATCAAGGTCACGTACACATTTTCAACAATAGCGGAAACTATTAGAGAGATTAGTTTAACGGAGTAACCGTTTTTGGAAGAATTCAAATATGTCAATAAATTGGAACTCTAAAATATAAGAATATGCAGCGATGGTTAAAAGTTTAACTGAGAAATATCATACACATTTTTACTTGTCTTCTTTCTAAAGAAGAAAGTACCGTAATCGAATTTTTTCTCGACTTCCGTTTTTTGACCGATTTACATGTTTCAGGGTTTCTAGATCCCGAAAGACATGTTTATACAAAAGGAATGTATGATCGTGTGTCCGTATGTATGTATGTCCGCTTTGTATCACCGAAAAGTGTATGAAATTATGCATAGAATTTAACCAAATTTTTTGCTTATGTTTTTATCTACGGCCTGCAGGAACTGCTTGAATTTGGAGATATTTCGTCGGAAGATGGAGATGCAATAGCAATTTTTGTACCATTTTCAATATTGTCCTATCAAAAAGTGTATGAAGGCAGGCATAGAACTGAATCAAAGTTCATGTTTTTTGCTATGGCCAGCAGGTCTCACGAGAATTTAGGAATAATCCACCGGAAGAGGCCACTGTAGCAGCAATTTTTCACGATTTTTCATAGTTCTGTTGTACGTCGGCTGTTCGTGCAGCGACGAGCAATTCGCATCGAGCTAACCCTAGGATTTTCAAGTAGCTGATGTCCAACAGAATAACGAAAAATATTGATTTTATTACCGGACTACCAAGAAGGGTTGTATGTTTCACGTGTATCTGGGTATGTGGATTTCTTTATACACTCGAAACATCCCAACGGCTGGATGGATTTTAATGAATGAAGTCTCTATGCATTCGTCTTAATAGTGCAATGGTTATAGGCTAGATTTTGTTTTTACAAATTCAAAATGGCGGCCGTAAAATACAAAATGGCGACAGAGACGAAAAAAATTATGCACCCTATTGAGTGGCATATCATTGGATAGGTCTTTCAAAGCGAAGACGATGTTTCATTGACTATTTTAAAGTCAGAAGCTCCGTTTAAATATTACACAACCTGGAAGTTGTGTAGGTAGGATCTCTAGCTTTACTGCAACTCTAACCATCATAGACACCTATAGACCTCATCAAAAAAGTGTTTATAGATAGGAACTAACAATTAAACACAACTTAAAAGTCATCAATACAAGTAAATAAAAAAATAGGTAAGTAATATAAAAAATAGTTTCTCATTGCTGAGAAGTAATTAATTAGTTCGCTTTTTATGCAGTCGGGTTTTTTGATATTTTAAATTTAATTTTTATTAAATATCATGATTGAGATTAACTCGTTTTTACCCCGATTAGTAAATGAAGCGGAAACTTCAGATGAAAATCAAAGCTGGTGCAATATTGAAATAATTACACTGAAATATGAACACATGTAACAACTTTTTGAAATATTAACATGCATGAGAAATAATAAAGTTTTGGGATTGGCGCATCCGACTAGTTTTATTTTATTTTATCGCTAAATGAACACCTTCATATGTTGATTAAAAAAAATCACTCTTCTTCCGTTATTCGATCGTTTATGGCTTTTCAGTGAAAAGCATTTTCATTTTCTGGTTGCTAGGAGCAACATTCGCAACAAACGAAAGAATTCAAAATATTGGAAAAAGTGTATAAAGAAAGGAAGTCGTATATGCTGTGTTTATACATGATAGTTTTTACAGTTTATTGAAGTAAAGAAAATTGATTCTTATGCATTAAGATAGTAGGATAGTGAATAATTAATTTTATTCAAAATATATGAGTATTTGGTGCATTTTACTTGACGAATATTATATGAGAATGAAAGAAAATCACTTTTGAAAACATACATAAAAGGGTTTTTAGAAATATAAAATAGTCTTCCAACTTAACAGAAATTTATTGGCAAATAATTTAATGTTTTAAGTTTATTGTATTTAACATCAATAACATTTATTCACTGTTAATACTCTGTACTTAATAATAAGCAAAGTGTTCTTATTTCGAATATATACTTTTGTCTTACCATACCTGCAAGTACCCAATGTTGAATTTTGAAAAAATAAACGTATTGATTGTTTTAAGTATATATTTCTCTTTTATATAACTTTGCTTTTACGAATGTATTTATTATAAACCTATCTACTACAAAAAATATTAAGATTCACTTGACATTTACTTGAAATCTGTTATAAATAAAATAGAGTAATGAGTTATATTTTTATGTTATTGACAAGGTTTTGAGAACGTCATGAACTCGTTTAGAAAGTAATTGTATATAAAGGGAAAAAAAAGTAGGGGAAGGAAGGGTAAGTTAGCGACTCTAAGGCTTGATGAATTTTATGATACCTTTTTAATCAGTAATTTCTATAAATAAATACCAATACTTAATATATTATTTATCCGCCGTAGAAATCGCGAAGCGCGGCGTTCCGCGTGTCCGTCCAACGTCCCTGACTGCGTCCCTTTAGTCGAGAATCTTTAGCGGAAGCCAGGTTGAAAAGAAAAGAAAAAAATCAGAAAATTGAAACTGGACAAATTTAAAAGGAAAATTGATTAAATCAAAGACATGGAAAAGATGTAAGGGAGGGCACGGGGCCCTGAAGCTATCCAACAACCGCTGCTCCTTCGTGCTCAACCGCCGCGGCGAGCGACCTCTTTCCGTCCGCAGCTTCTTATTCCGGCTTTTCTGCGGAAACCAGTTTGAAAAAAAAAATTGAAAATTAACACCGGACAAATTTAAAAGGGAAATTGCACAAATTAAAGACACCGAAAATCGGGAAGGGAGGCCTTGGAGCCCTGAAACTCCAACTGCGTCGAGCTTATTAGTAGTATTAGTATTTATTATTAACTTTAGTTTCAATTGCTTTTTTACTTCTTAAAAAAATATTTAAAATGTACACGATACTGTAAACGAAAAACTTCAAAATTTCCGCTTTACCCCCGCCTGGCTCGGTAAAGTGGCCAGAATAAGTAAACGAACAAATCACATTCATTCAGTGACTATGTTACAGAACAGAACAGAAGCTACAAGCTATAAACAGAAGCTAAAGTACACAATAAGAATAAATATCATGTTTTGTAATACTTTAAGAGTAAAATTGTTACAAGATAAAGTAAGCAATAATGAGTATCAATATGACAAATGGAGGAATGCAAGTGCCCCCAGCAGACATGCAGACAGCAAATGTCGAGAGTAGTCCATTCTCTGGAGAAGTTATTGCGTCGACCTCTCTTCTTCCTTTCAAAGAAAATACGTTTGAGAAGTATTTTTAATAAACAATAAATAAAATTTCATTACCGGATAAAGTAGCCATCTGGCGATTTTTCCCAATATCTTTTTGACCATTTTGTCCGGAATGGCGAGTACACAAATCTTTGGCGTAGCACCTAATCTACATGACTTATCATTTTCAAGCACATATCATTTAAAAGATTATTTCACACTGATCAAACAGCAGAGAGCAAATAATTATAACACAACGTATTATTTATCTATAATCAAGAAATTTTACCACTTGCCTAAAATCAAAAATGCGAAAAAGCAATAAAATGAGTTCAGAACTAGTAAATTGTAATCTTCTGCTGCAAAGTAATAGAAATTAATACCAGCAACCAACATCTCTGACGACTGTTTCGCCCAGTTTCTGCGTGGCGGGGGCAATATAAAACGGAAAAAACCCAAATGGTCACTTTGCTCTCACTGGCCACTTTAAGAGGCCACACTAGTCACTCAAAAAGACCCGGATGATAATTTTAATCCTATGGGGAATTTATTTTCAAATATCTCGCTTAAATTTTGATATTTTCGAATGATGTTTTAGCACACAGGATAGCTGAGGACGATCTACATCCGGGTTAGTTTTTACTTTTTTGATTTTGGTTTCAGATTAAATAAAAAAAAAAAAATTCTTTTACTTTCGGAACAATGTTTGAACCGGTTCCGAAAGTTAATGTAATTAAAAAAAATCTGAAACTAAAATCGAAAAAGTAAAAACTAGCTCGGATGTAGATCGTCCTCAGCTATCCTGGGCAAAAAAAATTCTTTCGAAATTATCAAACTTTAAGCGAGGTATTTGAAAATAACTTCCCCATATCATTAACATTATCATGCGGATCTTTTTGAGTGACTAGTGTGGCCTCTTAACCGCCCTTCCCCTACTCTATAAAAAAAAAAGACATTTGTTTCTTAATCTAGCAAAATATAATATAAAATAATCTCGAATGAAAATATAAAATAACACATTTTCCTTGTTACCAACAATTTTGAAGAGCGTTGTTTATCTGTAGAAATCTCTGAAACCAATGTATTTGCAAGATTTAAAAAAAAAAAAAAAAAAAAAAAATAAAAAATAAAAAAATAAAAATAAAGTTTATTTTGCTGCCACTGATTTTCAGAAATGTGTAACCGTTCGTAAAAGTCCGTTTGCGTGTAGTTTTACAGTGTATTAATGAGTTTTGTATGATATCAATTCCAATGGAAACATTTCCATGTGCAACAAGTATGTTTACCGATAAACATAAAAAATTAACCGGAAAAGCATTGACACTAAAATAAACATTATTTTAATACTGTTGCATGTATAAATTCAGTTATGCAAATGCAAATATTAAATCGAGAATTTATAGAATCTTAGAAACGATATCTAATACCTGTATTCCGGTTTGAAAATACTTATTAATACACTGAAAACATTACTCGAATACGTTTCCGATGACCTGATATTTCATGTGAGTATAAATGAAGGAATGACAATTTGTTTTGCGAAAGAAAAAGTACAAAAGTTGACCGATGGATGGCGCTGTACTCGTCATAAGATGCTATTAAAAAGACGTGCCTTGCGCAATGTACAGTCATGGAAAAGAAAAAGTAAACACCCCCTACTAACTTCTCAACAAATTACCGTAGAAGAAAGTTACTGGTACCGAGCGATTGGAAAATAAAGTCTACTTTTAAATGATGTATATAAAATTTGTTTAAGGGGCCATCTACATATTAAAACGAACCATAACTTTGTTTTTTTCGATAGCAGTACACAATTCTGACAGCATAAATGAACTCCACACCTTTCAATTAGCCTATAAACAAATTTTTATGCAATTCGTGCCATAAGTTTCCGAGAAATTAATTATTTTAAAACGAGCGTATTTTAAGGGCTGTATCCAAATTGAAGTTCCGAACTCGATTGTTAACCGAGAGAGCCGCCTTCTTGAGCACGTTTCTTGAGCACGCCTTCAAGGCACGTTTAAGCATCAATGAAACCTGTTTGATTACAGGATAGCAGAATAAATTTCAAAAATATACTCACTTCTATCATAGACGGCCCCTTAAACCATCATTTTGCCGTTTTTTAAGCATAATTTGAAAACTACTTGGAAGAAAAATGTGAAATTTTGGATTTCCATAAAGCAGGACTTAATAAATCTACATCCATCAAAAAAATTGTAGGTTGCAATTCATAATTTTTTCGAATATTAATTTCATAATTCATATCATAAAATTATAAAAATTACAAATTCAACGTATTTATGTTTGGGTATATTAGTATTATTGCTACACAAAAAATTAGCTCATTAGAAGCATAATTTCAGGAGATATAAATAAAAATATGAAAATGTAATTTAACATTAGAGGCACTAAATTTTGAATGTCTATAATTTAAAAATTTATCATTCGAATGACTTGAAATTTGGTTTCTTGACATATTTTGAACCGAAGATTTGAAATATCTCGTTAGATTTGGGTACTGCCATTGAAAAAAATGAAGTTTAGATTCGTTTTAATATGTATATGGCCCCCTAAGCAAATTTATACATATCCTTTCAAAGTAGACTTTATTTCCAATCGTCCGGTACCAGTAACTTTTGTCTACGATAATTTGTTGAGGAGTTAGTAGGGGCTGTTTACTTTTTTTTCCACGACTGCACATTATTACACTTGTGATAAAAAGGCGAGGAACACGCAGTACCTCTTATTCTGCGTCTGAGAAGGTAGTCATGACTCCATCATTGAAGGATCGGGATCTGCTTGTGAAGCTTTTTATTTACAAGAACGGTGAATGACCATCAATTGAACTGAAGAAATTCCGGACATTAAGAGCCCACTTCAGTCACTCAAAAAGACCCGGATGATAATGTTAATCCTATGGGGAAGTTATTTTCAAATATCTCGCTTGAATTTTCATATTTTTGAATGATTGTTTTTTGCATAGGACAGTTGAGGACGATCTACAACCGGGCTAGTTTTTACTTTTTCGATTTTGGGTGTAGTTCTTTTATATTAGGATAGTTTTAATTTCAGAACCGGTTCAAACTGGTTCGAAAGTAAAAGAAATTTTTTAAAAAAATACGAAACCAAAATCAAAAAAGTAAAAACTAGCCCGGTTGTAGATCGTCCTCAGCTGTCCTAAGCAAAAAAAAAAAAAAAAAAAAAAAAAAAATCAATTTAAGCGAGATATTTGAAAATACTTTCTCCATAGGATTAGCATTATCATCCGGGTCTTTTTGAGTGACTAATGTAGGCTCTTACGAGCCCACTTCGGTCACGGGAAAAAAGGAAAACGATAATGTTAAGTCTATGGGGGCGTTATTTTCATATATCTCGCTTTGATTTCAACATTTTTGAATGATTTTTTTGCGTAGGATAGCTGAGGTCTATCTGGAACCGGGCTAGTTTGTACTTTTTCGATTTTGGTTTTAGATTAAAAAATAATACTTTCACTCTCGGAGCCGGTTGGAACCGGTTTTGAAATTGAAACTATTTTAATATTAAAAACTAGAACCAAAATTGAAAAAGTAAAAACTAGCCCGGTTGTAGATCGTCCTCGGCTATCCAATGCAAAAAAGAAAAAAACATTCAAAAATATTAAAATCAAAGCGAGATATTTGAAAATAACGCTCCCATAGACTTAGCATTAGCGTTCGAGTTTTTCTGCGTAACTAGTGCGGCCTCTTAAAGGGTTTAAGAAGCGGCTCTGGCCCAATGACTCCATTCGGTCTAAAGAAGTTGATTGTTAAATTTTGAGTGACTGGTTCATTTTCGTTTTTGCTACTTCTACGGTTTTGGGTCTAGGGACAATTAAAAACTGATTTTTTCCTATTAGCTGTTGGACAAGCTTGCTGTGGTGGATGCGCTTTGAACAAAGAATGCCACAACGGCGTGTCACATCTTTTAATTAGCATCTTATGACAAGTACAGCGCCATCTCTCGGTCAACTTTTGTACTTTTTTCGTTCGCAAAACAAATTCTCATTGCTTCATATACACCGAAGAGCCATTACATTATGACCAACCTCCATCTATAACAATGAGCTCGCCCAGAAACAAAACAACGCCACGTGCGCAGCTGATATTGGAGTATATAAAGCACCCACCCATTGTATTTCAAAACATAGCGTGATTAGCGGCTTAATGGGAAAATCGGCCGATATATCAGACTTTGATAAAAGTCAAATCGTTATGGCTAGGCGACTGGAAACGTCGATATCTGAAATGGCGCACTTGGTGGTCTGTACACGTGCAGTCATTGTGAGCACGTACCGAAAATGGTGTATGGATAGTGAAACGACAAGTCTCCGTCGACCGGTGTGTCGCCCGCGGCGCATTGATTCCACGGGAGAGCGAATATTGTAAAGCATTATTCGTCAAGACCGAAGAGTTGTAACAGCCAAAATAACCAACAGCTACAACAGTGGCGACCCAGACTGTGTTTCTCAACATACAGTGCCGCGTGGACTTTTGTGTATAGGCCTACGCAGCCGGCGGCCTAAGCACGTTCCTGCGCTGACAGCACACCATCGACAGCACCACCTGCAACGGGCCCATGAACACAGAAATTGGACCATAGAATAATGGAAGAAAGTTATATGGTCCGACGAATCACGTTTTCTGATCCATCATATCGACGGCCGTGTGCGAATACGCCGATTTCCAATGGTAATCCTGTCTTCCGGATACACGGTCGGAGATAAGCCTGTGGCGGCTATATTATCGTGTGAGAGATGTTTTTATGGAGCACATTAGGACCTATAATCCCCATAGAACAATCCCTGATGTCTATGCGCAACTTGAACATCGTTGCAGACCAGGTGCACCCGTTAATGACAACAATTTTTCAGGCGGGTCACTGCATTTACCAACCGAATAATGCACCATGTCATACGGGTCGAATCGTCAGAGAGTGGGTCGAGGAGTATTCTAGTGAGTTTCAAGTCATGTACTGGCCTCCAAATTCCCCTGACATGAATTCAAACAAACATTTATCGTTTCACCTGGAAATCCTAATTCGTGCTGCCACGCTACCACTTCGCAATATGCAAGAATTACAGGACCAGTTGGTGAGCGCTTGGTACCAGATACATCAGGCTACCTATGAGAACTTTGTCGAGTTGATACGAGGTCGGGTGTTGGCGGTTTTGAGGGCGAAAGGTTGTCCTACGTCGTATTAAACATGTGGTCATAATGTAATGGCTCTTCGGTGTATACTCCGATGAAATATCATGTCATTCTGACCAGTGGTTCTTTTTTCACAGCCTTTTGAAAGTGAAACTTTAATTATAATCATCCTGCATATGAACTAGGTGATTGCAATAGGTCGATTTCTGAGAATTACATTTTATTTTCACAGCAATTTTTTCAGAGTGTAAACATCGAAAAATGTTTAATTTTTACACTGTTAAGGGAGATGCTATTTCAAATGCAATTTTTTTTTTTTTAATTGTAATTCAATTTACTGATATTTTATACTTTTAAAAATAATTTTTTAGTGTGGCTTAAAAAACATATATCTCTTTCTCTTGCAATTATAAAAGATTAACTCATTTTGCAGTTAAAACAATATAAAAAAAATCAGCATTTGCTTCAGTCTAATATTCCATAATGAAGTTAAAATTTTATCAATATACAAAAAATAATAACAAAATAATACAAATAAAGCAAAAATGTAACAGACATGTAATTCCTGACTTGCAGCTAATACGAAAGTATTGCTTTTAAAGTATTTCAAATTTTTATTTGAATATATAATCGAAAGTTTCGATATGTGATGTTATAGTCGGCACGTAAAATAAATATATATTAAATGTGACAATTGGAGTTTTTAATAAAAGATAGTTTCCAGGATATATTCTATAACCTGGAAAGCCTGGACTGGGTCCCCTAGTTTTTTTTAAACCACTATTTTTTGAAGTGAAATGAAACTGGCTGATTTCTAGAAAAAAAAAGGACTAAGTTTTGAAAATGAGATTTATTTTTTTATGTTTTAGTTCACGTAGAATTTTAGAAAAAATAATTAAAAAACAAAGGTTGCTTTTTTATAGTTATTAGCGAAAAGAGTGCGTAAGGCGGAGAATGCTATATTTCATTCGTAGGTCATTAAAAATGTATCTAACTTTTTTTCTTCAAAGTTATAAAAATCTTCATTAATAATTTTTTGTCTTCGATACAATTTATTTCCACTAACAATTTGAAAATACTTCTTTTTTTAGTGTTACTTTCTTTATCTGATAAAATTAAAAATAAATAAATTTTCAACTTCAATTATTTTACATCTGCCATAAATTCTTTGAGAGTGATTAATTATTCAGCAACTTTGTGGTTCTTTTAAACTTTTATGTTTCATAATTCAGCATTTGAAATCATCAATTTGTTATTAAAAAAATAATAAAAAATGTTCAAATGTGCTGATGGCTTCTTTTAACAATTTCAACATAGTTGAAAAGTGTTTATGAATTCGGTTTGTCTGTCTGTCTATTCATCTGTCCGTGATTTAACTCGCGTAAATACAGTCGGATTGTCATGAAATTGATATAAGTTACTGGGGTTTACCTTGGCATGTTCAGTATTGAAAATGAAGAATATTTGAGGCCTGGTTATACCAACGGATTATATTATTAACCGTTGTGGTCATGACTACGTCAACATAAATTCGTTTAGGGTTCATTTACAGTAGGGGTGCACAACCTTTTTTAGAGAAGGGCCACTTCCAAAAATACCTAGGTTGTCGAGGGCCACATTAGTAACACGGAGATTATTCTATTTTGGGGAGGTGATCTGTGGTCTGTAATCAGAAAATATGGTTTCAGAGGGGCAGCAAAATCATCAACAAAATTCGTTTTTTTCCGCTCCTAATCGATGAAATTCGCTATTTTTTGCGCCCGATGGACGAAATTATCAATTTTTACACGCCTGATTGACGAAATTCGCGATTTTTTTTAGCCCGATCGACAAGACTCGTGATTTTTCCGTGCCCGAACAACGAGATTTGCGTTTTTTCAGACCCTGATCGACGAAATGTGCGATTTTCCCGCACCTGATCAACAAAATTCGCGTTTTTTTTCGTGGCACACCAACGAAATCCGCGATTCTTCTTATCCCTATCTACAAAACTTTCGATTTTTCTGAACCCAATCGACAAAATTCGCTATTTTTCCTAACCCAGTCGGCAAAATTCGCTATTTTTCCTAACCCAGTCGACAAAATTCGCGATTTTTCCGAGAACGATCGACAAGACTCGCGATTTTTTTTTCGTGCCCGATCGACGAAATTTGAGATTTTTCCGCGCCTGATCAGCGAAATTTGCGATTATTAACTGGCTCTGATGAAATTTGCAAATTTTTTCCGCGCCAAATTGACGAAATTCACGATTATTTCTCTCGATTAGCAGACAAACACGCGATTTTTTCCGCAGCTGATCAAGAAATTTTAGATTATTCCTCTTCTAATCGACAAAATTTGCCATTTTTGCACATCCGGTCGACGAAATTCCCGATTCTTAACTGACTGACGAAATTTGCAATTTTTCCCCGCCGCAAATTGACGAAATTGACTGTTTTTTCTCGTGACTGACAAAACTCACGATTTTTTCGCAGCCGATCAACAGAATTTTCAAGTTTTCCGCGCACCATCAACCAAATTAACGATTTTCCCGTGCCCGACAACGAAATTCGCGATTTTTCCTAGCCCGAACGACGCAAAATCTCGCGATTTTTTTCGTGGCTGATCGATGAAATTTGCAATTTTTTGCGCCTGATCGACAAAATTCGCGATTCGGCTGACGAAATTTTCAACTTTTCTCTCGGCAAATTGACGAAATTCACGACATTTACTTGCGACCTCTAGTCAAAAATTGTCGTTTTTGCATTTATAAATTAACGAAACTCGCGGGCCACAGGTTGTGCATCCCTAATTTACAGGGACACTCAAAAGAATTCCGTTACATTACGCATTCTATGCGGAAATATAGTTTGTTTTGTAATTTACTGATATTACACTATTTTAAACCTATTGAAATTGATGTACAACACTGAGGTGTACTACAAAGCGCTTAATGAAGTATCTAGTGTGCACAGAATTCATCGTTCATTTACAGGGGCACACAAAAGTATTTGGCTATAGCATTACCTATAAAGAAGAATTGTTGGAAGTGCGTTTTCAGTTGTGGTACGCTTTTAAAAATGTCACTTTTTTTGCATATTCCTTGGTGTGTATACATTCTATAGATCATATACAGGGCTACACAAAAGATCTCAAATACATTTCAATTTGCTGACGGTAATTTGCTGAATAGAAATTTTTAACTGTGCTATGCATTTAATTGATCTAATTTTTATCATAATCTTTAGTATACATACAAATCTATAGATCATACAGAGGAGGGCTGCACAAAAAATTTGAATATTTTTACGACTATTGATGGTAATTGTAAGTAATTTGGTTTCAACATTTTTTAAATTGTTTATCCAGGCATCTTTCACTGTGATAAACTGTAATGTTTTATTGATTTTTCAATTCAGGGAATTTGTCTTTTTTTCTTTCACATTTTAATCATTGCTTTACTATTATATTTTGTAGTATTCAAAGATATTTGATAATTTAATTCGTTTTCTTAAACCGCGAGGACGAGCATTATATATTTCATACCCGGATTCCGTAGCAATCCACCTTTTCAGTCAATCCACGTCATTCATGTCATTCATGCATCATAAATGTAATTTAACCATTACGACATTTACGTCATTCATATTAATTCCCATTTATATCATTCGTTCACACAATGTACGTCATTCACACCCTTAATTTCATTCACGTCATTCATAATCAATCACGTCATTCGTTAGTAACGTCATTCGCTAGTCCCATCATCCAATTCATTCACGTCATTGATTATTTTTCATGCTTATCACGGCCATGATATCATGATTGGGTCAGAACAGTAATGATGTGATTGGTCTTCATGGTTATCATGGCGACGTCGCTATTGTAATGTGGTCATCCTGATCATTACGGTCATGACATGAACACTGTTATCCTCACGGTTATAACCAAGTTATTCTTCCTTCAGCTCATTCAGGAGTTTAGTCATTTACATGATTCTCGTCATTCATCACACATGTCATTTACACCAATCTATATTCATCAACCACGCCATCCACATAACATTTACGTTATTCATTCGAATGATTCTCGTCATTCACATCACATTCACGTCGGTCACGCATCGCCTACATTTACGCCATTTATTTATATAACTCCGTTCAGTCACGTTACACGTCAGATTTACGTCATTCATTCAAATTATTTATTGTAAGTCACTTATCAAGATCATTCATGTCACATTCCGATCACGGCCATTTACGTCATTCAGAATGTTTTCACGAAAACATTCCGGAAATAATGTGACTAAAACATTCCCGTCATAATAACAAAACTCAACAAAATCGGGTACAGCAGTGATGCACAGCTGTTTCCCCCTCGCTAGGCTAAATTCAGCTACTCAACCCCGAATTTACACGACTGAGCATTTCACCTCAGGGCCTGACGGATCAAACTTATTCACTGCACAGAAAAAGGTTTGGGCCATGCGTCTATGGTTTTTACTTAAAAAAAATTTAAGAATATAGTTTATGAAACTTTGATGTTCCATGGCAAATTTTATCGGTACATCTACTTAAACTATCATTAAACTTATACATTAATATATAACCAAATTGCAATTTATCATTTCAGTCAATTTGAAAAGTTCATTTCGTTTAAAGGGATCTCATACCTTTTAAATTCTCCATAGCCAGCTCAAAAGTGATATGTCGAGTTATCATAACTTTTTAAAATTCTTATTGAAATTACATAATTCTTTGTAAAATATTTAAGCCATACTTAAGGCTTTATAAAATAAAAAAATAAATACTTATAATGTAATATAATAAAATATACAGTTCAATTATTATCGCACATTTTTTTCACATGGTATGTCACTGTCCGCAGGATAACTTAACTTCAAATAGATATATCAACATAAAACGTATGTTAAAATTAACTTTAAACTCTGCTTTATAGAATGAATTAATAGTATATAAATTCTTAGGTGGAAACTATTTTAAAAATTAGATTGAATTTGAAAAATAAAAAAAAAATGGAAAAAAAAATTAATGATTAAAAAATAATGAAAATATTTATGTATCTCAATAATATTCATTCATTCTGTAAAATATATGTTAAAGATAATTTTAACATAATTTTTATGGTTATACTAGTCGCCTCTGGCGACCAGTTTGGTCGCCCTTAAATATATGCTAAGAATTGCAACATGTTACTTTTATTTACAATTTGGCTTAGATTTTGGCGCTTTGTATGATTTGGCGAAATTGGTTTATCGATATTACCACGTTATGTATTTCATCTTTATTGCTAAAAACCGCCTAACTCACTTAGGCATTTTGTTTCATGTCCGTCTGCATATCAATTGTAATGCGTTTACTAATTCGGATATTTTAACATATTAAGTAATCTTCCGTAATTGAGTCCTCTGCCTATTGGCACATTTCAGCTAATACGACACCAAAGGGTCAGGTTCAACAAAATTACAGTGAATTTGTCATTTAAATTGCAAAAATTTACTGAGAAATGGTCGTAGCCTGCATCTCAAAGAAAATATTTGTGTATAATTCCATGTTACAATTTTGATGCAGCTCCTTTCATCATCAAATAAGTACTAAATGGTTCCACCCTATGTAGTTCCACCTCAGAATCAAATCTAAGTTATAATGTAAACAAATAGTGCATTTTCGAAACATAGCAAATAAGTTGTTTTGATACGATTGAATAATAACAATAATCATAAATGATTCACGTTCAATGAATAGCGAGCTCAATTTTAAATCTATAATTTATGTCGTTGGTTCATAGATGAATGACGTCATGAACAATGCTGCTTCTGCCTAATGATTTGAGAGCTATAAAAATCAAAATCATGTTAATTAATTTTAAATTCCTCTCTGGATAACTCGCTTTAAGAATGATTACCTTTATGGCTTAATATTTTTAATCGCCAAAATGAACGAATCGCTATTGTTTATTTACTTTGACGGCAAGAGATATTAAATTGTCAGCCTAATTTCAACTGAAGTTGTCTCAGAATATATGCATATTTGAATGTAATTTATTTTCTTAAACATCAATTATTTTTGGTACTACTTGATCATCCCGTCGTCATATTTTGCTAAATTATACAAATCGCCAAACTATTCGCCAAATTATACAAATTAATATTTTTTTATATTAAATAACGAAATAACAAATAAATTAGGGTACTACTTAGTTTCGTCGTACTTATAGTACTCGTACTTTTAGTTTCGACGAATATTTTTAGTACTCGTCGGCCAATTTCGCCAAATTATATAAATCGCCAAACCACTCACCAAATTATACAAATTGACATAATTTTTATTTTAAATAATGAAAGAACAAATAAATTAGTATAAAATTAATAAAAATACAAATAAAACTTCGAAATAAAAATCACTTGATGACGTAAACACGTAATTTGCTTAAAGTTAAGTGAATGTGACATTTGCGATCAACCATTATTGGCATTTAATCTTATAGTTTGGCGATAGATTTTTGGTCGACGGGATAACTAAGTAGTACCGAAATGAGTGATAAGGTTATATTTTAAATGAAATGATGGCGATGAAAAAATATTTGGCGATTTATCACCTGCGTCCTGTTAACATGAAAGTACCGAAATTGCGGCTTGGCATATAAAAAGTGAAGTGGTCATCCCGGAACTGTTGATGACAGTCCAATGCTTTACGCCTTTATTACATAGATATCTATTGTAAATTAAGTTATCGTGCGGACTGTGAAATATCACGTGAAAAAATTTTGCAATATTAACTGAACTGTATATTATATCATAATATAAGTGTTTGTTTTTACATTTTATAAAGGTTTAAATATGGCCTAAATATATTACAGATATTTTTTTTAATTTAAATAAGAATTTAGAGAGTTATGAGAACTTAAAATTAAATATCTTTTGCACTGGTGACGGAGATTTTAAAAAATATGAAACACCTTAAGTATTACATATTTGAAAGGCGGGAGTTTTTAACTTAAGGTTATATTTACATATTTGACTAAAGTTAGCCTAAAAAGTCTCATTGTGTATAAGTATCAGAATGTCTTTCAAGACATAGTTTAATTATGACGCTTACATTTATCAGGGTATTACGCAATGTATAAAAAATCGAAACTTGGCAATGCTCAAAACTTTTCATAAAAAACAAAATACAGTTAATACCATATATCACTTTAATAACGCATTTGAACTCATAGCTTCCCAGTAAACAGTCATCAATTTTGCAAGCTAAAGATGTGCGAAGTTCCCTGGAACGGTAACAAATACAAATATGTAAATTTATTCTGAATACAAGCAACTATTTATCTTCTGTAGCATTCCTTTTCTTTAATTTTGCCAAAAGCAAATGTCATAAAGTAAAATTTAGGAATAAATGCATTTCTTTACTATAAATGGCTACAATTATTTTAACATGAGGATTGTTTCCTACGAAGATTGATTTTACGTATATGTCGTTTATTTTAGGAAAAATAATTTATCGAAATACTTTCACCATAAACTATTTTTCATGACTTTCTAATTTAGCCTTTTTCACACACATCTGTATTTTACAAGTGTTCTTCTAAAATTGAATGCTTATTTTAGCAAAAACATATTATTTCTTCAGGATTTTATGTATAGTAATGCTTTATTTAATTTTTAATAAAAAAATCACAAAAATAGCCATGTGTTAGACTAAAAAAATGGAGAATAAGTTTCAATGCCATGCCAACGTTATTTGTACACGTTATTTGTACATTTGTACAACGTTAAGAGTAACAGTTGTACACTTGAAACTTAATGAAATACACTGTTCAAAACAATTAGGGGAGCACATGGTTTTAACAAAATTACTCAAATACTTACACAGATAAGTAACTTAAAATAAAACATCTATAATTCAAAACGTAATAGAAAACATTTGAAGAAAACTTCGCAAGCAAATCAAAAATTTTTGGCGTCAAAAACTAGAAAAAGGAGATAAATGCAGAAATCGGGATTTTGAAGAGACGTCTGTTTCACGGTTTCATTTGTAAAATTAAATTGCTCATGTTGTGTTTTGAGAAAAGGCGACTTGAAAATGTAACAATAACGTGATTTATCGGAAACCGTGGCTTGGCATATTATAGGGACAGTTGAATACGGGAAAACACAACGAAGTGTAGCTGACGCAGTTGGAGTCGCAAGAAGTGTCAATACAAGGCTGTATAATCGATTCCAGGACACAGGGGATGTTAGACGTCGAACAAGGCAAGGTCGGTCATGTGCTACCACTGAAACTGATGACCGATATATTCTGTTAACAGCTCGTTAGGACGGAACAGGCAATGCCACTCAGTTGCAAACACAGTTGTTCTTGGCAGCAGGCCGAAGGGTCTCCAGCCAAACAGCTAAAAATAAGCTTCATTATGGTGGTCTATATGCACGTAAGTTAAAGGTCTGTATTACGTTGATCTCAGGCAACTGTGCGTCCGAAAGAAGGTGAGTAACTGAACTTAGAGATTGGAATCAACGTGGTTGGAGTTGAATTCTGTTTACAGACGAGTCCTGATTTAGTCTGGATGTGATATCCGATGTGTTTTGGCATGGAGAGAAATGGGCATACGAAACAATCCCGCATTCGTTCATGAAAGATTTCATTACAGACTATGTGGGTTGATGATATGGGCTGGAATCAGCATAGGTGGACGTACACAGCTTCATATCACTCGGAAAGGCACTTGGACAATCCAAAGGTATACATATAAGATACTGAGACCTCATATCGTATTTTACGCTGCAGCAATTGGTGATTCCTTTTATTCCATGCATGATAATGTCAGATTTCATACAACTCGTCTCGTGCCGAATGCGCTTAAAACTGAAACAATGCAACATATTGAATAGAAAACATGCTCTCCTGATCTGAATCCGATCGAACATGTTTGGGACACACTCGGGCGACGCATTGCAGAGAGACTAAGAACTCCTCTTATTGTCCGGGACTTGGAGATTGCAATTCTTCAGTATTGGAACAGTTCTCCCCCAAAGTGTTATCGATAATATCAATGAAATCAATGAATCCATGGAAAACAGGTGTGCGACTTTATCTATTTGAGAGTACCGCACGCCATATTAAATACCCTGCATCATTCCTAAACAGTAATTTCTTTTTGTCATTTACATTATCCAAATTGTTAACCTAAACCATCTTTTCATGTTCTATCCCTCGTTTCAAAGAATTAAATTTCTCTTTCAAATTTTTTTGCGTCATTTTTTCTGTATTGCGCATTGATACACATGTACTCTCCATGTTATGCCCATGCATGGCTGTCTCGCACTGTTCTCATCTCTTCTTTGCTTGCTCCTCTAATTTTTTTAGCAGTGTATGTATATACGGTGGATACATCAAATCCATGTTTGACTGTCCATGCTAGTGTTGCCAGCTGTCCCGCGTAAATCAGGGCTCTAAATGCTCTGGGCACCACTAATTTCTTAGAGTTTTTTTCGCCATGTTTAATCGTAGATAATTCTGTCATTAGAGAAGGATAAGAAAATTACTTTAAAATACTGGTGTCCAGAGTATTTGGAACCCCGATTTGCGCGGAACACCTGGCAACACTAATCCATGCCTCGTTTTATTTACATTTTTCGCAGCACATTGGTTTATTATAGAATTCATAAAATTTGATCTATGCACTTTTAAAAAATCCGTGAATTGGCATGCGTTTTTTCGCCAATTATATTCGTTAATTCACAAATATTTTCCACTGACAACTGTAGCAAAAAAAGAGAGAAGAGAACTAATAACATTACGTGTGGGAGATTGACAAATACAAGTTCAGTTATTTATTAGTCCTCCTAACGCTCAGGTCAGTACTAGTATTGATTCTTTACAATCACTCCCTGTTTATATTTACACCAACTGACCCTACTTAGTGTTTTATTAGGTAATACGTATTATTCGTACCGTATATCTTTTTCCTCCTAGCGAAGCCTAGTCATCTCTTCCAATATCTTTAAAATTTTAAAATACCTTATAGTCAATTTCTATTACAATAAAAATAGATATATTACTACACTTATAAAATGCATAAGATAACTCACATCATAAGTTTTCATTTGCTTCGTCTGTTATTTTCCTGAACTATCTATTCCCTTAAGTTAATTCAGTTATTTTGAAAAATCCATGAATTCCAGAAAATTAATGAATACCAGAATTTCCATTACCTTTTGAAAAGAATACTTAACAATTTACCGGAAAATACAACTGTCAAAGAGTGTTAATGTTCACCTGTTTTCGTGAAAAATTGTTTTTAAAATCATTTATTATCTTAATGGCATATTGATATTTGACTGTAATTTTATAGCGCACTGTTATCAGTTATACGTATGAAATATGAATAAAAAAATCTTCCAATGGATTATTCATGATAGTAAAAATAATTTCCCTACTATAGCATTCACTTTTTTTTTATAGAATTCACTGCAATTTTGCCGAAAGGAAAATTCATATAAGAGAAAATAGTATTATAAACTCATTAGTTTTAAACAAATGACCATAATTATTTTCAGGAGATGATTGTTTTTTGTGAAAATTGATTTTATAAATCTGGTTTCTTTTACGAAAAATAACGTACCAAAATGCATGCATTTTTTATGAATGTACAGAGTGGCTTAAAATTATTAGTAAAAATACTTAGTGATGGCAATATACACCAAGACAAACACTTTTCATTCGAAAAAAGTGTCTGGACCCTCTTATTCAAACGAAGATATAAAGTCTCATCTAAGCCGAATTTGAATTTTTATTCGTCACAGTTTAATGAATAGATTGATATAAGGTAGGTATTTTCAAGATATTTACTTTGTTTAATGTGAAACGTGATGACCCTGGCTTTCCATTCAAAGATTATTGACGTTACTAAACTGTAAAAAAAAAAAAAAAAAAGGAACTGAAAAACGGAGAATCTACTGGCAACCGAGACGCCAGTACTATTTCCGTATTTTAACGGAAATCCCCCTCCCCATAAATTCCAGAAATCCGTATTTTTACTGACATTTTTCCCCATAAATTACAGAAATTTTTCCATTTTTCTGGAATTTATGAGGGAAAATTTCCGCTAAATACGGAAATAGTACTGGCGTCTAGATTGACAGTAGAATCTCCGTTTTTTAGTCCGTTTTTTACAGTTTTTCACACTCTTAACTTATGTTGACTTAAGTTTAAGACAGTCTGAATATAGTTTTGAAATTCTTGTGATGAACATTTTTCTTTTATCACTTATATTGATAATTTATACTAAATTATTCCACATCATAAGAAGTTGCTATAGAATACAAAATCAGCATGGCGAATATTATACCAAATAACGATTCGTTTTATTTATAACACAAGGTGTCATGTAAAAAGTTATTTTTCCTTTTTAAAGAATTGCAATATTGAAAAAAAATGTCCGTGATGGTGGATTTGTTTAGAAGTAAAATTAGAGAGAAAAAATCAATTTCATTAATAGAGCAATAAAATAATAAAAAGCTTTAAGCTACATTTTGAAGAAATGGATCACAAAAAATATAAATGAGGTTCATCAGATTGACTCATTATAATACGCATCTAAATAGTCTTACACACATAAATGTATAGTGGAATAAACATACAAAACTAAACTTTTATGCAGAATAAGATATTAGAAAAACATAAATATGCATTTTCCTTTGGCTCTTTTCAAACAGTAAATATGTCCCATGGTATACATTCTTATCTGTATCAATTTAATTCAGAAAAAGAGAAAAAAATTAATAGTGATTAAACACGAATTCCTTTGAAACTTCTATTCATTAAGATATTTATATTTAAAAAAATATCACTCACCCGCAAGAAAAGCAACACATTTAAACAAAAATCAATTTAATAGGAGAGGCGAAAGAAAATTTTCATGATTTTACTGTGACATGAAATTATAGCTCTTAGCATTTGCATGCAGGAATAGAAACGTGCATAAAAGCATAAAACCCTTAAGCATGAAGACGTAGGTTGAGATTTGGAGGGTTGGGTAATTTTACCTCCCCACACAATCCATACCTCTTCTGTGGTCACAAATGGTCACATAACGTAATAAAGTGATTTCCCGCATAGCTACACGTATGAAACTGTTTGTGTAGCAAGACGCACCTATGACAGGCCTATTAGTGGAAACGCCTATTATGTGGCCTATTACGCAAAATGAATTTTTATGAGATGTGTCACTTTTCTTGAGGGTGAGCGATATGTACAAATAAATTAAAAAATGTTCTTGGATAAGATCACGCGCTTTCATAATAAAAAAAAAAATCCCTGAAAGGTTACGGAGTTTATATTTAAAAATAGTTTCTGAATTCTTACAGAAAATGAGGGTCATAGCATACAGAAAGACAGACATTATTTTTTTTTAAATGTAGAGCTAAATTTGGTGATTCAATAAAAAATACCTAGTTTTTCATTCTTAGCTGAAAACACAGATTTTCATAACAATTTTCTTTAAAAATCATGAGGTTGTATTGATATTTTAATAAGCTTGACTTTTAGCGAAATGTGATGATATAACGAGAAGTGAAAAAAGTACACAGTAATTTGGTCAGCGACACCGTTTATGTATTGCTAGTTGCGTTATCATATTCGGAGCACCTAGCTTAGTACACGGTGCTATTAGCAATTGTGTTAGCTCCTTTCTAACAAGGATAGTCATCACTTTCTGTACATCTCGTGATGTCCTTACATTTAATAAAAGATAATATAAGTTTGTTGAAAAATTCACTTAAACATTTTTATAATTTTTATACGTATGACAAAAAACCTGAGCTAACAGCCGATACAGTGCCACTGAATAAATTACTCAGTACTTGTAGAAGTTTTCATGATGTCACGCAAAGTAGTCTCGAAAAATATCGTTAAACAATGTTCATTATTCAAAATGAATTTTTTCAACTGAGTGAAAAAATACTCAAGCCAGGAATCGAACCCAAGACCTGTAGACTTAAATTGCCAACGCTCTATCTATTAAGCTACCTGGGCCGTCGACCGGCAAGGACATTTCTGTCAAATAATCTTATTGACATTATTATATGGTCTCTGATGTAGACAACTAAACAGAATATACCTCAGGTAATGGGACTCCATTAATCGATCGATACGTACATACACTTTATTATTTTTAACTCATTTATACCGATTGGTGAAGATATTATACAAACTGAATTTTTCCATTTGAGAGAAAACAATTTCTAGTCTGTATCATCGAGTTGAAAATGATAAAGTGTATGTACGTATCCATCCTTTAATGGAGTTTCGTCCACTACGCTATAATTTATTGAGCTTTTCTACATGGCTAACCAGATGCTATTTCTAATAAGGTTATCTGAGTGAAGTTCGTCCGCAGATCGTCAGCCTAGTTAAAAATAATAAAATGTTCATTACTGTTGAAATTCTGAACGAAAATCCAAGTTCTGCTTCGATGATATACACTGCTGGACATCCAAAATGCAACACCATGAAGGGATCAACCAAACAGCGTAAAATTTACACCATGTATACACCTCGGTATGATATGCAAATGATTACAAATTCAGCGCTTGCGTTTGCGTTTACAATGGTCCGCTGAACGGCGAAGACGGACATCCGAATGGCATTGTATTGTGTTTTTGAGTGAATCATGCTTCTGCCTGCTGTATCACGATGGTCGAATTACAGTTTGGAGACACCGTGGGGAGAGGCTGCTCAACTGCTGTATTATGCATGATCACACTGATACTGCACCCGGTGTTATGGTAGGAGGTGGTATTGGATTCAACTCCCGCACCCCCCTAGTACACATTAAGGGTACACTTACTAGCCAGCTCTATACCTCTGAGGTTTTGCAGTCTGTTCTCCTCCCTTACCTTCAGGGCTTGCCTGCGGCCACATTTCAACATGACAATGCACGACCGCATGTTGCACGTAATGTTCCAGCTTTATTCTTAGCTCACCATATTCCATTGTTATCATGGTCTGCCTGTTCTCCAGATCTATCACCCATCGAGCATGTTTGGTCGATGATTGGAGAACGCCTATCCCGAAATACCGCACCCGCGAGTACACAAGATGAACTTTGGCTATGTGTGGAGGCAGTGTTGGATGCCATTCCCCAACAACACATGCATAGACTCTTTCACTCTATACCGCAGCGTGTAGAAGCAGTTATTGACAGACGTGGAGGTAACAGTTCTTACTGATTTTCCCGTCTACCTCACTTTAAAGAAGGTTGTTTTTGGAATCAATTAACACTGATACTATGTGTAATCTCTAAAATAAATTTGGCTTTGATATCGCTTGTCTTTCTTGGTGTTGCATTTTGGATGGCCAGCAGTGTATATATATTTTGTTTTGGACTAAATAAGACGATTGTACGTAAGATTTGTATAAATGCTGTTCGTTTTTCTGTACAGATTGTTCACTTTCAACTGTGTCGAATGGCTAATTCTTAAACCTCATAGACGTATGGTTTCGGTTGCAAAAATGTTTAAGATAAGGTAAAGAAGTATTTTAAAAGCGATTTGGGTCAATAAAAACATTTCTTTAAAACAAAAATACGAAATTAAAATTTTTATACGGTCCGACGGTAGGATAAGTTATATTTAAAGAAAATATTCTGATATACTAAGAAGAAAGACAAAAAAGTCCCACTCTTCTACGATTAAAATTGACCGATTAATAGCTGTTTAAACTTGTAGTATCTTTTTTGCTGCGAATAGGAGTCGCTCACAAATTCACTAGAAATATAAATTATCGTCAGATATAAAACAATAACAGTTGAGAGTAAAATTAACATTACAATATCCATTCGAAATCTATCGCCTTTAATATTTTCATTCTGACATACTAAAGCAAAATATACAACTTATAAGAAAAATAACAACAACTTATAAGGAAATGTAAAAAAAAAATATATATATAGCACAGTTTTTATTAAGAGAAATCCTGAGTAGAAACAGCCCCCTTTTCTTACAAAATAAAGCATGTTAAAATGCAATTATGTTAACCAATCTGAATCTTAATAAACATTAACACTATCGCAACATACGGAAGAGCCAGAAAAAGCACTGCAGATGTGCGTATACAAATAACAGAGGTATGCAACCAATCATCGTAACGCGATGCAGTCGACAGTTCAAATATAAGACAACAGATTTATGGCGAAGCTCTTAGATCGTTTTCTGTTGCTACAATAGCAGGTTAGCACGATCTAAGTGACTTTGAACGTAGTTTTATAGTCGGCGTACCAGAAATGCAACATGCTATCTCCGAGGTAGCATCGCAATATGGATGTTCACGACCAATATATTTCGTGCACGACCAATTCACGAGTGTACCGTGAATATCAGGTATCTGGTAAAACAACAAATCTATGACAGTACAACGGCCGGAAAAAGACCTTAAGAGAACGGGACCGACGACGGCTGGCGAGAATCCCTAAACGAGGTAGACATGCAACACTTCCTCAAATTGTTGCGGATTTCAGTGCTGGGGCATCAACAAGTGTCAGCTTGAGACCAGTTCAACGGATTGTCATTAATATGGGCTTTCAGAGACGTAGGTCCACTCGTTTACCGTTATTGACTGCACAGCACGAAGCTTTACGCTTCGCCTGGGCCAGCCAAGACCTCCATTGGATGGTTGATGGCTGAAAACACATTGCCTAGTTCAGTGAGTCTCGTTTCCAGTAGTGTCGGGCGGATGGAGGCGGATATGAAAACAATTGCATGAATCTATGTCCCTACATGTCAACAGGGGAGTGTTCAAGTTGATAGAGTCTCTGTGGTGGTATAGGGCTTGTGCAGGTGGTATGATATGGTACCCCTGATACGTCTAGAAATGACTTTGACAGGTAAAGTGTACGTAAGCTCAGTCCGATGACCTACAACCATTTATGACCATTGTACATTCCGACGGACTTGGACGATTCCAGTAGGACAATGCGGTACCCCACACGTTGTGAGTTGCCACCGAGAGGCTCCAGGAGCACTCTTCTGATTTATGACACATCTATCGGCCACATAAATCTCCAGACATAAAAATTATTGAGCATATATGGGATGCCTTGCAACGTACTGTTCAGAAGAGATCTCCACCGTCTCACATTCCTATGGAATATGGACATCCCTGCAGGATTTATGTGTGAATTGTCATCAGGATATGTTGAGACATTAGTAGAGTCCATGCCACATCCTGTTGTGGCACGTCTACGTGCTCGTGTGGGACCTACGCGATATTAGGTAGGTGTACCAGTATTTCTGACACTTCAGTGAACTTGTACGCTGTGATTACTTTCAGTTAAGGTACAGGTACACGCGAAATAAATTCTTCTAATACTTTAAGCACTTTGTGTACGATCCCTGGAAGCATGGCACAACTCATCTATGTTCAGCTGCAGAAAATTGGTATAAGTCATGCAATTCAATGTTTCATAACTCGATCAATTTTAGTGTTATATAAATGGAACTTTTTTTGTCTTACTTATTAGTTTAATAAGAATTTTTTACTAAATATCACTTATAGAACAGAGGGACAGTATAAAAAGTTAGATTTCGTAACTATTTAAGAAATATTTTTATTGATCCATAGGACATTTAAAATGATTTTTTACCTCATTAAAACATTTTTGTAATTCAAACTATATCTCTATGACGTGCGGTTTAGGAATTAGCCACAGGACAGCGTTGAGAGTGGACACCCTGTATACTATCAGCGATTATATTTTATTTCAGGATTTCTTAAACAATCTGCATATTAATTTAAAAGATAAAGAATCTTGTTAGTTCTCATACCATTTCATAGTAAATATTGCTGATGTCATTAATAGTGTTAATGACATATTTTACCAGTAGTTTTCTAGTAGATTGTTATCTGTTCTGCATGCTAAATATGTGTAAATACGCTCATTAAAGCATATGATGTCCAAACAGAGAAATTTATTCATAAAAGTAGCCAGAATTCATTTTTCGAAGCATTCATTTTCTGCAGTTTTCTGAAAGCAAATGTAAGCGAACAAAAAAACTATGATAAATGTATTTCTCTTTTTTAAACGGGTGTAATTATTTGTAACTGATGATTGCTTAATATGAAGATTGATTTTATGTGCATAGTTTACGCCAAAGAAAAGAATAACTATATGCTTTATGAAGGCTGTTATAAATTCGCAATTTCTGTGATTTACTAGTTTACAGTGCGTCTCAAAAGTTTAAGCACAATAACAATTTAAAAATAAAACTTTAAATATTCAGTTTATTTCAATATAATGTCTTGTATATGTTAATAATAGCAGTTTTAACACCCTATTCAATAAAATTATCTTTTAAATTTTATTTCAAAGCATGGGGTTTAAGAATAAAACAAAAATAACTGTGCCAAAAGTTTAAGCACAAAATCGCGTTTTTGAAAATTTTAAGAGCTGATGTAAGCGGTTGCGTACGCAAACGATTTCTCGGTGCATAAGAAGCAGTCATTTGTTGTTTTTGAGTTAATGCAAAATGACTAAGTCAAAACGATTTTCAGAATAGGAGGTGATAAATATCTGGAGTATAAGAGCAAAGCATAAATCTGTTTCTGAAATTGCAAGTGCATTAGAAAGATCAAAACGAGGTATTCATCAAGTTTTGGCTCGTGGTAATGATTTCAAACGAAAATTCCCCGAAAATTCAGGAAGGCCTCGAGTGACTACTTTGCGCGAAGACCGACGCATCAGAAACTTACCTTCAACTGGTAATTACTCTCTCTCACAAATAAAGCATGCAGTTGGAGGACAAATATCGAAAAAAAAACTGTTCATAGAAGAGTTTTGGGATCGGAATACATCAACAACCGTTAAATGGCTTGGTTACCAAGTCTGAAACGACACCATAAAGAAGCTAGATTACAGTGGGCCAAATGCCATAAGTCATTTGGTGATAAGTGGTTGAATGTCATATTCAGTGATTTAAAAAAATGAAACCTCGATGGCAATGATGGGTTTAAGTACTACTGGCATGATCTCCGCAAAGAACCTAAGAGAATATTTAGCCGACAACATGGTGGTGGTTGTTTAATGGTATGGGGCTATTTCTTTCAATGGTCAGACATCTCTAGCATTTATCAGTGGTCGTGAAATCTCTGAAAACTATCAAGAGACACTTTCCAATAATTTTCTCCCTGTTGCCGAGATTTCGGAGGAGAGAAAAATGGTTATTTGAATATGAAAATGCTTCGATCCATACCTCAAACTCAACTTCAACGTGGCTTAAGTCTAAAAAAGTATCTGTTTCGAAATGGCCGGCAATTAGCCCTGATTTAATCACTATAGAAAATATGTGGAGTACTCTTACTCATGTAGTTTATCCAAATGGGAAGCAGTATTCTTCAGTTAAAGATTTGAAAGATGCCATTAAAGAAGGCATCGTTTAAAATTGAGCCAGAATCAATACAGAACCTCATTTTATCGATGGAAGGCCGACTATTTGTGTCGCCTAGTTGCAAAACCGGCCAACTCCTCAAAAATTGAAAATGTGCTTTTTCAGTTTTTTTAGTTCTAAGTAAAGGTTTCTATCATCTGGAAACGATAAACCATACAAAAACCTGTCAATCTCTGTGTTATATGCGTTTGAAAATCACGATGTGGTGCAAAAGCGGCTAAATCCTTCAGCCGGTGAGTTTCTAAACCGGCCATCTCCATATCCGCCAGCTGACGCTTCTGCTCGACCCCACAGTAACTTCTCACTTGTTGATTAGATTAACGTTATCGTGTTTTCTCTCGCCTGTGACTGTTCTCCCTTGGTGCATACAAATTTTCTAATAATTTAGCTTCGTGTTTTCTCCGACTATGGAAGTGTTTCTGGAAGAAGTGTCTACTAATCAACCAAGGAAGCGGCAAAGTGGATCTACGACGTGGTAAAGGAGAAAACCCGAAATTCAAAGGTAATGTACACCTTTTGATAACCAGGGGTGATTTATCATTTTTTGACGCCCTAGCCCAAAATACTCCCCCCCCCCCCCCTTCATGAAACTGTAAGTGAATTTTCTTTGACAAATTTAAGAATTTTTTACTCTATTTAATTAATTAATAATACATTTAAATTTTGCTTTATAAATTTTAGTATTTTGAGAATTGTAGATTGGAAATGAATGGACCTTTGTTACACTTAAAATCTGAAAGAATTTTGTGTTGATGTATCGAGAAGTAGAAAAATTGTTTTAAATGTATTTATTACAAATTCATTTTTTATTTAACGCTTTTCGTTAAAATTTTAAATTGTTCTTATTTCATTAAATTAAAAAACTTTAAAGTTCTTAATTTTGCGAACTCTACCTAACGTACGCCCCTTGGCCATAGCCTAAGTTGCCTTATGGGTAATCCACCCTGGGTATAATATAATACATAATTAATTGATAACATAACAACACCATAGTTAGCATATTTTGATTTAAATTATGCATAGTTATCATATTTGGATTAATTAATTATCATGATGCCATAATATTTTATTAATCTAATAACTTGCCTACGTTGATTCAGCATTCTTTTATCCCTCCAGACCTTGTTTCAGCTCAAATTGAAAGGATATTGAAGAAAATCGAGTCCCTCATTCAGCCCGCAAAGTATGAAGAAATTTTATTTGAATATGGATGTTTTCAAGTCTCGTGCGGCGTGCACAGGCGTCGCAAGACGACGGAGGTAAAGACGCCAAAGTTTTCAAAGTTTCAGGCGAGAAGGAAATACTTAAGAAATATTTTTTAATTATACAAAAATGAATTCCATTTTCTTGGAACTTTAATTGTTTTTTTATAGATTTATTTAAAAAATATTAATTATAATCCCTTGTTTGTTATTATTAATAGGGATTGTAATCCGGACTTCCCGGGTAACAAAGTGAAATTCATCATTTGTTGATTGACAACTCTAATACATTTTTTTCATTTATTATTTTTTTAGATTACCTACTAACAACACAAAGCGCGTTTTTAAATGAAAAGTATCAATTATATAATCAAATAAACTTTTGAAAGTTATTAAAATCTATATTTTCGTACTAGCAGCATGTCAGAAATAAATAACCGAAACAATCACAAAAGATTTTGCTACTTACGGCAGTCTTTTATATTCTAATTATTTCAATGGTAGATCAAGATTCAAGGTTAAATCAAAAATTTTCAATATCGGCGTAGTTAGATTACATGTCTGCTAAATTTGTGTTTTATTTGCCTTTTTTGACCTGATTATTGGTGGAGTTTTAATTTTGTTTATGGGATAGTAACAGGAAATAAATGCTAAACCTACTTCTATTGTTTGAAGTGCAAACGGTTAATCTTTTCTAAATGGACTGCATT
Organism: Maratus speciosus; assembly: GCA_963932465.1. Classification (NCBI taxonomy): domain Eukaryota; kingdom Metazoa; phylum Arthropoda; class Arachnida; order Araneae; family Salticidae; genus Maratus; species Maratus speciosus. The sequence continues at coordinate 187,828,929 of OZ010795.1, read as the reverse complement.
CGATAGAGATAGATAAAAAAAATTTGTTGACAATTTGATTATATACCATAAAAACTCACAATATTGAGATAGAGTTTTCAAACAAATTTATTTCAGAACATTGTTTCCCTATTCGACGGTGTAAAAATTGGAAATGATGTCTAGAAGTTAAAAAAATTGCAGTAAAAGCTAAATCTATTGGTCAAGTGTTGTCACCGTTAATATAACGTCAGCGTTACAAATAGAGGTTTTATAATATAAATTTAACATTTTTTTTTATTCTGATTCTAGTTCTGATATGTGTTCCAAAAGTAGCTGAGAGAGAAACAAAGTTGGGCAATTTTGTAATTACAATTATCTGCAATGTAATTACAATTTAATGGTATGTAAATAATTATAGTTACAATTACATGTAATAAAAATTTCTTGCAGCAATGTAGCCGAAACCGCCCCCCCACCCCCCCATCCAAGTTTTTGTGTGAACTAGAATCAGTTACAAACAATTAAATTGTAATTACATCGCAGATAATTGCAATTACAAATTTACTCTGGAGAGAAAAAATGTCAAAATGAGAAGTTATATGCGTTTTGCTTTTATATCTAGAAAAATTTAATTGGTAGGATGTTAATCAGTCTACAACTAATTTTTGTTGCCAATGTTATACCTAATGGGCGTGAAATGCATTCTTATATTTTAAATATCTCCTCAGAAAATTAACACTTTTAATTTTTTTTTCTCTGTTGAGTTCTTAAACGATGTCTCTTTTTTCATAGTTGTCAGAACATTTCTAATATTTAATGTGTTAAATACGTACAAGTTGCGAGTAAGATTTTAATATTTGAAATAAAATTAAGCATATATTTTAGAAATATTTTAAAAACTAAGAAAAAAAGAGACATCAAGAGGTAACTAATGACGCACCCTTCGTTACTTTTACAACAGTTTAAAAGATATTCAATAGATATTTATTATTTGGATCAGAAAAATTAATAAAATATTACACTGTAAAAAAAAATCCGACCAAGTTTCCTGCTGGAGACGGAAAAATAGTTGCCCTTCTCGGTACGGAAAATTTTCCGACCCAGCCCGGAATAAAATGGTATTCGAAAGCAATAAGTATTTCTATGACATGCATAAACATTTAACTTTTAACGGGACAAGGGACCTTCAAAATAATTTCTTTATTTTTTTTAAATTTCACTTAAATACTGTTCAAGAGCACACACACACACACACTATATGCATTGTGGAATATATTTATCATACAAGAAATAAAAAAAATAAATTTTGGAGAAAATAAGGAATTTTCCAGAATATTTTAAGCGTTATGAAAAACTTTTCAAAATGCCCCATGCGCATTTCATATCAATTAAAATCCCCAATATTTTTTTATGCTAGTTTGGTTTACATGTATGCAAATAAAACTGTGCATAATTCTTTTAAACTAAATATATTTGGAAAAGTTAAAGGTAGTAAAGTGCAGAAATATAATGCAAAATTATGAATATTTCATAAAATTTAGAAAACATTTTTTTCTTACTTTTATATTCAAATATATAAAATTCAATGAACAATTTTATTTGCGTATGTAAACCAAACTGGTATAAAAATATTGGGGATTTTAATTGATATGGAATGCGCATGGGGCATTTTTAAAGTTCTTCATAACGCTTAAAATATCCAGGAAAATTCCTTATTTTTTTCTCAAAAGATTTTTTTTTAAATTTCATGTGTGATAAATATTTGCCATAATGCATATAGCCCTTGAATAGTATTTAAAGCGCAATTAAAAAAAATGAGTATGAAGGTTTTTTTTTGTCCTCTTAAGCTTAAATACACTTATTAAAATAATTTATCATTGAAAAATAAGGAAAATGGATAAAAATAGTTTATATTTGGAGGTATGATAATGTAAGGAGACTTTTGTTTTTACTGAAAATAATAAGAAAATAAAAATGAAAATCGAAAATTTGTAAAAAATGTATCACTTAAAATGCATACTCTAAAACTCACAAAGATATTACTTATACGTCGCTTAATATATTATATTACATGGCTTAATATACCATTTTAAATAAATTAATTTTAACTTTATAATAAAGTAATTAAAAAGCATCTAATGTTGTTTTATGTCTGCCATTAAATCAATTAGACGTATTACATATATTTAATATTCAACTGTGTTTCATATTACAATAGTAACACCATAACTATTAATTGAGTTTAATATTATAATATAACACTATAACGTCTACAGTGGCCAAATTAATTATTCTCTGATTCAGTTTCACATAAATTAACTGTCCAATTCAGAAGTGTATATTTCATAACATCAACTCTATATTCTAATAATGTCAAGATTTATTTGTTGGATTAAAGCACTGTTTAAAAGCTATATTTAATGTGTTATAAGCTAATAAAATAGAACGCACAGCATTAATTTTAATGCTGATTTAAAACGAGATAATTTTCATCCACAAACAAGTTTCTTAAAACTGTGCTTATTCGTAACATACATTTCCATTTTTATAAAACAGAGTAAAAATTCAAATTAAAGCAATCTTCCCTTTTGATATTTAATGATTTGATGTAATTTTGCATGTTTAATAAATTAATATAGTGATTTATTAACATTATTTTAATGCATTATGTGATACAATTAAAATTGCAATAAATGCTAGCATATTGGAAAGAGTGTACCTTGCTGAACCATATGGTGTTCTTGTCCTAGCTTCAACCATACATTTTGAATTGTATATTTAATATCGAGGATATGTTTAAACTTTTCGGTATAACACTTGTGTGTGTATATATATATATATTACATAACCGGAAGGTTATTTTTGTAATGTTTTTCATTTTCTCTGTGTTTTAAATATAAATGAAAAAAAAAATAATGAAACCTGTATGATTAAATTTGGAGTAAAGTTTAATTTTCGTGTGCATCCTTTAAAGTTCTTTGCTTTAAAATGTCGCTGGAAAATGAGTAATTGATTAAAAGATATTGCCATTTACGAAGAGAAGTATTCTTAATCGATTATTTGAAAAAGGTTTGAAGACATGGTTTTAATATTTCTTCTCGGAAAATAAGTGACATAATTAATAATAAAACGAAAATGTAAACATTTGTATTTTAATGGGAAATAGTTTTAAAATGCATAGACAACAGAGGTACGTTCACCGCTTTTTATATCTAAGTAGCATCTCATGTTTAAGAGAAATTCTCCTCCCCTCCCCCCCCCCCCCCCCCAAAAAAAAAAAAAGAAAGCTATCGAAAATTGTTTTAAACATCTCTATAGAAACTATAAACAATAAAAAAAACTTTTATTATCCAATTTAATTCAAATGGTATTTTTCTGCAAATAGAAAAAAATGATTAACATGTTAATATGCTATATTGTACATATGGAAACCTAATTATAAATTATAGTGATACAAGATTAGTTAACATCAAAACTAGTATGATTTTATAGGTATGGTATATTCTCAAGTATATGTTGACCCCCAAATTAGAGAACAAATCTAGGATGAATACTACTATTTAATAAAAATTAGCTTTGTTTAATGATTATTATGTATCCTTCGATTAAGAAGCAGAAATCCATATGGTAATACTAATAGTCACCATTAATTTTTCTTTATTTTTAAATTGATCATAATACTATACTCTATCTGGACCCTAAGTTAAAAAAATGATATAAATAACATCAGTTTCATGAAATCTCTAAAATCACCTTACAATAAAAAGTTAAAAAAAAATGTAAATACAAAATGCTATTTAAATTACTCAAATATTTTTTTTATTCCCAATAAAACACATTTAAAACCAAGTACTTCAAAGCATATTCATGCTCAACATCAGGGTTAAAACGATAAAAGCCAGACGTTGAGTCCTTTACACGAGATGGGCTGATCCACACTTAAGTGAAACTAGTCAGATGTGGCAATCCCAAACTTTCTTCTATCTCATACATCTTAATACTTCCTGAAAAATGCAGAATATCAGCGCCAACGGTTAGGTGATTCACACCAAAATCTTATAATCTACAACTTATCTCAACTTCTAATTTAATCTGAAGTTTGGTGAAAATTCGTGCATTAGTTTTTGAAATAGAGCTATTGCGGAAATCGTAAAAAAATCTGAATAGCAGCATCACCTGTTAGACGATTTACACCAAAAACTTATTAAGACCAATTTATATCAGGGACTAACTGAATCTGAAGTTTGATGAAAATTCGTGCATTAGTTCTTGAGATAGAGCTATTGCGATAATCATGAATAATGCAGTATAGTAGCGCCACCTGTTGAGTGATTTACACCAAAAAATAATAAGCACCAGTTTATATCAAGGTCTAACTGAATCTACAGTTTTGTGAAATTCCGTGCATTAGTTCTTGAGATGAGCGCCCACAAAAGTTTTGTCACATAGAGATTCACAGAGTGACAGACAGAGTGACAGAATGACAGGCAGACTTACAGACAGACATTTTCTAAAAACCACCAAATAGTGTTCAGGACCTTCTAAAACATATAAATACATCGGAAACCGTGAGTCAAAATTTTTCATGAATCCAATACTTTCTTCTTTTAAGGCTGTTCTTAACTGCTCTGCTCAACAAGCGCAAAACGTTTTGACCCATTTACAAATTCATTTTTTAACGGAACGATATGAAATTGGAAAGCCTGGCCATGGAAGCGATTTGGAATTGAACTGTGTTTTTCACTTTTTGATCAATAAATTACCTATTGAGCTATAAGCGATTTTGATCACGTGAGAAACACGTTTTTGGCCCTTTCTTGAGTGGTTATTCTACTTTCGCGCGAAATTCGGTGCAAAACTCCCACTTTGACACTATTTTCTGAAAGACCTATTGTGTTTGCAAAAACAACCGGAAAAAACAGCTCGATTACATTGTTTCTGAACAGCAACAGCTGCTAGTTTCATGCATTTCCGAACATAAATAAATTAAAACTTATGTCATAAAGTTGTCCGTTTCGATTTGAGAACACCCTTAAAGATAGAAGAAAGTAAAAAAGGAGGAGGATAGAAGTCCGACAGCATAGCCTCATCCTCTTTTTCACTTTTTCATTTTGAAGTTTGGATCTTGTGCTTGCTAAAATGTTGAAATAATTGAATGGCACCAGGATTTACGAACAATTTCCTTTGCAAAGATGTAAAGGTATTTTTAACGTATGTTATAATAACAAAATCTTATTCCAAAATTTTGGTGCTATTGTGGCATTTGGGCATTAAAATTAAATTGGATATAGTATAATATCTCACCACCATTCAAGGGATTACTGTAAGAAAAAACCCGCGTAGTTCAAATGCGAAAATATATATGTTAAATATTACAGTGCGACTTTTAATTAACCTACCACTTTGAACTGAAATAACTTCAGGCCCATATTAGATATCGCAACGCATGTGTGCAATGAAACAGGGAATGAAGGGAAATTATTTATTGTCACTTTCACTTTTTATTTTTCGAGCATCATATTGAACCGAAGATTGAATTTTCATTATAAAAAATTGATATTTATGTAGTGAAATTGCAACACTTTTTCGGATGGGGGCTGTTCAAAAATTAAAAATCCATTTAAGCTTTTAACACCAATGATAAAAGATTTGATAAGAAAATTTGAAAGTTTTGCTTATGTTTCTGATTATAATAAGGTAAAAGCTGGCTTTAATTTGCAAAAAAGTAATAAACCAGAAGTTTCGTAAAGCCACAGAAGGCCCATTTCCTGACTGGACTTTCGTCAACACTGACTGGAATGGCACTAGTAGGCCAGATCACGAAAGATCTCACTGGAAAAAAGTCAAGAGCAAAAATCAATAAGTTTAAGACATCAGCCAGCAGGTTCCGGGCAGTTGGGGCTTTTAATACGCCCGACGACCTCCGCGGCGCGAGATCAATAATAAACTAGTTGGATGTGCCAATCCCAAAACTTTCTTCTATCTCATGCAATATTTCATTTTAATTTGTTTTATTAGTATTTTTATTAGAATTATGCATAACTTCATACACTTTTCGATGATACAATATTGAAAATTGAGCAAAAATTGCTGTTACAGCGCCCCCTTCCGGCGATAGCTATTACAGCGCCCCCTTCTGGCGGAAATTTTCGAAATTCAGGGAGGACCTTCTTGCCATGGCCAAAAACATACACAAACAATTTGGTTCAATTCTATGCATAACTTCAAGCACTTTTCGATGGTACAATATTCAAAAATCGCTATTACAGCGTCACCTACCTGCAGATTTTTTCCAAATTCAGGGAGAACCTTCTTGCCATGGCCAAAAACATGCACAAAAAATTTGGTTCAATTCTATGCATAATTTCATATACTTTTCGATGGTACGGTATTCAAAATGCACAAAAATCGCTATGACAGCGCACCCTACCGGCGGCTTTTTTCCAATTTAATGAAGGACCTGCTTGCCATAGACAAAAACTTAAAAATTAATTTGGTTCAATTCTATGCATAACTTCATACAATTTTTGATGGTAAAAATGCGACACACGGATATACGGACACACGGACCGGCAGACATACGGGCAGGCAGACTCACGGACACACGGACAGACATACATTTTGTATAAACATGTTTTTTGTAATCTCAGACCCCTAAAACGTGTAAATCCGTCGAAAACCGGAAGTAACAAAAATTTTGATTACTATACTTTCTTCTACTGAAGATAGAAGAAACTAAAAATTACAATAAAACTAGCGATTGATACAGCAAGAGCAATCATAAGCGAAGAGCCAAGCACTTCGACTCCTGAAATTCTCTTTCTACGTTCTTTTCAATAACAAAATGTTTGTAGAACTATCTGGAACGATTCGAAAGTTATTTCAGTTGCTCAAAGTTGTAGATGAATTAAAATTTACACTGTATTTCAAAACTTACTGTACATTGAAATATATGTACAAATATGTAATTGAATGTGTAAAATATGCGTAATGAAAAACTTTCTGAAAACATTTCCATTTTCTTTCTTTCTGTGATGAAACCATAAAGTCTAAATATTCCATGTTAAATTTTTAAAAACAAAAGTAGTCTTCATATGAAATTTTTATGCTATTAAAAGAATCATTTTAATATTGAGTCTCAAGGATAAAGTACTTTGATTTCATTTAACTTCATGTGGCAGAGATAAAAATAACTTAACATAGATCAAAGATGTAATAAAAATTCAGAATGTAAAGGCTCATAGGATTGTAAGAAATGCATCTCGTATCGGGCTTTTCTTAATACTTTGAAAAGTTTCTTCAACATCGATGTAGAAAGAAATTATGAATGGAAATGTGCTTAATATTAGAAGGCGATATTATCCAGCATAATTAGAATATAGCGAGGAATTTAATAATACTCCGTAAAAAATCATTTTATTTATATTAATTTTAATTTATTAAAATTCATTCAATTTTATTAAATTTCTGTTTAGTAAGAGTAAATTTTCATTGTTTAAAAAATAATTTATTAAAAAAAGCTTTTTCAAGTGTACTTGTAAAATAAAAAATCAGAAAAGAAATAATTTAAATGTGTCAATTTTAAATAACAACATATGAATGTTTAATTCGTTTAACATTTTTATAACGAAAAAGAAAAGCCCGACAACAATGGATAAAAAAAAAAAAAAAATACAAATCAGAATGGATTAAAAAAAAAAATACAAATCGGGATCTCTATTTATAATATTTTACAAAATATTGTGTTATTATTATTATTATTATTTTTTTTTTTACACTGCACAAGAAAATAAAGGTAAGATTTTCCCCATGAAAGCTGAATTTATGTGATCGGTTTGTTTCTAAAAAAATGATCAATCAAAATACTTATCTTCTTTATAAAAATACATTATTCATATGAAAGTTTCGGAGATTTGGTAGCCTATTTACTTGAAAATTGATGATTGCTGCAGCATGTTTTGAAAAGGTCATACTTCAATAAAGAAAGAAAAGTATTTTTGCTCAATGGATTAAATTGTAATTGGATTTCCGTGTATGTACGAAGGAAAATTTCGAGTTTTAACTAAACTAAAATGAGAACTAAAATTAAAACAAAATTGTAAAGCAAAATTGTTAACTGGATTTAATCTGAAAATATTATTTTTAGCTAAAAGAAACAAATAGTTTACTTTAAAAAATGCTATAAATAACTATACAGGGTGTATTTGAAATGCTTCAGCAAACTTAAGGGGATGATAGTACTCATCAAGACGAACAAAAAATGCAATGGGATATGGGGTCGCAAATGACCTTTAAAGGGTGAAAATCGAAAAAGTAATAAAAATACTGAAATCTTGCATGCTGCTTTTCTGCAGAACTGGCTAATACCACGAAGATGATTTTTCTTTCACTTTGTGCATATCCGGTCAGAAAGAGATAACAAAAACTTGGAAGAAAGCCAAACAAATATGTGAGGATGAATCCACGTATGTAGGACTCTCGAAGTCTTCGAGCGTGTCCGCCAGTCGTTCCTCCGAAGATGTACTCTGGGTAATAATGTCCGCGGTCGACACTTTGAACAATTGTTGTAAAATATTTGTTTTCTCTGGACATCACGAGCTGTGTTGTACCTATTCTGTGCAATAAATAATTTTCTGGAGTGTTTCTTTCTTGTCTCAGTTTTTCCGTTTCCAGACGCATTTTCTCGATTTTCATCCTTTAAACGTCATTTGCGACCTCATGTTCTACTGCATTATTTTGTTCGTCTTCATGAGTACTACCATCCCTCTAAGTTTGTTGTAGCATTTCAGATACACCCTGTATAACTAAAGATAAATATAAATATGTAGCCAACTAGCTGCACTATACCTATACTGAACCTACACGGTTTTAAATGAAAACAAAAGTAATCACTAAGTATTAAAAAATTATTAAATGAAGCCGCTTTAGATATTTACAAAAAAAAAAAAAAAATATTTAAAAAAATTCGTTTATCTAACTTTAGGGATTTTATCCTCCAAAAGAACCTCCAAAACTAATCAAGGAAGGTTTTTATCAGAATAAATATCTATACCAAATTTGAAGCAAATCGGATAATTCTGCAGGAAAAACCCATTTAGCTAAACTAGGGGGATTAGAGCCCCCATTTCCACCCTTTAAAACTAACCAATGAACCTCCAAACCTAATCATGGAAGTGCCTTCTCAGAATGAATCTATATACAAAATTTGAAGCAAATCGGATATTTCTGTCAAGGCTTATCGCGTTACGTATATGCATACATATGTACATACAGAACTTGCGAGTACATTAGCTCTCAGGCTTTGATAGCCTGTGAGCTAAAAATGAATAATCATTATTACAATTTCCTTTTATTAATATTAATTTCACTTTATTGATCGTAATTTTCCAATGGTCAAAAAGTTATTAAGTTTTGTAAAAAAATTCAAGAAATTTAATAACAAGAAACCAAATCAAATGCATAATTTATAAATAACAACATCCTAAATATCGGGCTTGTATAATCCGTTTTCCGTAATTATATTGAAAAGAAACATTGCACAGAAAACCAGTATCAGCGCTTACCATATTTTTTGCAAAAGACGGTAATTTTTCTACACAGCACAAGCGAAAGAAGATATTTACTGAGAAAGCTGAATTTATATATTTAGTTTGTTTATAGGAATGTGATCAATAAAAATATTTATCCTTTCACATAAATGCATTATTTATTGTAAAGTTTCCATGATTTGGAAGCTTATTTATTTTTATATTGAAAATTGTTGAGGTATACTTTAAAATTGTTATATTTCGAAAATTTTATATACACTGGTTATCAAAAATTAAGGAAAAATCACAAAATGATAATTTTCAAATACGCGAACACTCAAAAGGAAATAATATAATTCGAGTAATTACTATCTCTAGAACACAGCTAGTTCATATAACATCTCATTCATCTCACACATGGTCACAAGTGTCACAGTCACTACGGTGAAGCAAAAAAATAGGAAATTCCATACATCTCATTATGAGTCTCAAATGATCACTATATTTGACTCTACTGAGACGTCACTGTGACTGCTGCTTTGTGGCGAGTCACCATGTGACTTTACAATGTAGTTACATTGTGACTCTCATGTGACTGTCATTTGTAGAGTCAATTTCAAAGTCATCGTGAACGCTGCATTGTGATAAGTTACCAAAGAATGTCACTTTAAAGTCACACGATGAGTTTCAGGTGACAGAGAGACTACTGTGAAGTCACCATTGTGATCTTTTGGGAAATGTCTCCATGTGACTATAATATGATATTATTTGGTGACTTATCATAATGCAACGTTCATGATGACTATGAAATTCAGTCTCAAAATGACAGCCACATGAGGGTCACAATTTAACTACATTGTAAAGTCACCTGGTGACTCGTCACAAAGCAGCAGTCACATTGACTTCTCAGTGGAGTCACATATAGTGATCATTTGAGACTCATAATGAGATGTATGGAATTTCCTATTTTTTTGCTTCACCGTAGTGACTGTGACACTTGTGACCATGTGTGACATGAATGAGATGTATCATGGGCTAGCTGTGTGGTACAAATAGTAATTACTCGAATTATATTATTTCCTTTTGAGTGTTCGCGTATTTGAAAATTACAATTTTGTGACTTTTCCTTAATTTTTGATAACCAGTGTATAAAGAGAAAGTTTTTTTTTACTATATTGCTGTTAAATTTGTAATTTTTAGGGAACAATTCTAAAATTTCTGACAAATTCTAAATAAAAAAATTGGGTACTTTTTTGTAAGCCGGTCACAAGTTATAAATCTTCAAGTATTTTTCCTATTGTCATCATTCGTAAGGCCTTCAATTAAAATATAAAAATTTCCATCATTTTATGTAAAATAGATAACTTTCTTCTAAAATACATACGTTAGGAATACATGTCTTTTACTCATTTCTTTTTAATTCATACGTTTAAATACTCTCCTTTTATTAATTCAATTTACGATATAAAATAAATAAATGAATAAGAAAAATAATAAATATTACCATAAGCCAAGACATTTTATTTCATCATCGAAGAAGTGCTTCATTTTTTAGTTTGTTAATATGAGAAAAATAAAAGCTGCTAATGGCTAGAAAAGAAATGCTTGTTTAAAAATATTCGTTTTCATTGCCATGAAGGATAGCGATTAATTGACATTTATTCATGGTAATGGGTAGTATTTACATTAAGCTACTCATAAATATTAAATAGAAACGATATATCTTACCTGTATCTGTAGCAGAGCTTATTTACACATGCATAAAAGTTATAATGCGGCAGCGGTAAACAATCAAAGCTTCACAACTAACACAAAAATGGCGATTTCAGCATCTCTACGTTATTGTTTAAAGAATGGTAGATAGGAGAGCCAGTAGTGTCCGGTTGATGCTGCTACCTAGTGGAAAACGGAAAAATTAAGACATTCGTCATCTTGCCCCGGTCTCCCCTACATTCATTTCAATATGATTGAAATAGTCTAAAACCATTAAAATACATTGAAAACGATTTTTCTCCATAGACCGTAATGTATAGAAATTATTCTGTGTGTCCCCGAAACGAACTAGGAATGCTTCGCAATTCGCTTGCATAGCCGAACATTCAATAGTAAACCTGAATGAAAACTTCACGGAAATTCGTGTATATTTACGAGAGTTAGAGCACGGATAGACAGACGGTAGTCAGACACACCGAATTCTGAACACTATTCAACTATGTTGGAAAGTGTTAAAAGGTGAACTTTCCTTATATTTTTATCTCCAAATGGTCACAGGTTGAAACAAAAATAGTAATTCGACAGGAAATTGGTTTTCTATCAATAAAAAAATAATCTTAGCAATAGTCTTCGTACTAAAATTGTACAAAGATCTGAAATTTTCAATATCAACACCTTTTACCAACTTTTACTTTGGGATACAATATGGAAATACCATTCGGTCAAGTAGTTCAGAAACATTTGAAAGTTTGAAATTTGGAACACAGTGTTAACTCTTATCGGTCGTATGCCACTTTCCACATGACATCTGGACCGGCGCACCACTTTTTTAAAAGAAATATATTTACTTGTACTTTGTGACAACATGTTCAAAAGAAATGTACTACAAAATTTATTTTTAAAATATAGTGGTGCGAACACAATGTAAATATAGAATCATATATAAAAAACTAGCGTCCGCTAAGGGTTAAATGTATTTGCAATAGTTACAAAACATGTTTCAATGAGAGTAGATTTAAAGCATAGCTCACGGATTGTCGGAATGGGCTGTAATTTTGGATTCGGATATTTGAAGCTTCGAGAAATCTATTTCGCTTAAAAAAATTATAGGTTATAATGCATAGTTTCTTTTCGAAAATTCTGTTAATAAAATATGGTGGGTAAATGGTAAAAGTACACAACGGCATTTCTCATTTTAAATTTTATTATGTTAGATTAATTTCAATGTTTATTAACAGTAAAAACCCTGACCAGAGTTCATTACCATCACTTAGTACTTTTACAGTTATTGTCCAAAAATACGATAATACTAGATGTCAGGGAGGATTTTAATTTAAATAACCAGATTTCTAATAAGTTACTAGTTCTATTAAGCGGTATTATTAAAGTTTAAAATTTTTAACATTAATTTTTGAATTTTGTAACATTAAGTTTTACTTATATATGTATTTCACCATCAAGAAATATAATAACGAAGAAACAAACGAAATGCATAATATAGAAATAACTACATTCTAAGAGCATAATCTTAGAAACCCTTTCACAAAATTCCACTGAAAATAAATATTGTAGAAAATGCCAAAAACATTGTTTATCATTTTTTACAAATGAATGAGATTTTTTTTTTTACGTAGGATAGTGAGAAAAAGATAAGATGTTTCTCATGAAAGTTGAATTGATGTATTCTGTTTGTTTTTCAAAAAAAAAAAAAAAAAAAAAAAAAAAAGATCAATCAAAGAAGTTATTTTCTTTATAAAAATGCATTATTTATATCAATGTTTGGGAGATATGGTAGCATATTCATTTTCGTATTGATGATTGTTGAGGTTTATTTTGAAAAGTTTATATTTCTTTAAAGAGCAAAAGTTTTGGATTAAAGGAGGATAATAGCATTGAACTGCTGTGGCGAGGAAGAAAATCTAAATTCTAAAAAGAAAAAAAAAAGTTTTAAATGAAACAAATAATTTATCTGTATATGTGTAACTGTATTATAAATAAGAATATAAATAAATACGTATAAAAAAAGTGGAATTAATTTATTCACTTTTAAAAATAGTATAATACTAGGGAAAAAGAGAAATTTAAAGAAATCAAATATGTTTAAAAAGGGAAAAAAAGGTAAAAAGAAGCAATAGCGCTAATTAAATACTGAAAATGTGTATATCAAAGAAACGTTAAGAGGAATGGAACTGTATTTACAATAATATAAAACACGTAGTTAAATCTTACAATTGAAAAAAAAATATATAAAATTATCGGATTTGTTTAAAAAACTAATTGTTAGATGATGCAAAGTAGTTTATCTTTTCAAATAGAAAAAAAACCCCTTCAAACTACTTTCGATCATACAAGATGTGGTTATTAATTTCCAAGACTGTAGAAACAATTATTAAAATTTAAAGTTCGTTTTTGGTTATCACGTGACTGCGTGCAATATCTGCACTGAGCGTCATTCTCGTTTTACTTTCAGGTGTTGAAACACGCAAGCAAACGGTCGATGGGAAATCACTGTTGAAGATCTGAAAGTCAGGGAAAGGGAATAAGCATTAAATGTTGTGTGAAATTGGTTATAGGTGCTTGCGAAACACGTTAACGGGACTCAGGACCCTTAAAGCTTCAAAATTTTTGAAATTTTAATTTTTTTAGATCTTAAACTACTATATTTTCTGAATATTTTGATATAATTGTTTCCTTGAAATTCCTATTAGAACAGAAGTTATGGCTTTTAGAATTATACCCGCCCACTAGCTGAAGCGACGTTTCAGAAACGTTCAAGTCATTTTTCTCCAAATGACGTTTTTGGGCATAGCGCGCAGGATATCTCAAAAACTTCTGAATATTTTTTCATGCAATTCAAAACATATGTTTAATATTAGTCTGTATAAACTGAACCTGAAATTTCATTTTTATTGTTTAAAAAATATTTTTTAGGTGATTATACTGTAAAAAGTTCAAAATTTTGTATTAGCTAAATACAACTTTGTATTAAAAATATAAAAATGCTTTTAATACAAATTTATTTAGGTTCAGGGTAATTACCATAGTCTGAAGTATAATTAGGCATGCAAAATTTTATTCTAGTTGCAAAATTTATTTTGTAATCCTGTGCGTAAGCTGTTATACCAATTTTCTGCTCAGAAAATGTCTGACAATTTATACTAATTAGCGCCCTTTATATAGGATAACTTGAGGTGAGATGCCGTATTGTACAAGATGCCGAATCACGTAGTTTTCATATGCGCAGGCATTGTAGGGAAACGCCGCTCATTTGTAAGGAAGGGTGTTCCCTACTAATATTTTAATTTCCGTTTGCTTTCTTAAAAAAAAATTAATTGTACTCTTTTATTGCTATTTCGTCTTAACACTTCCGGTAAGTGTCAAAAATCTTTTACATGACTTCTTTATTTGCTTATATAAGTCGTAGTTTAAACACCAGAGAAATAAATTTGATGTTTTTAGAGAGTACTAGTACCTGGACTTTCTGCAAAGAATTAAATGGTGGCCGGTTGCCACTTCTTCCCGTGAGTAAAGGGAGGGGGGGCGGGGGCAACCGGCGTCTTACCCAATACTTTGGGGTGAGTCAACGAAAATTTTTGGGGGTAAGATGCCGATTTTTTTCCCTTGGGGTAAGATGCCGTTTATTTACCGTTGCGGTCAAATGCCTGGTTGTTTCTTCATTGTTTAAATTACTCTTGTATATTAACTAACTTGTCAACAATTTTAATCAGATAATTTAAATCAGTGATTAAAGCGTGATTTTAATCAACTAAATCATTAATTAAAATTATAAATTTTCTAAATGTTTAAAATGACATAAAGAAATATTAAAATCAAAGGTGAACATAATTTGAAATGTTTCTATATGTATTCTGTTATATAAATAAACTATATTAGCCTTTAAAACTTTAAACTTTAAATTAGCTTATAAATAATTGTTTAATAATTATTAATTTTAATCATTGTTAAAAATTTGATGTTAAATGCAGTTATAAATATTTTTAATAAATGTAAATATCGGTATAGTCCAGTCAAATTAGTTTTTTTTCTGGACATAATTATGAGAGTTTTGAAACTTGGTAATATAGTTTGGGAGGGTCTACTAATGAACATACTAAAAGTCCTGATAGATGAGGGGTGAGCGCAAGGGGGAGGGGGTAAAAGAAGGTGCCATTTTTTGGTTTTTTGTTAATATCTCATAATCTATAAGTCCTACAGAAAAATTTCTAATACAAAAGTTACCGAGAATTAAATTCTCTACAAAAACGGTTGCATACATTTTTCTCTAGAAGCCATAGTTAACGAGATAATCGCATTCAAAAATGAAGGAATTTGCCGAAAGTCACACCAGTGCCAGAGAGCGGGTCAATAGAACTTGCGTTGCGTCTATTTAACTTAAATTTAAATGACTGTTAATAAATGTTGTGGTCAGGTGAATGGAAGCCTGAACAATAATTTCGACAAATGACATATTTCTTAACTATAGATTATGTTATATAGATTATATGTTCCGTAATCGGGTTTGAAGTCATTTTAAAAAGCTTGGATTAACGCCAATTTCATTTCCTTCTGTAACGTTTGTTTGGTATACTTTTTTTTTACATAGATTACAGACATGTTTAGCCTTCAATCCATCAGGACCAAAGAGGAATACGACAAGTGTGTTCGATAGAGCTATTTCACGATTCGACGCAGTGACAAGTTTTGAACAGGAGTTTGTTTGACATAACCATTGAGCAAAAACTAATGCTATCTATGAAATGCTCTGTTGGGCTCACACATATACGAGCAATAAGTGGGGTCTGGGCACCACAGCTACCTTTCATATTTCTACCGCCCTAGAAGAATTCTGTGGTTTAATTCTTTCTTCTGGTGAACAACATGAGCATTTTCGTGAAGCTCGAATGAATAGAGATGCTGCGGATATCTCCAATCTTTCAACTTGATTTGAAAATCACCCGCCCTTTCCTCAGATATATATAATTATACCAATATCTTCTGGGGTTATTGGAGATGGAACTATCACCTGCTTCAAAACTTTGAAAATCGGGAGTAAGATGATTCAGGTGTCTAGAAAATGTTACTAAGGCTTAACATTTTTGCCTACAACCAGTTGTACACTGAATGAGGTTTAGTATTGCCCCAGGGGCAACAGGATTGGTTGTTGTGATAGGCACTGACGTATGAACGAGCTTACGTTTCCAACCCCAAATCTCAGGAGACAGTTCATTTCCCTGCCACAGCTGTATCTGTAAGCATATATTTTTATCTGAAGAATTAAGCCTATGAGAAGAACGAGTATATCCACATCCTGTCCAACAACAGTAACGTTGTCACTTTCACTCAGTGCATCTACAGCAATCTGAACAGTCAGAGTGGTGGCATTATTAGGAATTTGCTGTCATGAGACTCCTTTGTCATTTAAATTAGAGGATAGAATGGGAATCAACATTGTCTTATTGTTCTTATTTCAGAGAAACTGATTTTGGGAACTCTAATGACAGTATGTTCTTCAAAATATATGTCAACTGAAGTTTTCACTGAGCACCTTCTATTTTGTTCAGCTACTTTATTACTGTTTACAATGTCAGTATATCCATTGAAAACAATTCTGAGTCCCTTTCCACAATAGTGTTTCTTAACGTACTTTATTTAGGTGTTGCAAATTTCTGTATTGTTGATTCCTTCTTCCACACCACCTCATATAACAAGAAGCCACCATCCACAACTATTGTTTGTTGTTGGTATAATATCTCACCTGATTGTTCAAATATTTGATACAAAGCACCTTTTTGTCATGGACATTCCGCAATCATTGAAAAGAGAGAGAGGATAAGAAGTCGATTCATATTGTAGGTAATTTGCTAAATCATCATTACTACGTTTGCTCAAGGAAATCCGTTGGAATATAACTAGAGGATCCACAGTTTTAGTAGTATCATGAAATTTTATTGAATTGTGCATACGGTTGAGTGATTGTGCTATACCTTTCCGAGTTAGTTTCCCATCTGAGTAACATTTGTTAGACACCTGAATCATCTTTTTACTCCCGATTTCCAAAGTTTTGAAGCAGGTGATAGTTTCATCTCCAATAACCCCAGAAGATATTGATATAATTATATCTATCTGAGGAAAGGGCGGGTGATTTTCAAACCAATTTGAAAGTTTAGTTTGGAGATATCCGCAGCATCTCTATTCATCCGAGCTTCACGAAAATCCTTATGTTGTTCACCAGAAGAAAGAGTTAAACCACAGAATTCTTCCAGGGCGGTACAAATATGAAAGGTAGCTGTGGCGCCCAGACGCCACTTATTCCTCGTCCATGTGTGAGCCCTACAGAGCATTTCATAGATAGCATTAGTTTTTGCTCAATGATTATGTCAAACAAACTCCTGTTCAAAACTTGTCGCTGCGTCGAATCGTGAAATAGCTCTATCGAACAAACTTGTCGTATTCCCCTTTGGTCCTGACGGATTGAAGTCTCAACATGTCTATAATCTTAATAAAATAAAGTATACCAAACAAAAGTTACAGAAGGAAATGAAATTGGCGTTAATCCATGCTTTTTAAAACGACTTCAAACCCGATTATGGAACATATAATCTATATAACATAATCTATAGTTAAGAAATATGTCATTTGTTGAAGTTATTGTTCAGGCTTCCATTCACCTGACCGCGACATTTATTAACGGTCATTTAAATTTAAATTAAATAGATGCAGTGCAAGTGCCATTGACCCGCTCTCTCGCACTGGCGTGACTTTCGGCAATTTTTGTCATTTTTTGAATGCGATTATCTCATTAACTATGGACTCTGTAAAAAAATGTATAAAATCTATTTTGTAGAGAATTTAATTCTCTTTAACTTTTGTGTTAGAAATTTTTCCGTAGGACTTATGGATTATGAGATATTAACAAAAAAACAAAAAATGGCACCTTCTTTTACCCCCTCCCCCTCGCGTTCACCCCCCATCCATCAGGACTTTTAGTATATTCATTAGTAGACCCTCCCAAACAATATTACCAAGTTTCAAAACTCTCATAATTATGTCCCAAAATGACCCAAAATCTGCCTAATTTGACTGTACTAGTAGTATATAATATAGATTTAAACAACTAGGGTCTACTGCCCTCTACGAGTTACGATCCCCAACTTCCATCAAGACAATGCAGCAGAAAATACGCTAATTTGATCTGCTTTGAAAAGATAACGGATTAAATTTCTTACTACGATTCAGAAGATGAGGCTTTTTTAAAGTGAATGAGGATCAATGTTCAGAGTGTCTAGCAGAGTGCAATAAAACGTCTGAAAAATGTTATTGGATCAAATGTATTCAGTGAAACTGTTGGTTATATAAAAGTTCCTTAAAGTTCCTAAATATATGTGCAAATCTGTGGAAGATCTGAGTTATAGCTGAAAAGAACAAATGAACATATGAAAAACACCAACAAATAAGCTGCACACTAAAGCACTTTATCAAAGTGGCTTTGTCGTATTTAAGCTTGTTATAATGTTTAAAAATAGGCATACTGAAGAGCCATAATTCTTTTAAATGTTAAGTAGAAAATAACTTATTTTTCCAATATTAGTTTTCCCTTTTATTAAATTGCCATCGTTTGTTATATTCATATTTTTGTAATTTCCTCATATTAAGTAAGTTAACAACTTTAGTATGTCTAAAATATTAAAGTTACTTTTATTCGTCCTGTGATGGTGTTTGGTGTACCCTGGTTCACAAACATGTAAAAATTCAACACAGAATTTTAGAGGACTTAACTTCTTTTATTATGAGTTTTAAGAGGAGGGCCGTGAACATGCAGAGAAAAGGGGAGAAGTTCGTAAGTTGCCCAGGGGCAGGCCCCACAAGGGGGAACGCTTGACGTCTGCAGCGCTCAAGATCAGAAGCGATAGTGATAAAGATTTTGTTACAATTACTCACGAATTGGCGAGCATAAGATAACCAAATGTAAGATATTGGAGATAAACACGAATAGGGCAGACAAAGAATTTCAGTAAAAATCAGGAAGCTTTACATTGAATTAAGTTATACGCCATGGTGGGCTTATAGGTTTGCTAGATAATAAAATTCTTGTGGTTAGGCGGGGTAACTGAAAAATAGCTAAACACGTGATATCATGGAAGACGGTAGTATTTCGAGTGACGCAGCCTTAAGCCTAAAATCGTATCGTATCGTATCGTTAAAATCGTATCGTATCGTATCATAGAATTCGTAGATGGCGGAACTCATATATACAGCTAACTCGACATCAAAGAAAACGCGAAAAGCCGCCTTTTAATAACTCAGCAGATATATGTCTTATTGTTCTGAATTTTCTAGAACAGTCTTATATCTGCAGTCTAATCGTATACTGAAATTTTTGCATTTCTACGTGCAGTATATTTTGAGATCTAAATAGCCATTTTTAAAGTGAAAACGTTGGTATAATATCGAGGAAGTTCCTAATTTGAAAATCTCGAAAACGGTTCTAACGATTATTTTTAAATTGATACATAATATAAATGTGATTAAGGCGAGGTGAATAACACTTTTCTTTTTTCTGGGAAAACTCTCGTTCGTTAAATAATTCGATTTTTTTTCTCTCGAAAATGACACGGGCGATTTTTTAAAAATCAAATAAATATGTTTCAGATGAACCAAATAACAATTTACTTGTTTCCAGCAAGACTCTTGTTCGTTTTATAATGCGCATGAAAAATCGGACTATATTTCTTCGCCATTCTATGGAAATTTCACCGAAAATGCATGACACTGTATTCATACACACGCTTTCTTTTTAACCACTTTTGGGGAGAAAAATTTTGTCTTCCCACTGGCTGAGTGGCTAAGGGCCATCGTTTACTGACCTTAAGATAGGCAGTTCGATACACCGTGATACGTGTTTTCACATGTGAATGTTTTTTTTTTTTTTTTTTTTTTTAAGTCTGCTAGTTGACCATTATTCTCAGTTCCTTTGTAATTTTTTTAATTGCTATTAAGTTAAATAAAATTACAATTATAATGACGCCAATTTGATGATGATTATTTCTTGGCAATTTTTCAACAATAAAAATATTACCATAAACTTTATAAATATATTTAATTTCAATCACTTTACAAAAAATATACATTAATAATTATTATTTGAATATAAATCACACGATCAGAAACGTAAAAAAATAATTCATTTCAGCTCTTCTTTTTATAATTACTTGTACGTTACAAATTTAACCACAACTGTCTGTATTAGTCAGCAGGGGATATTGTAGTTATCTGGGAAAATAAAGAGTGAGAAGCAAAAAGTATGAAAAAAATTAAGGCTCAGTTCTGTATTACTCATGGAGTATGCATTACTTATTGTCGGTTGAGAGGCCAAGGGAATTCATTTCTATTTTATTCTTTTTTTATCTCAACGAAAATCGCTGGCGGTTAATATTTATTGCTATACACATGTCTGTGTGAAGTTAAAAGATAAAGGAAAGGAAAAGACAGAAATGTTGCTTGTAGTTTACTTGAACCTTTAAAGTATTAATATAATTCAGAGTAGTGTGAGGGGGGTAGGGAGTGAATGAATACAGAAGTATGAAATAAAGTGTAAAATGTAAAATTCAAATTAAATATTTTATATGAGGGGGGGGGGGGGATAATGAAAAAACAAAAAAGAATAATTAAAGTTAAATGTTGATTTTCGAGGGGGGAAGGGAAGGTTTTGAATGAATATATAACGAAAAACCGTTATACGTCCCATTATGTTTTATGCTGCTTCACAAAAATTAGTGTCTACATTGAAACTTCACAAGGTATCTTACCCCTAGATAGTTGGCCATCATCCAATGGGAATGGGTAAGATGCCGAAATGGAAGTGTTTACAAAAACAAAATTTTTTATGCTTTATATAATATCTGTAAAATAAAATAAGGTTTTAAATGATACATAAGGGTGTAAACTTCAACAAGAAATCTATAAATAACAAATAAAAATAACAGGCAGATTTTTAAAACAATAAAGTTAAAAACTACGGCATCTTCACCCAATTTACCCTATTAATTCAGAATCCTGCAATTTTTTAAATACATCAAATGAAAGAAAATATTTATATCTTTCATCCCAATAAAAATTATGTTTTTTAATCATATACATTTTAAATGTTCAAAATGGTTTATTTTTTATGTTTTCCAATGTTAAGAGTCCTGAGATCCCTTACATGTTGCAGCAAGTGTAATATTCCAAGAGCCGACAGCACAAAAACGTATGCTATCAAGCACAAGGAAAAAAACCTTTATTTTATGGGAGAGTAGAAGTAGGGGAATCTAATGATCCATGTCTGCCGGAAGTGAAGTGGTGCATAAGCCAAAAATTAATACCACCAGTGGTTGACTCGTAGGATTATCATTGTGTTTGTCCTACAAACAAAGGTATGAAAACATGGATGATAGTTGTAGGACAAACACAATGCTAAACCTACGAGTCAACTACTGGTGGTATTAATTTTTGGCTTACGCACCCCTTCACTTCCAGCAGACATAGATCATTAGATTCCCCTACTTCTACTCTCCCACAAAATAAAGGTTTTTTTTGTGTTTGATAACATAGGTTTTTGTGCTGTCGGCTCCAAGAGCCGACAACACAAAAACCTATGTTATCAAACACACACACACACACAAAAAAACCTTTTATTTGTGGGAGAAAAAACACACACATATGAATTTAGCAAGTTGGTGGCGGGATGTAAAAGAGAAACCACAACTATTCAACAAGATCACACAATGCATGAGGTTTATAGAAACAAACGAGTACATCTTTTCAAATCCAGAGCCATTCTAGTCCGACTCCATCACTAGGGTGTAGCATGGAGGGAGAAACGGGTTATTAGCGGGTGCCAGAAACTTCTATCACTTTTGAATTTTTATCTTGTGCATCTCTCCAAACTCTTGTATGCGCAAATTGTAAATAGTAGGTGTGTTATAATGTGTTTCTAATTATGATGTTCAATATTGTGTGTTTAATGTACTGTGAAATCCCTGTAAATCCATAAAAAATGTAAATAATTATGCAATCACATTCAAATGATCCTCATGTAATCACTACACACAGTCATGTAAATAGTAGGTGTTTGATATTGTGTTGTAATGTGTTTCTAATTGTCATGTTAAATATTGTGTGTTAAATGTACTGTGACGTATATATATCCAAGAAAATTGTAAATAATTATGCAATCACATTAGGTGAAATGATCCTCATGTAATCACTACATACAGTCATATATCTCGATGTGAAATCTTCGGTTCGCCCAGAAAAATTGGGTAACCAATTGTGATTGTAATTGTAAATCTCATAGTAACCGAAATAAATCTCAGCAGCTTGATCAGGGACCCGACGCTCCCTCTCAGACTCTGGTTGAGAGTCGGGAGGTGTGGATGTGGTCTACCCCTCGGGATTGCACTAACACTCTAAAGCGAAAGCTGAGTTCCCGAGGTGGTCATCGCTCTCATCGCTGTCGGCTCTTGGAGTATAAGGAGAAAACGCATTTTCACGTTCTCACGTTTGTGGACGGTTTCGACGTTTTCGTGATGGCCATAAAAACATCGAAGATGATACGCATGCTGGAAATGAATATCCGTACGTACTCCTGAAACGATTGAGAAAGTCCGAAACCTTGTCACAGACTATTCGACTACTCGCCGACGAACCGAATATTGATAAGGAGGTGATTCGGCAAATTTTGACGCAAGACCTATAGAGAAACGCAAGGTTTGCGCGAAATTCGTTCCTCTCTGTTTATCAGAGGAACAAAAACAATTTAGAATTGAAGCTTGTGGTGAAATCATCGACAGTGTTTATGAAACTGAAAACATTACTAAAGGGAACAAGATTTCTGGATACTGATAACATCAAGGAAAACGCTACGTCCGGAATTAAGCCTGATTCCCTAAGATGGTCTGCCAAAATGTTTCTAACAATTGTACAGCCGCGCGCAAAAGTGTATTGCATCATACGGAACTTACTTCGAAGCATATTAAACAGTTATATACATTCATATTTCAGAAGTTATTTCACCAGTTCTGGAAATTAATAGCCACACCTTGTATAATGATAAAGAATCCGTTAATCGAAATTTTATAGCTATGATTTAAACAATAATTAATTTTTATACATAGATAAACACTATTTACATTCTGAAATTTTCGCGCAAGTGGAAGTTCGAAAGTGCAAGATTTCTAGAGAAAAATTCGAATAAAAAGAAACCTACAAAGAATGTTATCTAGTATGTTGTGACCATCACAAAACTTTCCTTTATATAAATCAAATTGTCTGCAACCAAAATAAAATGACAATCTATACGGTTCTTGAGATCTTGCTAACGCGGAAATCATAAAAAACAGAGCCTTGCGTTAACACTTGTTGAGCGGTGCGCAATCCTCAAATATAATAAGGTTTGATTTATGTTAAGATCTAGTTGAATATAATGTCTGGTGAAATTCCGTGCATTAGTCCCTGAGATATGGCTATTGCGGAAATAGCGAAAATGGAGCATAGTAGAGCCAATTGCTGACCAATTTATACCAAAACCTAATCGGTACTAATTTTTACCAATATCTATATGATGATGCATCATATATTGTCCTTTTATTCTATTTTTAAATTAATGTTCACTCTTTTTTCCTTTTATTCAATCAATCATAACTGGATTCGTTAAAATGTAATCTCATGGTGAAATATATTTTCGTGTTTCTTTTCTCTTTTCTTTCATGCGGAAGTACAATATTATATAATAAACATTAAATTATCATTTTTCTTTTCGTTAATCTATATCTGCAATTCAATAAATTATATGTAAAGATTTACGATAATTGCATTCCTGTCATTTCGATATTAATTTTATACTAATCTAGTTTTATTTATGTGATTTATGTGGGTAATTTCATTACTTTGTTTATAAAATAAAGCAATCATTTTTATTAACAAGGGGATTTTATCCATTTTTTGCATTATAACTCAGGCAATAAATTTAATCATAAAATATGATATGTCATCTGTAATATTATATAGATTTTAACGTATTGTAAATGTTTCGGTAGGGTTGCTTGAGGTAATTTCGCGATTTTGTCTTTATCAATTTATTCGCCAATAATTTAAATTCGCTCCCATTGCTTTTCTATGCAACGTATAATTTTGGCGTTTGTTTAAGCTCTCATATTGGCTTGGTATTCCAGTGGATGTTGGCATGCGATTGATATGTAAGTGTATCATCATTCGACCTGATACTCTGAGTCTGAAAAGACACATGCTTGTCTAATGGACCACCCCATCAATTTATTTTGTTCACGAACTTCAATAAAAATTACATCTTAATCTTTTAAAATCTGTTTGCAGTTAATTTGTTGGGATTGAAGCCAATAAAATAGGTTCTTGCGCAAACGTATGTACTCATACTGTACGACCCGGCTAATTTAAAATCAGATGTATGGGACTTCCTCCCTATACATCATAATCTAACAAAATCCGAAGTCTGATTAAATTCAGTACATTAGTTCTTGGGATAGAGCGCCCACAAAGTTTGTGTCACATACGGTCAGACATGCTTAAAGGTAAGCATTTTACAAAAACTGTCAAATCGTGTTCAGGACCTTCGAAAACGTATAAATCCATAGAAAACCGGATGTCGAAATTTTTCACGAACCCAATACTTGTAACTTGTAAAGATGGAAGAAAGTAAGAAATGGGAGATGCATGAGTAACATAAATATGTAATTGAATACAGAACTCAATCTGTCTGGGTAAATAGAAATTGTTGGAAATATTCATTAAAATAACTGTTAAATAGTATTGAATAATTTTTCATGATTTTTTCAAAGTAATTCCTGTAAAAGCAAAATAGCCCCAGAGTTACGCTACATGAATTGTCTACAGTAATAAATTTTAGTAATCTATCTTTACGCAATTATTTGTAGATCTTTAAATATTTTAAAAAAAAACTGGAACAAAATTATAGCATTTTGTATGTGTTTTTATAATTTTTTCATCGTTTCCCGTTTCACACTTTGCTCTCTGAACACATGATATGTGAAATAAGTTTTATTACTAATTGTCTGAAAATTATAATACAATATTAAATGATAAAGCATCGAAAATAAGTTATAATCGGCGTCATTCATATTCATGAAAACTACTCCGCAATACTGATGAATATTTAATTTAATAGCATAAACGTCGCTAAGTAAATTGTAATGAGGTAAAGAGAAACACACATATTACGACACTGTTTAACTCCTTAAACTGTGCATGAATGAAATCACTCGCATAAATTTAATTCATATGCAGATTTTGAGCTTCAGATTACATTTTCGTGCCATCCGTATCCGTTATAAATGCATAATTTAACATTATGAATGTTTTAATTACTGAAGTTATCAAAATTCAATACTTCGTAAAGAGTTTCCTCAAATTTCTGGTATAAATGGTGTGATGTATAAAATACGAAATATTTTCTTGACAAATTAAATTCCTTTTGTTCCTCTGACTTTTTTTTGTTGTTAAGGGAGAAATAACACTATTGACAACACTAATGCGTACAAAACATGAAATAGTCTACCTGCGCTATGTAACGCCACACATAATAACAACAATAAAACGATTCATTTTCTTTTAAAATATAAGATTAAAAAAATTGAGAAGTGCCGGTCAAACTTTCGCTTTGACGTAATGATGTTAAAAGATAATGGCAGAGTAAGTTGTAACTATCCTTTAAGATGTGTATATTTATGTACAATAATATTTGCGTGTGTGTAGTACTATACTTACATAAACACACAGGCACACACACACACACACACACACACACACACACACACACAAAAAAAAAAAAAAAAAAAAAAAAAAACAGACGTGTACGAGTGCCACCATGCATATGTGCTGAATTTTCATCGAAAATCACTCTATTTGGACATTTACTATATGTATTATGACTCTTATTAATGATAAAGAAGCGCCTCGCACCTTTTTTATAACGAAAAGAAGCTCAACACTTGAGCTTAACTTTCTGTGGTATGAACTTGATGGATAAGATATAAGACTGACTTTTAGAGAAATGTAATTATTGCACTTACAAAGCTAAAGTAAATTGGACAATTGCATGAAAAATATCACTACGCTTATACAGACAAATAATAATTCTATCTTAAAACTAAGTAAAATTAAGTACAATTCCTAAGTAATTTGGTAAAATTCAGATCTTAGAAGAAACGGGAACAAAATCTCCTTTGTATACAAGAAATTAAAAAATATATAAAATAGAGAAACAAAAACAAATAAATAAAAAATAATAAAAAACAAAATTAGCAAAATATTTCTCTATTCTAAAAAAAGTAACTTACGCTGTCACCGCCGCCGCCGCCGGTTTTGAATGTTTTGTGACCGGAGGTCTTTCTTCGTTAATATTAAGAAAAATACTGCATACAAAAATATGAAAATCAACGGTATTTTAGAAAAATGCTTGATAAATACGCTGATGCAAGCAGTTTTCAAATCGAATAATTATTTTAAGAGATATTTAATGCTAAAGTTGGACAAAATAGTTCCATTAAAAAAGTTTTATAGGAGCAAACGTTATACATGGGAATTAATTCATTTTTAGATCATTTTATACGTTAGAATTTCCCGGTGTGCAGACTGCATTCACTTTTTTAATTTGACTCATTTTTTTGAGGACTTATTTCTATTTAAAATTCAAATTTTCTGCATTTCGAGAGGTATTTTTTACTTATTTTAGAAAATGGTATTAATTTAAACTGTTGCCATCCGTATAAACAGCGCAAATAATAATGTTTGCTTTAAATTAAAAATTTATTTACCGGTGACTATTATTAACAGAAAAAAACTTTCAAATTAGAATGAAATAATTACGTATGAAAAGCAGGAACTTATTGAAAATTACTTCATAAAAACTATATTTACACGTGAATTTGAAAAGAGAAAGGATATTGTAAAATAATAAAATCATTAACATGCGTTAGACGTCTTAAATAGGAGAAATTACGTCACATTTACGTCACATTACACTTATTACGTAAAATTAAGAAAACGTAGTATTGCAAAACAGTTTAAAATTAAAAATTGCGCGAGACATTAATTTGATATTTTGAGATTATATTTCTAAGATTAATATTAATTTTATTAAACGCGTTTAGACTGCTTTCGAACGACTATTTAGTAATTTAATAAAAATAAAAAATATTACAAGCTGAAAATGAAGTGTCATCAACACAAAATATGATTTGAAAGAGAAAAATTTGTGAAGCACAAAATAAAGAAATAGCGTAAATGGTTTAGTTAAGATTCGTTAACCTTCTGTGTCGTTTCCGTCAAAAGAAGGCATTGGTATTTGTAAAATATATTTGCATTTTGATGCAGATTTCCTTATTATATTAGCTTATTTTGAAATGTTTAATTGATTTTATATAATCAAAGACGAGAACAGCCATTGTATCTTTTAACAGCAGGTGAATTTTCCTTAAAATTCCCCAATCGAAGAGAAATGAATAGAAACTCATTTATAGGCAAATCGGCAGTGTTTTTTAAATTATAATTCAATCTTTCAAAATCTTTATAAATCCGATCAAATTAGCGTGCTTTTAGAGACTGCGGTGTCTGAACGGGGGTTGGCGAGCGTAGCTTGTAGGGGGCCGAGCCCCCTACTAAAATAAAAAATAGAAATGTAAAATTAGATTGTTGAAAATTGTATTGAACTCAACACAATGATTCAGCTAGGAAGTTTTTAAAAGTAAGAAAAAATAAACTTTAAAACATCACACATATAATCCATACAATACCAAATGATTCTTACGAACATAGATATACTTATGAAATCTTTCTTCTGTCCATACTCTGTAAAATTTATGAAAGAATTCAAAAACCAGAATAAAGTGCATAACTGAAATAAAGATATATTCTTTATGCAAATCAATACTGCTTTATAATCGGCAGAAGAACAATACTGCTAATAGATATAATAAAGCGTGAAACAAAAGATCGTTAAAAAAAACTGTGTCTGTAGTCCTGTAACTCCTTTAAAAATAGTGAAAGATTCTGTTAACCTTTGACAAACGATTATAAATGATATAATATCAATATTAGACATCCATAATTACGTAAAACACATACTGATATCATTCATCGATAACTGATCCTTGTGTATTGATTCAAAAAAAGTGCTTAAACAAATAAATAAAAAAAAATTGTCAACAAAGATAATAACAAAACAATTAAAATAGGTAATGAATTAGAATATATAGGATTGAGATTGAAAATTATATGGTTTCCACACTTAAAACGAATAGCGCTGAAAATAGCTCATTTCAACTCAAACACATGCAAAATTAAATATACTAAAAGAGGTAAACGCAGATATCTTTTAAAATTATAGTATGAGAAGGTACTAGTAACACAAACAGAATATGGTGTTCAGATTAGGTTATCAGATCTAAACTTTCATGGTTTAAGAAAATTAAATGTAATACAAAAATCAGAATTATTAGCTTCAGCTGGTACTCAAAAAGCTACATACATAAACAGTAGCGCTAGAAATTGTAACACATATTCCCCCAATACACATTTTCTAAGAAATACAATATTACAATTTATAATGAAAAAAGCTCCATCATATATAATTCTCGAATAATGAAAATATTAGGTAACAGATTTCAAAATTCGAAAAAAATTTATATATTAGTAATCCAACTAATCCAATACATAATATAATATTAACCCTTAAATGCCGGATGTTGCTTTTCGGCAACATACCCAATTTAGTCTCTAAAATACTATTAGAATAATATTGAGGCTTTAATACCTAATGTTGCCAATAAAATACATTCTGAAAATATTATTAAATCGATTTTCAACATGTAGATGCTAACACTTGTGCTGTTTAAGAATAAAAATGGATTTTTTTTTTCAATTGTTGCTACTTGTTCTTTTTGTTTTGTTTGGAAGCTTGCGAAATACCCTATTCTGTTCTGAAGTGAGCAAGTAAAATTTATTTCTTATTATAGTTCCTAAAATTCTTGCGTGTTTAATATTATAGAATTTTATCAAGGGAAATTATGTTTTCAATTAAAAACCAGTATTGCCGATTAGTAACAAACTGTTTTTTAGCCGCAAACCATACTTAAAATAAAATATGATATTTTTAAGTATTTTACCCATGATTTATTTTAAAAATGAAAGCCTAAAAACATTATTACAAAGATTTTTGAAAAATCAGGCATTTAAGGGTTAAATTGAATACACAGGATATTTCAAAATTCAACCGAAAAATTCAGAGAGCTGATAAAAGGCATCAAAAGGGTGAAAAATTACCATAGAACATGGGATCGCAAACCACGAATTTAGTCACAAATATAGGGTGTTCCATCCTAACTGTACTTCCATTACGGTAATAATTGTGAGAAAAATCAAAATATTACAATGAAAATGCAACAATGTGTGCCTTATGTTGTGTGAAACATCAAATAACATCACGAAAAGTTCTGGAAATACAACGTTTTATCTTTATATGTTAATCAAATAATCCAGTACGAAATGGTATAAACGTTTGAATAATATCATAATTCTTTTACAGTTATACAAATACCATCTACATGTCATTTTTAAAATTGGAGCTAATTCCAATGCAACAAACATCTAATTTTTTTACAAGTATAAATATACTGATTTTGACGATTTATGGTGATAGTTATTGGCTCAAGTATCTTGTTCACAATGTTGTTATTATACTGTTATTGTTAATATTACTTACTACAGACATATTATTCATATTTTTCCCACATATTATGTTTTATTATTTTTTGTAAAAATCTAGTGTCAATTTGTGACATATATTATGAGAATACTTTATAATTTGTCAACTTTTATAAACATTTTCAAAAATTTTAACCAATAAAATAAAGGCCTATTCTGCCTGGCTGTAAACAACAGCTGTTCGGTTGGATGTTCTCTTTATCGGTTAATATTTCGTAAATATCTTCATATTTAAAGTCAAAAGTAAATTGACAAAAATAAAACTCACTTGGTGTTAACTGGATAATTTGGTGAAATGTATATTCAAACCTGTTCTTGCTCTCTCTCTCTTTTCACTCACAAATTTGGTGGAATAATGACACCTTTTAGTAGAGTGTGATTTTTGATAATTAAATGTACAGACCAATATCTGAAATGTAACATTTCATAAAATAAACAAATTATTTACTAACTTCGTAACAATGTTTGCTCAAAAACATTTAAACTCACATACATATACTTTAACAAACACACAAATACTTCGTATTGCACACACGCACAATCGTGTATTTTAACGTTGAAAAATAGTGTGCATCGCTCTGTACATGATTTCTTTTTAGTATGTTCACAAAAATATCATTAAATATCAATTTTCAAAATCATTAAATATGCATTTCTTCCATTAATACATAACAATATTCGTAAATGTTTTATATAAAATACACCAAATACGTGTATAACATCCAAACCTTAAATTTGTTTCATACGTAATCCGATTTATCAAAGTTCTATTTAAGAAGTACATAGGAAGTGGTTGGAAACAAAGATATAAGTTCGAAATTCTCAATACGTATGACCTTTCATAGTAAAAAATATTTTGAAAGGATAATCTTAAACATCCTTCTATACTTTTGAACTTAAAGCCTTGTATAAGTGTCACTTTATTGAAACATTTATCGCATTCACGGAATTATAATATATAACAAACTTAGAAGCAATTAAGATATTCAATGGAGGATTTCAGTTGAGCTCAAGAATCTTCGGTCAAAGTTTATTATTATTTTTTTTAACTAATTGATTCAATTTTAAAAACTAGAACTAAATTTTCTAACCTCCAATACTTGGTGTTCAATCTGATGCATTTTAGCTGTCATATATTTTTAAACTAATTCTTGTAATCAAGCGTGAAGTATTGCGGAAAACCTTTAGATTTTTAGTATTAACGTGAAAATAAAAAATCCCAAGTTTATTAAAAGGTGTATACAAAACGTTGTAAAGTTAAAAACTAAACAACTAAATACTTGTGAAACCTAAAGAACTTTTGAAATATAAGTCGACTTGGCTTTCATCTTTAAAATTTGAAGAGAATTTTAACAACTGTATCCTGAAGATGGTCGTGGATGATGACCAAAACGTTGATTGTTATAATTTTATTTTAATGTTTGTTTAGTTTATAACTTCGCAACATATTGTATACACCATTTAATAAACTTGCGATTTTTTACTTTCACGTTGATATTGAACTTTTCATGGTGTAAATGTCCAGTTATTTTATACTTTAGTATTTTTTTCGCGTTATAACTTTCTATGCATTGTTTTACTTTATACACATTTACTGTTCGTTTCTTACATTTTACAGAATTACGAACACCACATTCGACACCGTATATGCTTGTAGACAACGTTTAACAAGGACATTTTTATTCAGTATTAGTCCCAAAATTTAATGCGGTAATTTATCTTAAATAATCTTTGAATAAATGTATGATGAGTGTTTTGAACTAATTTATTATATTATACGATAAATTCTAAGACTTTACAGAGTATTTTTTTAATTCAATTTACTTGTAAATATTTCTTTTTACCAATTATAATTGGCAAGTTTTCATCTAGTATCTGGTTAAAAACTTTTGATGTAATTATGCATGCTATAGAAACTCAACGCTTTTAACTTCGCTGTAGTTCGTTTGTTATACCAGAACTATTCTAGAATTTAGTTCTCCAAAAGCTTATTTCTAAAACGCAGAGAACCACTTTAGTAAGTGAACACAAATCTTGTGAATTTATGAACATGTATTAAATCAAATTATACTCGTTTAATTTAATAAAATCTTCATTCTCGGTCTTTGAAACTAAGGAATGCTTAGAAAATTATATCTGCGATAGAAGTGGCATGCATGAATATTTGAATCAAGTAAATTTTCCATGAATGTTATGTAGTGAAACACAGCTGTGTATTTAATGGTAATATACAGGATTGAAGCTATGTATAATCTTTTCAAGTGCACGATGACATTAAAATTATATACAAATCAATCCGTGCGTGTGTGTGTGTGTGAATGGGTGGGTGGAGACGCAAACAAAAACTGTTAAAAATTTTAAAAGAGACATTACCTTAATTTTTTTTTAATGTCAAAATTTGTTTTTAGTCTATTATAAAAGAATACCATGTTACCAAACTTACAAATTTACGACCATACTTTAATTACACTCTCAGAAAAAACTGTAAATTTATGAGCGTTAGCTGTTTAATTTTCACGGGCAACAGCCTTATTTGATGAAAAACGGTCTGATCCACTAAAAAAAATACGGTACGACCCCATACATTTTCCTCCGCTAGGGTGTAACCCTTTATTCTAGTCGTGTTAATAATAATATAATGTCACTTAAATAATAATGTCACTTAACCGCGCTGTAGTTCGTTTTAACCAAAAGTGACATTATTTTGACTATTTTGCGTATGGGGTACTGCAAGCGAGTAAATAACAAAGCAGTACACGCGCATGCTTTATATAAAACTGAATGAGTTACTCTTTATTTGTCATCTTGAACCAATCCGTTGTAACACTCGCAGATAATACTATTAGGTTGAGCAAAAAGTCATGGTACATTTTTAATCTAATAATTACCAGAATTTGTATCGTATATAGGAGTACTAGTGGTACAGTCCAGACGTGGCTCCATCCGATTATGACCTCTTTCAATCAATGCAACACATTTTCAAGAGCCGTCGATTTGAATCCTTTAATGAAGTTGAAGAAGCATGTCAAGAGTTTTTCGATTCCAAGGAGCCGCCGTGGTACTTCCAGCAAATCCGAAATCTGGCAGAAGGATGGCAGAAAGTCGTATACTAGGATGGTTTCTACTTTGAAGAATAGTTCTTGTTGCTTTTGTTGTTAATTTGCGCATAACAACGCAACTTTCACAAATTTCCCAGAACTTTTTGTTCAACCTAGTATTAAAATTTATAACTGGGTCTTTCTGTTATGGACACACTATATTATGTAAAAAATCAAAATGAATAACGTGAATACATTGATTCGCAATTTATTTATTACTAAAAGAGGTGCAAAATAATATAAATGTTTAAAAACATTAAAACTAATAAGATGTTAATAACACAGATGTCAAATCATGTTAAAATTTCCGGAGCGCTTTTAGCTAAACACTAGTGATCGTCAGGGGGGGTTAAAATGAAAAAATATTGCAGCTCCAAAGATGTTCACTGGTAAAGTAGTAACGAGCGAAACTAAAAACAATAAATAGTGGGAGGGAAAGAAGGACAGGGTCAATAAAAAAATACCAAATAAATTAAACCATATGATAGAATAATACATCATTACATATTTTTGTGGAATATAATACACAAATTTATGAAAGAATTAAGTATACTTTAATAAAATATAATATAGCCGTCATTGCTAAACCAACAATAAAGTTTAAATACCTTATACACAGAAGAATTGATCCTATAGATAGTTATGAAAAATCTGGTGTTTATATCATCCATTTTAAAGATAATAACAGAACAGATTGAAAACGTATACATACACAGGAACTCGAAAATTACAAGAAAAGATTAAAGAACATGTGGCAGACATCAAAAGAAGTAATTTATTTACAGCTGATTCCCGTTGAAATCAAGATACAGGCATTTATATCTTATTCAATAAAACTAAAATCATCGCATATGTATCACATTATAATATTCACACAATCAAAGAATATCTAGAGATATTAACAAGAGGGAAAAAAACGAGTAATGATATATTATCCTATTATATACCACATATATGGTTCAATTTACTTGGTATTACCGGTGCATTTGGTTTTGACTGATCACCCTCCTATTTTCTATAGCATACCTCTCCTTCTTTCACTCCCTCCATTCTATTTATTGTTTTTGGTTTCGCCCCTGGCTACTTAACCAGTGTACATCTTTGAAGCTACAGTATTTTCTCATTTTAACTTCCCTGATGATGGCTAGTGTTTATCTGAAAGCTCTCGGGAAATTTTGACATGATTTGACATCTATGTTTTTAATATCTTGATAGTTTTAACACTTTAAGCCTTTTATATTATTTTTGCATCTGTGTTACTAATAACTGAATTTTGAATCAATGTATTCAAATTGTTTATTTTGGAATTACATTATTTAACGCCTCTGGAAATCGATTTATGTTACAAATTTTATAGGTTAAAAGACATATGTTTTTTGAGTATTAATTAAGAAATATATAAAATATTAAACATGTTTTCTAAAAAATTATTTATTGTAATCAATGAACATTTTAGTAAAAAATCGGTTTCTACATGCTTCAAATATGCAAATCCAAAATTACAGCTCATTACGTCAATCAGTTCTTGAGTTACGCTTTAAAAAACTAAACACATCGCAGTTTGTTTTACAACTATTATAAATGAATTTATCATTGGGGATTCAAAACATTAAATCTACATAATTCAGGAACTACTTGGTTGAATCATTTCCCGTTTCGCATCCTTGGTTAAAAGTTTCTGAATATTCCATAAAAATCCATATCAACTCGTAATAAATTTATATTAAATACGTGAAATTTTCCACATTCTAATTAAGCGTCAAAACAACAGAGTGAAAAATGTCCAAGCCGAGAATCGAACCCGCATCCTTAGTAAACGCTCCAACCTTTGGACTACGACGACGATACCCAGCATGGCAACTCTCACTCTTAAATGTCACTAAGGCTGCTACCGCAGCATAAGATGTTAAAATTTTCATGAGCACACAACCCTGCGGTAAACATTAGACGAAATAAAGTCCAGTATAGGTGAACACATATAAGTATAATTTTAATTAATTTTTAGCAGTGAAATTACGCCCGAAAGGGTTGTGTGCTGATGAAAAGGTTTCCATTTTGAGCTGCGGTTGCAGCCTTGCCGAAATTTAAGAGTAAGAGACACCAGGCTGGGTATCATCCTCGTAGCTTAATGGTGGAGCATTGGAGCATTTTCCCAAAGATCCAAGTAAGATTCCCGGCTTGGACATTTTTCGCTCTGTTGTTGTTACGCGTAGTTAGCAATGTGAAAAATTTCACGTATTTAATATTTAATAATTTCGGGCGTAATTTCACTGCTAAGAATTAATTAAAATTATACTTGTATGGTAATAAACGATTCACATTCACTAAAAGGAAATTACAATGTTTGGCACGATTTGCAATAAAAATACTTTTCCACGGTAAAGATTGAAATAAATGCTGCATTAGCATACATTTTGGCATGAAGTTTGTATAATTGGAAAATATAAATTTTTCTAACGTATGTTTATTTAATGGTTTTATTAATTGTGGTTATTAATTGCTTTTTAAATTGTAAATGAAAATCGATGTTTTGATTGTAGTGAATCGTCTGTATGTTTCAATGAGTAAATAGATTGTGAACATTGTTTCTTAAACAAAAAATGTTTCACTTGATGCGTATCATCATTCTTTAAAGTAATGATCCTATTTAATATTTCACATTCTATATTCCATATATAACAGCACTTCCGGGACATCATATTTTTACCTCCCATTGTTATATACAATATTAAGTCTAGGAAACATAAGAACTAAAAGACCTTCTTAAAACTCCATCAAAAACTTTTAAATGTTCTAGGCCTTTCGAAAGATCTGAGTCTTTCTTCGTCAGGCGCAAAGAAGACGTGCTTCTACTATGAAAGCAACATCAAGACTGAAAGGATAGATAAGGAAAAGGTAACAAACTGAAGAGACAGCCAATAGGAAAGTAGAAATCAACAGCCAACAGGAAAACAGAAGACAACAGACAATCACAGATGAGAATAATCAAAACAAAAGAACGCAGAGTAGAATGGGAATAAGGAAAGAAATTTAAAAAGACTTAAATTAAAAACAAATAGTAATAAAATGAAAACCACACATATATTAAAATATAGGAACACATGAAATTAAAAAATAAATGAAATAAAAAAAAAAAACATGAAGGAGGATAAAAGAGGAGGGCAACCAAATTATGAGGTTTGCTACTGGCAAATTTGGAAAGAGTAGATTTATTGAATTTCTTCACAGCATTATTGATAACAGGAGGATTGAAACTCCTTTGACACCAACAGTTTTCAAGTAATTAAGTTCATCCTTAAGGGACGCAGAGTCGGAACAAATTTTGAGAGCACGATTTACATACATCTATAAAACACCGATATTTGAAAGACCATGAGGTGGGTTAGAGGCAGAAAAAGGTTTTCTATAAACACAAGTTTTGAAAGAACAACAACATTTGGCAACATTTTGGTAAACATCAAGGGAAGAAAGTTTATTACATACTTTTATCCTCCTTTATGCTTCAAATTATCTATAGTTCTAAGACATTTCAATTTTTACATTATCTTTAAACCTGGCAATAAATTCCAATACCCGCCACTAAATCTCTCATTCCTCATCTTCGTAAATGGGGAATTTTGTAATGTTCCTTGTAATGGCTGTGATTTATCGTATATTGGTCAAACTAAAGAAATCTTAAAATCCGCTTAAAAGAACACTCGCGTTTTGTAATTAATCAAGATATTTCTAAATCTTCTATTGTGAAGTACTCTTGGGATTCCGACCATAGTTTTAATTTTCAAAATGCTAAAATTATCTTTAATGCCATTAGTATATCTGAATTGGATTTTCTTGAAAATTTAGCTATTTATCTCAATCGTGAAGTCATTATTAATGATAAATCTGATTCCACAATGCTCTCTGCAGCTTGATAAGACCTTTTCAGTACTACCATATATTTTTTTTTTTGTTGTTAATTAATGTAGTGTGTTTTTTATATTTTATTTATTTATTTATTTTTTAATTTAATGTGTTGGCATATTTTAATATATGTGTGTGTTTTCATTTTATTATATATATATTTTAATTTAATTAATTTTTTTTCAATTTGTTTCCTTATTCCCTTTCTACTCTGCGTTCTTTTGCTTTGATTATACACTTCTGTGATTGGCTGTTATCTTCTGTTTTTTCCTATTGGCTGTTGATTTCTACTTTCATATTGGCTGTTTCCTCAGCTTGTTTCCTTTCCCTTAACTTTCATTTCAATCTTCCTTCTGCTTTCATAGTAGAAACACGTCTTCTTTGCGCCTGATGAAGAAAGACTCAGATCTTTCAAAAGGCCTAGCGCATTTAAAAGATTTGATGGTGTTTTAAGAGGATCTTTTAGTTATTGATTCACACCAGTTTCAGCCTTTTTTCTAATAAACATAAACCGGTACTTTTCCAGTACAGGAACCATGGTGCGTTTTAAAAATGCTCTGCTCAATTCGGGCTTCAGAATGTGAGATTTCTTGCAAATGATATAAAGAGTCTCTCTATTCTAAACAAGTAATATAAAAATTTTGTTTTTAAAGTCAATTCCTACTTAGGTCATCAAAGAAAAATTTAATATAATCCCTTAATCTAATATTAGTTTTTGTTGCATTAAAATATCTCAATTTGTTGATTTTCTATAAGCAAGTAGGTTTACAATGGAAGTCTATGGGAATATGGCGAAATATTAGAGGTATCGCAAAGTTGGCGTCACTTTTGGCGACTCATTTTGCTCACCAAATTTGGCGATATATCGCATAGCTGGCGACAAACTTGGCGGTATTTGGCGGCAGAACAGGATTCCCCCTATGGTAACCCCCCTTATAGATATGAAGATGCATTAAATACTTCAGTAACCAATGACCGCCATTTTGTCTCCCATAAAACTAAAATTAATTAATTAAAATTTAATTAATGAATTAATATTTGAAAAAACTGTATTAACATCATTTGTCATCCACTACAAGTTAAAAAAAATTATTTCAACTTGATAGGATGAATAATAAGTATTTTATTAACGATTGAAAATTTGAACAAGATATATAAATAAATAAATAAATATAGGGTGAGTGTGAACTAATAGTAGGAATTGAAAAAAAAGTAACTTACGCTGTCACCGGCGCCGGTTTTGAATTTTTTGTGACCGGAGATCTTTCTCCGTTTATATTAAGAAAAATATTGCATACAAAAATATGAAAATCGGTGGTATTATAGAGAAATGTTTGATAAACACGCTGATACAGACAGTTTTCAAATCAAAGAATTATTTAAAGAGATATTTAAAGCTAAATTTGGACAAAATCGTTCCATTAAAAAAGTTTTATAGGAGCAAAAACTATACATGAGAATTAATTCATTTTTAGATCATTTTATACGGTAGAATTTCCCGGTGTGCAGATTGCACTTACTTTTTTAATTTGACTCATTTTTTGAGGTTTTATTTATATTTTAAATTAAAATTTTCAGCATTTCGAGAGATAATTTTTACTTATTTTAAAAAATGGTATTAATTTAAACTCTTGCCAACTGTATAAACAGCGAAAACAATAATGTTTGCTTCAAATTAAAAATTTATTTACACGTGACTATTATAAACAGAAAAAAAACTTTCAAATTAGAATTAAATGAATACGTATAAAAAGCAGGAACGTATTGAAAATTACTTCATAAAAAACTATATTTACCCGTGAATTTTAAAAGAGAAAGGATATTGTAAAAGAATAAATTCATTAACAAGTGTTAGAAGTCTTAAATAGGAGAAATTACGTCACATATACGTCACATTACACTTATTACGTAAAATGAACAAAAAATAATATTGCAAAACAGTTTAAATTTAAAAATTGCGCGAGACATTTATTTGATGAAAGAAAAGTTTGGTGAAAATTGCGTCAGATTTAAAACGATATATTTAAAATATCTTATTAGACCCCGGTACGGTATGCTATTTTATTCTCCCAGCATATTTTGTGTCTCCAAAAAATAATGTTACCTTACAGAAGCAGTCCCACCAGTGGCCGAGAGGTTCTGCTCTCGAAGCTGGTAGACGGGAGGTGCTGGGTTCGATCCCAATCGCGCCCGTCGGCCTAATCGTTCGGAGTTTTCGTGGTTTTCTTTGAGCCTTGGATTTCCAAGCGTAAATACGGGTTAGGTTCCCTTACGGACGGCACTCCCCCCTGGGCCTATATCCCTCGAGCAGATAATTGGCCGTCGAAAATCAACCAACCAACCTTACAGAAGCCAGCCGTAAAACAAAGCAGTACGATTAAATACTCTATAGCAATTTATTTAATTTCTAAGCATCGCACATTTTCAATTTTTATACCGTCTTATTGGGTAAAAAATGTACTTTTAATGCAATTTGTTTGAAAATTGCATCTCCATTTATTTTTGAAATATTAATTTTTTTTTGTAGTTTTTCGAGCCATTTGCTTATTATTGGCTACGGAAGTGCTCCATTTCTGCAGAAAGTAAAGGAAAAATAATTGTAAAATATTAATTATATGTTTTTGTTGCCATTTTTTCATAACAACAAAAAAAAGTAATACGGCTATTTTGAAAAAATATAAACGAAGGCGACGACGACTGAATTTGGCGATATATCGCCAAGTTGGTGACAAACTTGGCGGTATTTGGCGACAGAACAAGGTCCCCCCTATGGTAACCCTTTATTGAAAATACTTTCATTGAACTTCAATAACCAATGGCCGCCATTTTGTTTCCCATACAAAACTAAAATTAATTAATTAAAATTTAATTAATTAATTAATATTTGAAAAAACTGTATTAACATCAATTGTCATCCAGTACAAGTTAAAAAAATTTATTTCAACTTGATAGGATGAATAATGAGTATCTATATTATAAAGGACAAACATATCTGTGCGTAACGCATACGTCATTTTGCGAATGGCAACACTTTGAAATTTGAATTAAAATTTCGGTTTTGCAATTATATCTACGGCAAATTTTTAAACTTCTAAACATCGCACATTTTAATTTTTAACACCATCGTATAAGGAAAAAATGCTCTTTTAAATGCAATTTGTTTGAAAGCTGTATCTCAATTTATTTTTGAGATATTAATTTTTTTGTAGTTTTTAATACAATTTTTGTAATTGTGGCAACTGAAGTACTCCATTTATATTGAAAGTAAAGGGAAAATAGTCATGGTTTATTATTTTTATTGATTATATCCTTATTGATGCCATTTTCACAATACAAATTAAAGTAACTTTTTTATAATTTTTGCACTGAAAATGATGTCAGACGTTAAAAAAAAAAAAAAAAAAAAAAAAAAAAAAAAAAACACGCATTCTTCTTCATAAATCAGTTACATTTCAATATTTTTACATTACGCTGATACTGAGTTTGAGACGCTAGGCAAAATGATTCAGTGAGAAAAATTATGTCATATTTCAAACAAAACGATCATTTTTTTTTTTTTTTTTGATAGAACTAGATATTTGACCAATACTAAATGGCCAATACTATGACAAATAAAGGCAAATTTCTGAATTTTTTTTTCGCGGGTACTGACATTAGAACTTAAAGTTTGTGCGAATGTTCACATGAAACGTTGTATCGGACAAACGTAATTTTAAGTTTAGAAATACATTCATTAATAATCAATTGCGCGTTAAAATACTTTCAAATTGTGAATTTGAGTGGTGCGTATGTAAATTATGGGAATTGAAAACAACGTACAACTTAGATTTCATGGGGCAAAATTTTATGATGTGACAAAGCGAAATCCTTTTTACTGATTTTTCATCCCATAAAAACAAACATAAAAGTCTCAATCGATAAATTCATCATAATTACTCATCTTGATTATGTATTCTAATAGAGTTTAATTTTTCAATAATTTAAGCAGTTGAAGTTTGTGGAAATAATATTTTAGTAATTTTAGGTTAAAAATATTATTTGCTTTAAGAATGCGACAACCAATGTTAGATGATTTTTGTATTGTAATTATTTTTGTAGGTTTATTATAAATTCGATCTGACAGTTCCTTTTTAACATTTTAGTTCGTCGAATTTCGACGGGTTCCAACTTGTTTTAATAACGATTGAAAATTTGAACAAGATAAATATATAAATACATAAATATATAAATAAATAAATATAGGGAGAGTGTGAGCTAATAGTAGGAATAGAATAAAAATAAAATTCAAACAATATGATACATTAAACACCCTAAAAACTTGAGTTCCGTTCAAATGAAAGCGAAATAAATCTTAGGCTTTTTTTAAATGTTTGTATTTTAGGCGTGCCTTATGATTTTATGTACAATCATCATAAACATAATACAAAATCTGCAATACAAATATTTACAACTAATAAATGGAAAAGTCTAAGATTTATTTCGCTTTCATTTGTACGGAACTCAAGTTTTTAGGGTGTTTAATGTATCATATTGTTTGAATTTTATTTTTATTTTTTAATGTTCAATTGGTTTAATTTGTTACAAAAATGTAACATTAAACGTAGAGATAACTGAATGAAACATCCTAATATCTGTCCCTTCTCGGGTTTAAACAATATAGGAAATAAATTGTTTTCTTTTTTAATTTGTTCTGCAAATTATGTTTTTGTTTAATATGTGAAGTTTTTTAATAACGACTGCATTCAGAGAAACTCTCAGATGAACTCATTTCAAATGTTAACGGAATATACCATCATTAAGATTTGATTATCACATCACAATTTGTGGTGTAATTTACCAATGATTAATCCGAAATGGTTCATGAAAACAATAATACAGGTTGTCGTTGTTTGGACAAAAACTTCCAATCTGAGCATAAAAAATCAAAATTTACTTATGTTTAGTTACCCCCATTTTCCACTTGGGAATGCTATCAATGCAAAAATAATGTTATATCTTTAATGCTAATATTTAACAACAGTATAGCTGTTATATACAATAACACATAAAAAAACCCGCCAGTTTTACTTAAAAATTTTTTTACAGTTTTTCCTCGCAGGAAACGATGTAAACGTAAAAGGAAATTGTTACCTAAGTTAAACTTCGGTATTTATTTTGCGGCAACACCAGTCGTTTCTGTGCCAGGCAAAAAGAAAAAAAAAAAATGACAAAAGACCTTGAGGAAAACTTTAGATAAAAAAATGCCATAGACATAACATTAAAAGTCCCTATCTTTTTAAAATTTACAAATAATGAACCCCATCAGTGGTGACGTCAAAGGCAACTCAATTCCGTGTATCAACCATAATTTGGATCCAAATAAACCACAGAGTTCAGAGACAGATAGGGAGGACACGTGATGGTTCGGCATGAAGTTAAAAATGAAATCTTGAAATCAATTAAAACCTGTCAC
Source organism: Maratus speciosus (assembly GCA_963932465.1). NCBI lineage: Eukaryota > Metazoa > Arthropoda > Arachnida > Araneae > Salticidae > Maratus > Maratus speciosus. The sequence continues at coordinate 187,786,483 of OZ010795.1, read as the reverse complement.
AATTCGGTCCAAACAATTGCGGACAGCTTTGAAAACCTCTCCCATTCCAAATAATTCAACCCTGGTTCCACGTGCTCGTCTTATTTGAGCCGAATGATTTGAGCGATATCTGGCTTCATATTGCAAGTTGTTTTGACGCATAGTGCATCTCTTATACACTATGAACTTTCTGGATTTGTTTGGATCCAATTTGCGGATCATACGCGGATTAAGTTGCCTGTGACGTCACACTTATGGAATCCATTATTTTTTATTACTTGTTGATACAAAAAGAAATTGCCTTTAAACAATAAATATATTACGCATCGAAAATGCCCATGTGTAACACTGACGTCATATTGACGATGTAACCGGCAAAATAAATTTCCCTTATTTGAAAATTTATTAACTTCTAAAGGTCGGAAAAATTCAATTTTTACTAGGTCTTAAAACAATAGAAACAGTTCAGAATTGGTTTCCAGCTAATATTCCTTAACGAAATTAAAACTTTATCTATAAATAAATAAAAGAAAACATAAATAAATCAAAAAGTTAACACCTTTTTAATCGAACTACGCGCTCATCTGTATGTAACTTATGGTGTTATTACACGAGGACTCAAAGACGCTTGGAATCCCAGGCGTATAGCGACAACAGTCGCCTCACGGTCCGTCTTTTTCAAGCATTTCATTGGCTGTTCCGGAAAAGGCTTTTCTATTATCAGATTTCTAAGTATTTGATTGGCTGTTACTGGCGACTCGCCTCGTTTCGGGCGTCAAAGATGCTCCGACAGAAAAAAGACGCTCGTTCTCCAAGCGACTCCCCTAGAGCCATAGGAATAACATGGAGACGCCTGGAATCTGAAGCGTCTTTGACCCCTCGTGTAATAACACCAAAGTCCCGCTTAAAAATCAGTATTGGTAAAATTTATTTAAATTTTTTGACGTCATATTCACCTACTTTCTATATTTACTCATATTATTGTTTCTTGTATTACTTTTATTTCCACTCTGACGCCATATTCATCTTATTTTTAATTCTTAAAAAAAAAAAATAAAATAAATAAATAATAATAATAATAATTTCCTTTTTCACGTGGAAATTTTTCAACTGAAAAATAGTTGCTGGAGACAAAAATTTATCACGGCTTTTGAATTTCTTGCAACAATAAGAAATAATGTTAAATTTTATGGGAAAATGTCCATTGATTCTCAATGAAAATAGCGAAATTTGTAATTATTAAGAAAAATATTTGAATAATTTAAATGAAACATAGCCTGTGCTACTTTCTGAGTTATAATCCACCCATATTCAAAGGCATTTTATCATCCGTTTTCTGTCTGATATCAAGCAAATGTTTTTGAACTTTAAATTTATAATATTATTAAAATTAACAAGGAATAAAAAATGAGTGGCATCAGGGACAAAAAGGTGGGAAGAAAAAATGAAAAAGTTATGATCTCCATAGGCTTTTCTATGTTAAATTAGCTTTGAGAAGTGACACTGGAAATAAATAAGTATTGCGTTGCCACGCAATACTTAAATAGTACAAAACATATTTAAATTTTAAGACTTACAGCACACGCTTTTATTTTATGTAAAATGACGTCATTCGAATCCGTTTAAGAATTCCACATTTACGATCCACTCTTAAACATCTACAGTAAAGTATGCATAGGACGTCACTATCGCGAAATAATACACAAATGCAGCAAAAAGATGCCGTCATTAAATGACAAAAAAGAAAAAAAGCGGATGTCTAATAACACATGTAACAATTAGGTAAATATAAGGTATCAATTGAACAAATTAGTAAGCCTTCATTTGTTCGTAACATTAATATATATTTAAAATTAAATGTTTGTAATAGCTCCATGTTTTAACAGAAATCATTCGTTTATACTTTTTCAAAATAGCACACATTTTAATTACATTTTTTTTTCAGTTTTTATGGGAAAATGGCAACAAAAAGATAGAGTAATCTACTATTTTCCAGCTATTTTCCCTCCTCTTTACTTTCTAGAGAAATGAAGTTCTTGAGTTGCCAAAATGAAACAAGTGCGCTAAAACTACAAAAACTTAATATCCCAAAAATAAATTGAGATGCAGTTTTCAAGCAAATTGCATTTAAAAGTACTTTTTTTCCAATACGACGGTATAAAAATTGAAAATGTGCGGTGCTTAGAAGTTAAAAAATTGCAATAGAGTATTTAATCGTACTCCTTTGTTTTACTGCTGGCGTCTGTAAGGTAACGTTATTTTTAGGAGAAAACACAAAATAAGCTGGGAGAAAGAAACAGCATTCCGTACGGGGGGTTAATAAAAAAGGTTGCTATAAATAGTGAAATTCAGGCAATCTAGGCTCTATAATGCATTTCTATGGCCATGTTATGCGGCTAATATGAAAATACCATTTTAAGAAAATTTCAAAACTTTATCTATAAACATAATTGATATTTTCCACATAAAAATGTTTTATTGGAGTTGTTAGTGAATAATTAAGTACATATATATATTAAAGGTAAAAAGTCTATTGGATATTTCAAATAAAAAGGGTTTTTACATATATTCTGTCATCAAGCAATGTATTCTATGCAGCGGTTTTAATAAAAAAGCTATTACTCTATACTACTATATGTACTTCTAGTATGCAAAAATGTATTTCAGTTAAGAAGTGCATCACGCAGTTAAAAATCCCCCCCTTTAGCAATTTCCCTCAATAAGTGGTTATGTACTTGAAATCGTTTGTGCAATCCTGTATATGATCTATCAAATTTACACACCACGGACTATGTAAAAACGCAAGCCAAAATGGAAAACGCATTTTCAGAATAACATTCAGAACTCATAGACATCACGGTAACAAAAATTTTATGTGTAGCTGTAAATAAACGATAAATGCAATGCATTGATTGCATGTATTGATATAAATTTCAGTTACAGATGTCAGATATACACCAGGGTGCCTATTTGGCGCCAAAATGACAATTTTTTTTCCTAGAGAACCCGACGATTTTGGTGAGATATTGCTACGATATGGCAACTCGGTAGGACAGATTGCGTTTGTTGTTCATTAAATTAAACATTTTTTGATTTACAATAAATCATTTGTGTGTGTTTATAATAAAATTGTGTTTTGTATATAAAATGAACAGTTTTATAATAAATAAAAGTAACATACTATTTTCGAAAGCTAGTCCTAAGAGATATCAGATAACGGGGTTTTATCGCCAAAATGTTCCCCACTCCCCGCCGAAAAATCGCGCCCAATAATCGCGTCATCGTCTGTGACATGTGTGCCAAATTTTGAAATAGAATAAAGTCATTAAAAGACACTGCAAACGATTTTCCCCTGTAAACCATTGTGGAAAGAAATTCTTTTGTGTGACACCTGTAAATAAATAATAAATGCTTTGAATCTTATATTCGGTACTTTACCAGTATAGGAGCCTTGGAAAGAAACAGATAATGGGCTTGGCGAGAAAATGAAATTTTTACGAATATTTTCTGGAAACCTATTCACAGTCTCATTTACACGAGCAATTTTCTCATTATTTAAATAATTTATGTAATATAAACAATCCATTTGTCTATAGTTATAAGCCAAGAGAAGTAAATTGTATATAAAAAAACAAGGTACTACTTAGTTATCGCGTCGACCCATTTCGCCAAATTATATAAATCACCAAACCACTCGCCAAATTATATAAATTTACATAATTTTTATTGGTACAGATGTCATATTCGCCCCATATTGGCGCGATTTTTTTCAGTTGCCAATTTGGCGAAAACATCAACAGCATAAACAACATAATCCGGGTTACCACATCAAGCAAAATAACGACACTTTGGCGCAAGTTAAGTACCTGTTGCCTATATGATATTGGCGACAGAAAAAAATCGCGCCAATATGGGGCGAATATGACATCTGTTCCTTTTTATTTTAAATAACGAAAGAACAAATAAATTAGCATAACATTAATAAATATACAAATAAAAAATCGAAGTATAAATCACTTGATGACGTAAACACGTGTGACTTGCTTAAAGTCAAGTGAATGTGACATTTTCGATCAACCATTTTTGGCATTTAATCTTATAGTTTGGCGATAGATTTTTGGTCGACGGGATAACTAAGTAGTACCAAAAATGACAACATTAATAATATATAAAAATAAAAATGTTTTTAGATATATAACTACGGGGAAGAGTTCCATATCCTGTGCTGGTTTTTTGGCGATCTTTTTTTGGCCTTAAATTAATCGATGTGGTTGCGATCTTCAGCGTTTGGGATTGCTTTTTTTTCTGGAATGGACTTTATTCAATATGTTTTTTGTGTAATTTTTTGCATTCAGCATAATTTTTTTGGAAAAATTTATAAATTTTGTTTTAATTTGACATATATAATAAATATATAAAATTATATATAAGTACATAATATTTATTTATAGGTGTATATATTATGTATGTATAAGGTATATCGCTATATGTAATATATATACATAACAATAAAATTATCTGTATAAACATCGTTTTCTGGTACTTGTTAGTTATCCCGTCGACCAAATTATTGTCGCCAAATTGTAAGATTAAATGCCAATGATGGTTGATCGTAAATGTCACATTCACTTGACAACACGTGTTTACGTCATCAAGAGATTTTTATTTCGACCTTTTATTTGTATTTCTATTAATGTTATACTAATTTATTTGTTCTTTCGTTAATTAAAATAAAAATTGTCCATTTGTATAATTTGGTGAGTGGTTTGGCGATTTATATAATTTGGCAAAATTGGTCGACGGGATAACTAACAAGTACCGTTTTACATTACAAACGTTACAACTTTTTTTAACATGTGACATACACAACATTTATTAAATATATGGCACAGATGTCATACACGTCATATATTGGCGCGATTTTTTTCCGACATCAACAGCATAAACAACAACATCCGGGTTAAAATATCAAGAAAAATAACGACACTTTGGCGACAGTTAAGTACCGTTGCGTATATGACATTGACGTCAGAGAAAATCTTTCCAATATGGGAGTATATGACATCTGGGCCAAATATATATATGTTTATAAATATTTAAAGACCATGTTTTTCCGCCATCTTGAAAAATTTTATAAGATGCTAAAATGGCTTTTTGGCGCCATTTTGAATTCCTGCGCCAATCGCGCCAACCAGCACAGGATATGGAACTCTTTCTTCCCTACTACGTATATGAAGAAGCATAAAAGTTCATTACATTTCTTTTACTAGCTGTGTACATTATTTGGCAAAAAAATTTACTTTCTTAAATCAAGCGTAACAAAAAATGGTACTTGTTAGTTATCCCGTCGTCCAAATTACTGTCGCCAAATTGTAAGATTAAATGCCAATAATAGTTGATCGTAAATGTCACATTCACTTGACAACACGTGTTTACGTCATCAAATGATTTTTATTTCGACGTTTTATTTGTATTTTTATTAATGTGATACTAATTTATTTGTTTTTTCGTTATTTAAAATAAAAATTATGTCAATTTGTATAATTTAGCGAGTGGTTTGGCGATTTCTATAATTTGGCGAAATTGGTCGACGGGATAACTAACAAGTACTGAAAAAACTGCCAAGCCCTCCATACTGGATAAGTACCCCACATTCTAAAGAGAGCATGTTTTAATTCACCTGAGAAATGCAAACAATTAGAAAAACATTTAAGTTCATTAAACCAATAAAATATACCAAAATAAATTATGGAACAACATATAAAACAAAGTACTATACTATTTGATTTTCCGGTCGACCAAAAGACTACCGCCACACTGTAAGTTTAAAAGTCAATAATGGATGATCGTAAATGTCACATTCACTTGACATTAAACACTATACACGTGTTTTTTCCGCCATCAAGGGATTTTTATTTCTATTTTTATTAATGTTTATTTATTTACTCATTTATTTACTCATTTATTTGTTCTTTTGTTATTTAAAATAAAAATGATGTCGATTTGTATAATTTGGCGAATAGTTTGGCAATTTGTATAATTTGGCGAAATTGGTCGAAGTGATAATCAAGTAGTACCCAAAGTACTATTGCTCCGTTCAACAAGATTTTTTTCTTTTGGTGGGGAGGGGGATTGAACAAACCATGTTACAATCATGAAATTAAATTCGCGCAAAGTCACGCTCAATATTATAAGCGAAATGGCCGACATAACCGATTATAAAACTTTCTCTTATGGGATCTCATTAAGTTGAGTTTGAAGGGTACCTTTTGTCTTAGAATCTGGTATAATTGTACCTGTGATCCCTCCTTCTCTGGTCAATCCCATATTTTCTATTATTTTTAAATAAAGGATAAGAAAATTCACGGTGAAGACAGATATATGCACGAAAAGTATATCCTGAAAATGCATCATCTCCAGTTATTATCACAAGATTATTTACTTTTATTTTAGCCGGGCGTTAGCGATAACTAACCTCATCTTGTTTCAATCGGCATCATTTGAATTGCAACATTTGCTGTGTCGCTGAAATGTTATAAGGTTGGTGAGAAAAAAAGGGTTGTCTAGATTTTTAAAAAGTGACGAAATATGGCGATTACTGGCGCTCGGTTAACATAAAAGTACTCAAGATTACCAGCATGATAATAATATACGGCACGATAAAAATTCGTTGCAACACTAAAAAAATCCCATCAGTTATTCAAATTTTTATTTAAAACAACAACAATGAGCTAAGCTGATAAAGTTACAATTTAAGTATGATTGTAATCTATAATAACGTTAACGATGATTAATGGATGAAAAATGATTTTTTGGATATATGTTACAATTTTCTGACCTACTCATCATTGATTTTCTGTTTTGGCGCAGTCATGGTCTTCCTTCTTATTCCTTGAATTTGAACCTTTCTATTTCGTCAGCTCCAGTTATTTTTACGAGTACTCCTTGACTTACCATATCATTCAAAATATGGCTGACGCTAAGCTCGGAAAGCTCCATGTTTACTCGATAATGTTCTTCCATGTAGGAACGGATGTCTATAAGAGATGCACCTTTTGCTTTCTTCATGTTCTTAATTGAATACTTCACCATCATAACAACCATTTCGCGAGTGAGAGTTTGAATTCCTGGTTTCTTATCAAGGCCTCCTGGTTTTTCTTCAGCCATTTTGAATCTTTCTTCTACAAACATTTTTCTTCTGGAGTTTTCTTTCTCAAGGAAATATTCCCCGTTTATTTTCTCGAAAGTACCAGCACTTACCCCTTCTCTCAGGACTCCGTGGATGCAGTTTTTTGAAACTTTTACTTCATAATTGTCTTCTATGTACTTGAAAACCTCTTCTAAAGAAGCACCGTTGGGTCTATTTAGGTGTTTGACAGCATCCCTTACCATTGTGCTAACCATTCCAGGATTGGGAATTATAACAACTGCTTTACTTGGAGGATTTGTACTTTTAGACGTGGAGGCAACGTTCAGTGTAGAATCAGGAAAGTCTATATCCATATCCTCATTGTCTTTTCGTCTGAAAGTTCCTTTTTCAGCAAAATAATGCTCGTTTACTTTCTCAAAAGTTCCGACTCTTACGCCTTCATCCAAAACTTTGTGGACACAGTTTTTCGAAACTTTCGCTCCATAATTGTCTTCTATGTACTTGCAAATGTCTTCTAATGAAGCACCTTTAGGTTTTTTTAGATGTTTGACGGCATTCTTTACCATTGTGTTAACCATTACAGGAGTGGGAATTATAACAACTGCTTTACTTTCAGGATTTATAATTTTAGGCGTGGAGGCAACGTTCAATTTAGGATCAGGAAAGCCTATATCCATATCCTCAATGTCCTTTCTTCTGAGAGTTTCTTTCTGAAAGAAATATTCCCCGTTTCTTTTCTCGAAAGTTCCAACTCTTACGCCTTCTCTTAAGACTTCGTTGACGCAGTTTTTCGAAACTTTGACTTCATAATTCTCTTCTATATACTTACAAATGCCTTCTAATGAAGTACCTTTAGGTGTTTTGGAGAATTTGATGGCATTCTTCACCATTATGTTAACTACTCCAGGAGTGTTAACTTCAATACCTGCTTTGCTATCTGGATTTAATCTTTCAGACGCAACAGCGTCCTTGAATTCAGGATCAGGACAGTCTTTATCCATATTCCTAAAGTATCTTTTCCTGGACGTTTTTTCCTGAATGAAATATTGCTCTTTTACTTTCTGGAATGTCCCAATATCTACACCTTCATTCAAGGCTTCGTCGACGCGAGATCTCAAAACTTTTGTATCATATTTTGTTTCTATGTATTTACAAACATCTTCCACCGAAGCACCATTTGGGTTTTTAATGCATTTAACTGCATTCTTTACCATTGTGTTAATCATTTCGGGTGTCGGATTGTCAACAACAGTTTTTCTTTCAAGATTTAAGTTTTTAGATGTAGAAGTACCACGCCAATATTTACCCATATTCATTTTTCTTCAAATTGATATTTTTTTTCGTAGCTTTTGAGTAAGTTCTGAGGAGATATAAACACGTAAAAGAGATGTTAATTTTAAAACTAGCTCGATAGTAATATTTTTATAAGATCAAAGTTAGAAAGAAGAATAGCTGCTAAATTTTAACTGGTGATTGTTTTTGTATTTAGAAAATGAGACGCTATTTATAAAAGTTTGTTTTGGTTTGTGGGCACGTATGAATAGCAGAAGAAATTAAAAATTAAACACATGCATAAAATATTATTTTTTAACAGGGAGTCTGTGTTTATAGTTTTTAAAGCTAGTAAAATGAAATGATTCAGCCAATGACAATGACGCCACTATAGCTTTCAGAAAATATCGTATGGCAACTGATTATTCCAGTAATCTCTGTACCTCTCTATTCTAAAAAAATTAACTAACGCTGTCACCACCGCCGCCACCCGTTTTGAATTTTTTGTGACCGGAGGTCTTTCTCCGTTAATATTAAGAAAAATATTGCATACAAAATTATGAAAATCGGTCATGTTATAGAAAAATGTTTGATAAACACGCTGATGCAGACAGTTTTCAAATCGAAGAATCATTTTAAGAGATATTTAATGTTAAAGTTGGTCAAAATCGTCCATTAAAAAAGTTTTATAGGAGTAAAAACTATACATGGGAATTTAACCATTTTTATGTCAATTTATACATTAAAAATGCCCAGTGTGCAGACTGCATTTATTTTTTTAATTTGACTCATGTTTTGAGGTTTTATTTCTATTTTAAATTCGATTTTTCAGATTTTCAGAGGCATTTTTTACAACTTTTAGGAAAGGGTACTACTTTAAATTGTTGCCAGAATTTAAAACAGCACAATGACTAATATTTCCTTCAAATTAAATTAAATTGTTTACACTTGACTATTATAAACAGAATAAAACTTTCAAATGAGAATTAAATGATTACGTAATGAAAGCAGAAAGATATTTATAACTGCATCATAAAAACTATATTTACACGTGAATTTTAAAAGAGAAAGAAAATTGTAAAATAAAAAAAAAAGCATTACTATGCGTTAAAAGCATACATGGAGGAAATTACGTCATATTTAAAATTGTCAATTCATAATATTGCCAAACAGTTTAAATTAAAAAATATATTTGCGCGAGACATTTATTTAAAAAGTACTAAAAAATGAATCCCATAAAAAATTGAATCCTATTAACGATGTTGAACGGCAAACGTCGATCGCAGTGACATCTGCAAGATCTTCAACGGACGAACCACGTTCTTAAGTCAATTTTTATAGTAAAGCGTCTAGAGAACAAAAATAATGCGGATACTGGCTATCAAAACAGCTCTAAAAATTTTAATCCCTTAACTGTGCAGCGATACTGAAATCTTAACAGTGGATCGTATCGACATCTGCAGAATAGTTTCAAATTCCATTTTAAACACCGTATTATTACAGAGTCTTGAATTGAAATCGTTTCGCAGTTTTAAAAAATATCCTGCAGAGGTTACTACGATTGACGCTTTGGATTTCAGCATCATTGGAAATTTAAGGAATTAAATATTTATCCCGTTTTTAAATATTACTGGGATAGCCGATTTCCACACAATTTATTATAGACGTTGTACTTATAGCAATACCCACTTTTGGGGATGAGCGAAGCGAATCCTCTACTAGGCTACACAAATTACGTTTCGTCGTACACTTTACAAAAAAATTATTCAATATTTTGACTTGAAATTAAGCATAAAAATAAATTATTATATGTAGATTTGCACAATATTATTTTTTTACAGAATAACTTTAAAATATTTATTATTTTAATTAATTTAATTTACATGTTTTTCCATTACGGACGCATTTTTGCAAATGAAAAATGAAACACTTATATTTTCAGAACAAAAAAATAAATCATGGAGTTAATAACAATTTATAGAATCATGGTTAATTAAATAGATAAAATATATTTTCATTATTCCAAAAAAATATCTCAAAAATTGTTTTTTAAATTTAATTAAAGAAAGAAATATTTTTGGACATGATAGAAATAAAATATGATCTATAAATTCTAACAATGTTATTTTCTTATCGAATGATTTAACAAAATACATTTATTTATTTATTTATTTATTTTTTTTTGTTGAATACTAGGGGGCGCTGCCCCCTACGAGCTACGCTCGCCAACCCCCGTTCAGACACCGCAGATTCTAAAAGCACGCTAATTTGATCGGCTTTAAAAAGATTTCGGAAGATTGAATTATAAGTTAAAAAACAGTGGCGATCTCCCTATAAACGGGTTTCTAATCATTTGTCTTTGATTAGGGAATTTTAAGGCAAAATCAGCTGCTGTTAAAAGATACAATGCATGTTTCCGTCTTTGATTAAATAAAATCAATTAAACATATCAAAATAAGCTAATATAAAATGAATTAAATAAACAGAGTCTTTGTCTCCTGGTATTTTTTAGGAAAGCATAAAGAAAGTTTTTTTTTTTTAATAAGACACTTTAAATATACCGTTTTTAATCTGACGTAATTTTCACCAAACTTTTCTTTCTCTTTTTAATATTCACGAGAAAATACTTTTGTTAGAAACGAAATATTATTTGCACTGTCCTAATAAAAATAGTTGAAAAGATATTCTTCAAATATCAATTACATGTCTCGCGCAATTTTTAAATTTGAACTATCTTGCAATATTATTTTTTGTTCATTTTACGCAATAAGTGTAATGTGGCGTAAATGTGACGTAATTTTCTGATTTAAAACATCTAATGCATGCTAATGAATTTATTATTTTACAATATTCTTTCTCTTTAAAAATTCACGTGTAATTATAGTTTTTAAGACGTAATTTTCAATGAGTTCCTGCTCTTTATATTTTCTGTTTATAATAGTCACGTGTAAAATAAATTTTTAATTTGAAGCAAACATTATTGTTTGCGCTGTTTATACAGATGGCAACAGTTTAAATTAATACTATTTTCTAAAATATGTAAAAAATATCTCTCGAAACGTTGAAAATTTGAAATTAAAATAGAAATAATACCTCAAAAAATGAGTCAAATTAAAAAAATAAATGCAGTCTGCAAACCGAGAAATTCGGACGCATAAAATGATCTGAAAATGATTAAATTCCCATGTACAATTTTAGCTCCTATAAAACTTTTTTAATGGAACGATTTTGTCCAAATTTAGCATTCAATATCTCTTAAAATAATTCTTCGATTTAAAAACTGTCTGCATCAGCGTGTTTATCAAACATTTCTCTATAAAACCACCTGTTTTCTTATTTTTGTATACAATATTTTTCTTAATATTAACGAAGAAAGAGCTCCGGTCACAAAAAATTCAAAACTGGCGGCAGTGACAGCGTTAGCTACTTTTTTTTAGAATAGAGAGATATTTTTCCATTACTAGGGGGCTCGGCCCCCTACGAGCTACGCTCGCCAACCACCTTTCTGACACCGCAGTTTCTAAAAGAACGCCAATTTGATTGGCTTTAAAAAGATTTCGAAAGATTGAATTATAATTTAAAAAACAGTGGCGATCTCCCTATAAAAGGGTTTCTATTCATTTCTCTTTGATTGGGGAATTTTAAGGAAAAATCAGCTGCTGGCAAAAGACACTATAGCAGTTTTCCTCTTTGATTAAATAAAACCAGTTAAACATTTCAAAATAGGCTAATATAAAATGAATTAAGTAAACAGAGTCTTTGCCTCCCGGTATTTTTAACAAAGCGAAAAGAAAGTTATTCTAAATAAGACATTTTAAGCGGGCTCTCATGTCAAGCATACAAGTCGTATGTTTGTTGTTCAATAAATAAATAAATAAATGAAAGGCATTTTAAATGCATCGTTTTTAATCTCACGCAATTTTCACCAAACTTTTATTTCTCTTTTTAATATTCACGTGAAAATACTTTTATTAGAAATAAAATATTATTTGCGCTGTTCCAACAGAAATAGTTGAAAAGATCATCTCGAAATTTTAAATAAAAGTCTTGCGCAATTTTTAAATTTAAACTGTTTTGCAATATTATTTTTAGTTCATTTTACGTAATAAGTGTAATGTGACGTAATTTCTCCTATTTAAGACTTCTAAGACATGTTAATGAATTTATTATTTTACAATATCCTTTCTCTGTTAAAATTCACGTGTATATATAGTTTTTTTGAAGTAATTTTCAATAAGTTCCTGCTTTTTATACGTAATTATTTAATTCTAATTTGAAAGTTTTTTTTCTGTTTATAATAGTCACGTGTAAATAAATTTTTAATTTGAAGCAAACATTATTGTTTGCGCTGTTTATACATTTGGCAACATGTTACATTAGTACAATTTTCTAAAATCTCTATCTCTCTCTATCTCTCTATTCTAAAAAAAAGTAACTTACGCTGTCACCGCCGCCGCCGGTTTTGAATTTTTTGTGACAGGAGGTTTTCTTCGTTAATATTAAGAAAAAAATTGCATACAAAAATATGAAAATCGGCGGTATTATAGAGACATGTTTGATAAACTCGCTGATGCGGAGAGTTTTCAAATCGAAGAATTATTTTAAGAGATATTTAATGCTAAAGTTGGACAAAGTCGTTCCATTAAAAAAGTTTTATAGGAGCAAAAACTATACATGGGAATTAATTCATTTTTAGATTATTTTATACGTTAGAATTTCCCGGTGTGCAAACGGCATTCATTTTTTTTATTTAACTCATTTTTTGAGATTTTATTTCCATTTTAAATTCACATTTTCAGCATTTCGAGACATATTTTTTACTTACTTTAGAAAATGGTATTTAAAATGTTGCCTTCTGTATAAACAGCGCAAACAATTATGTTTTCTTCAAATTAAAAATTTATTTACACGTGACTATTATAAAAAGAAAAAAACTTTCAAATTAGAATTAAATAATTACGTATAAAAAGCAGGAACTTATTGAAAATTACTTCATAAAAACTATATTTACTCGTGAATTTTAAAAGAGAAAGGATATTGTAAAATAACAAATTCATTAACATGCGTTAGAAATCTTAAATGGGAGAAATGACGTCACAATTACGTCACATTACACTTATTACGTAAAATGAACGAAAAATAATATTGCAAAACAGTTTAAATTTAAAAATTCGCGAGACATTTATTTGATATTTTGAGATGATCTTTTCAACTATTTTTGTTAGGAGAGCGCAAATAATATTTCACTTGTAACAAAAGTATTTTCACGTAAATATTAAAAAGAGCATGAAAAGTTTGGTGAAAATTACGTCAGATTAAAAACGATACATTTAAAATGTCTTATTTAAAAGAACTTTCTTTTCGCTTTGTTAAAAAATACCTGGAGACAAAGACTCTGTTTACTTAATTCCTTTTATATTAGCTTATTTTGAAATGTTTAACTGATTTTATTTAATCAAAGACGAAAATAGTCATTGTATCTTTTAACAGCAGCTGATTTTTCCTTAAAATTCCCCAATCAAAGATAAATGAATAGAAACCAGTTTAAAGGGAGATCCCTACTGTTTTTTAAATTATAATTCAATCTTCCAAAATCCTTTTAAATCCGATCAAATTAGCGTACTTTTAGAGACTGCGGTGTCTGAACGGGGGTTGACGAGCGCAGCTCGTAGGGGGCCTAGCCCCCTAGTCACTCTATTCTAAAAAAAAGTAACTTATGCTGTCATCGCCGCCGCCAGTTTTGAATTTTTTGTGACCGGAGGTCTTTCTCCGTTAATATTAAGAAAAATACTGCATGCAAAAATATGAAAATAGGCGGTATTATAGAAAAATGATTGATAAACATGCTGATGTAGACAGTTTTCAAATCGATTAATTATTTTAAGAGATATTAATAATGATGTTTGCTTCAAATTAAAATTTATTTTACACGTGACTATTGTTAACAGAAAAAAAAATTCAAATTAGGATTAAATAATTACGTATGAAAAGCAGGAACTTATTGAAAATACTTCATAAAAACTATACTTACACGTGAATTTTAAAAGAGAAAGGATATTGTAAAATAATAAATTCATTTACATGCGTTAGAAGTCTTAAATAGGAGAAATTACGTCACATTTACTTCACATTACACTTATTAGATAAACAGAACAAAAAGTAATATTGCAAAACAGTTTAAATTTAAAAATTGCGCGAGACATTAATTTGATATTTTGAGATTATATTTCTAAGATTACTATTAATTTTATTGAAAGCGTTTAGACTGCTTTCGAGCGACTATTTAGTAATTTGATAAAAATAAAAAAGATTACAAGCTGAAAGTGAAGTGTCATCGACAAAAAATATGACTTGAAAGAGAAAAATCTGTGATGCTGAAAATAAAGAAATTGCTTAAATGGTTTAGTTAAGATTCGTTAACCTTCTGTGTCGTTTCCGTCAAAAGAAGGCATGGTATTTGTGAAATATATTTGCATTTTAATGCAGATTTGCTTATTATATTAGCTTATTTTGAAATGTTTAATTGATTTCATTTAACCTAAGGCGAAAACAGACACTGTATCTTTTAACAGCAGCTGATTTTTACTTAAAATTTCCCTATCGAAGAGAAATGAATAGAAACCCGTTTAAAGGGAGATCGCTATCGTTTTTTAAATTATAATTAAATCTTCTAAAATCCTTTTAAAGCCGATCAAATTAGCGTACTTTTAGAGACTGCGGTGTCTGAACGGGGGTTGGCGAGCGTAGCTCGTAGGGGGCCGAACCCCCTAGTATTCTAAAAAAAAGTAACTTACGCTGTCACCGCCGCCGCAGCCAACGGTTTTGAATTTTTTGTGACCGGAGGTCATTCTTCGTTAATATTAAGAAAAATATTGCATGCAAAAATGTGAAATTCGGCGGTATTATAGAGAAATTACTGATAAACACGGTGATTGAGACAGTTTTGAAATCGAAGAATTATTTTAAGAGATATTTAATGCTCAAGTTGGACAAAGTCGTTCCATTAAAAAAAATTTATAGGAGCAAAAACTATACATCGGATTTTAATCACTTTTAGATCATTTTTACGTTATAATTTCCCGGTGTGCAGAATGCATTTATTTTTTAAATTTGACTCATTTTTTGAGCTTTTATTTCCATTTTAATTTCAAATTTTCAGCATTTTGAGAGATAGTTTTTACTTATTTTAGAAAATTGTACTAATTTAACCTGTTGCCAACTGTATAAAAAGCGCAAACAATAATGTTTGCTTCAAATTAAAAAGTTATTTACACGTGACTATTATAAACAGAAAGAAAAACTTTCAAATTAGAATTAAATAATTACGTATAAAAAGGAGGAACTTATTGAAAATTACTTCATAAAAACTATATTTACACGTGAATTTTAACAGAGAAAGGATACTGTAAAATAATAAATTCATTAACATGCATTAGAAGTCTTAAATAGGAGAAATTACGTCACATTTACGTCACATTATACTTATTACGTAAAATGAACAAAAAATAATATTGCAAAACAAGTTAAATTTAAAAATTGCTCGAGACATTTATTTCATATTTCGAGATGACCTTTTCTACTATTTTTGTTGGGATAGCGCAAATAATATTCCAACAAAAGTATTTTCACGTGAATATTAAAAAGAGAAATAAAAGTTTGGTGAAAATTGCGTGAGATTAAAAACGATACATTTAAAATGTCTTTCATTTATTTATTTATTTATTGAACTGCAAACATACGACTTGTGTGCTTGACATGAGAGCCCATCTAAAATGTCTTATTTAAAAGAACTTTCTTTTCGCTTTGTTAAAAATACCGGGAGACAAAGACTCTGTTTACTTAATTCATTTTATATTAGCTTATTTTGAAATGTTTAACTGGTTTTATTTAATCAAAGAGGAAAACAGCCTTAGTATCTTTTAACAGCAGCTGATTTTTTCTTAAAATTCCCCAATCAAAGAGAAATTAATACAAACCCGTTTATAGGGAGATCGCCACTGTTTTTTAAATTATAATTCAATCTTTCAAAATCTTTTTAAAGCCGATCAAATTAGCGTGCTTTTAGAAACTGCGGTGTCTGAGCGGGGGTTGGCGAGCGTAGCTCGTAGGAGGCCGAGCTCCCTAGTAAGTAAAAAATATCTCTCGAAATTATGAAAAATTGAATTTAAAATAGAAATAAAAGCTCCAAAAATGAGTCAAATTAAAAAAATAAATGCATTCTGCACACTGTTGAATTATATCGTATAAAATGATTTACAAATGATTAAATTCCGATGTATAGTTTTTTCTCCTATAAAACTTTTTTAATGGAACGACTTTGTCCAACTTTGGCATTAAATATCTCTTTAAATAATTCTTCGATTTGAAAACTGTCTGCATCAGGGTGTTTATCAAACATTTCTCTATAATACCGCCGATTTTCATATTTTTTGTATGCAACATTTTTCTTAATATTAACGGAGAAAACCTCCTGTCACAAAAAATTCAGAATTGGTGGCGGCGGTGACAGCGTAAATTACTTTTTTTTTAGAATAGAGGAATACGGATTTATTTTTGTAAACTATAATGAAACTTGCGTGTTTCTTGTAGTAAATAAAAATCATTGAGTCAGTAAAAATAAATAAAGTCATGAAGGATTAAGTACGTGAGATATTATCGTTGTATCAATTTTTTTCATTTTTTTTAAATACTTTAATAAGCAAAGGAACCAATATATCTGCATTTTGTGAACACGGAATATTTTAAATATTTAAAATATACTTCAAACCTTAAAAGAACATTAAACTTTTTTGTATTAAAAAAGTATGTTATTTGAGAGGATAATATGCATTTTAATAGAATACGTTATTAAGATTGGTTGGAAATGGCGCATATTTTGGTGCTCATTCCTTTTAATCATATAATAGTTTCACGATTTCTTTTATGAAATTTTTAAAATGCCCTTTTTTATGAAAATTATAGCATATTTTTAATGAATTAACTTTTGTGAAAATTCAATTATTTACATTCAATTATAAAAGTATTTTTCCGTGTTAAGATTTCAAATACACAATTTATTCTTATTATCTGAAATTATTTGCGCATATGATGCTTGCACATTTTATAAGAATTATATTGTGATTTTTTTCTTTTTTTTTTTTTTTTTTTTTTTTTTTGTAAAATGGCAACAAAAGCATAGTAAACAAATAAAATCAATTGTTAAATTCGTTATCTAAAGTGTTATTTGAATTTTGAATAATAACAATAATAAAGTTAATAATTCTTAGTATCAACCAGAGCAGTTTCAAATGTTTTTCCAGAAAATTGGATTCTGAAGAAGTAACTTTCTTCAAGCTCTCTTCGAATATATTATTCTAAGATTGCTATCAATGATTATTTGATGTGGATTTCAAATATTGGAGATATATCTATTTCAAACTATTTGAGAAAACACCAGAGGTTATTGAAAAAAGGTAAAAACATGTTTAAAAGAGATTTTAGTTGAAAATTAAAAAATATTTTGTAAAATTTTGCTTCGAAAATACTTTTATTTATACCAGGCTTATACTATATATAAAAAAAAATCAGAGGACATTCTTAATTATTTGGCTGAATCGACATTTTTAAAATTAAAATGCGACAAAACATAAAATAACGTTTTTGCTTAGTACAGATGCAAAAATAATAAAACAAAATATTGTTATTTTCATATATTTATTTATTTTAAATTATGCTTCGCGAATCCAAGCATGCTTTTGCTAGTCTTAACAAAAGATCCCAGAATCCGGAGAAAGCCTATGTGTGAAAATATCTGCGATAATTTTCAACTTATTAACTGCCTTTCTCCGGAAAGTTACGCTACCTGGTGCATACTACCGGTAATACTTCATAAACGAATGCATGGAAAATAATGGAGCTATAAAAAAATATTGTGTTATTGACAAAATTTAAAAAATATTTTTTGGATTACACTAAAATAGATACATAAAAAATAATTTATTTCTCACAATTATTATCTGGTTTTCAAAAATGTTAGTGAAAATGAAGATTTAATTACTAGAAAACAGTAATTTTCCTTTTTCAGAATTTAATGTCGCCCCCGATGAAAAAAAAATAGATATGTATAATATAAATAGGACAAAACATATTTCAATTTTAAGACTTAAAGCAAATGCTATTAATTTATGTAAAATGATGTCATTCGTATCTGCTTAAGAATTCCACATTGACGATCCACTCTTAAACATCTACAGTAAAGCATGCATGGGATGTCACTATCGCAAAATAATACACAAATGCAGCAAAAAGATGCCGTCATGAAAGCAACTCGACAAAAAAACGGCTATCTAATGATTCATGGGGCTTCATTTGTTTGTAACATTAATGCAGACGATTTCAACCAAAACGTCAGTCATGACGTTTTGGTTAGAAACTGATTCCAAATAAATGGTTTCTATGTTGTATTTTCTATTTTATTTGTGTGTTGCAGCTATATCTTATATCTATACATTTTCCACAATTTATATTTATAAAGAAATGATGCATAGCAACCGTTTGTTTGGAGTCAGTTTCCAACCAAAACGTTATGACTGACGTCACACCGAAAGCGTCTATAGATACTTAAAATTGAATACAGTTTATAATAGCTCCTTGTTTTAACAGAAATTATTTGTTTATGTTTTTTTCCAAATTTAGCACGTGTTTTAATTACATTTTCTTTCGGTTGCTATGAGAAAATGACAACAAAAAGATATAATTGCTATTTTACAACTATTTTCTCTTTGATTTCAATAGAAATGGAGTAGTTGGGTTGCCAAAATTAAACAAATGGTGCTAAAAACTACAAAAAAAAAAAAAAAAAAAAAAAAAAATTACAAAAAAACTACAAAGTTTCCAAACAAATTGCATTTAAAAGTACATTTTTTTCCAATACGACGGTATAAAAATTGAAAATGTGCGATGCTTAAAAATTTAAGAATTGCTGTAGAGCATTTAATCGTACGATGATACATCTGCTTTGTTTATAGCTGGCTTCTGTAAGGTAACGTTATTTTTTTAGACACAAAATAAGCTGGGAGAAAGAAATAGCATACCGTACCGGGGGCTAATAAACCATTTAAAATTTTTACAGTTTAACCATAGAAAATATGCCTGATTATACCATGCATGAACCTCTCCAATAGAAGGTAGATAAAGCTCAATCCTCAGGGAGATCAAACTCTCCTGTAATATGAAGTAAATTAAACCAGATACGCGGAATTTGGTATGATAATACGTCAGTACAACAATTTTCTGCTTGCGATAAAATTTCCAAAGACTCTAAAATAGCACAACTTATTAAAATCGGAAGCCTGCATAATGACTCTCGCTCTATTGAAAAGGATGTCAATATCTTTAGTTTGAAACAGCCTAGAGAGGGCAGTTCCGCGTATCTGGTTTAATTTACTTCATATTACAGGAGAGTTTGGTCTCCCAGAGGATCGGGCTTTTCTACCTACCCCCTCCTTCAGTTTAATGGGTACGACCGCTTGCGAGCATTTTGAAGGGTGTTTCCGGTCAATGTGTAGCATTCAGCGTCGAGTGTTTTCTCAATCAATTCTCTTCTCCTTCACAAAGCCCTAAGGTTAGCCGGAAGCGCTTGGAGTAGCTTTTTCATCATTTAAACATCTAGTGTTTTTTAATTTTTAAAAATATTTGTAAAAATTTTATCACACCTATGTAGTAATGTGTTTTAATGAAGCATTTTAAATGTTTTCATGTTTTTATGTGAAGTGTGATGTTGTTTCTTGTTAGAAATGTTCTTCAGGTTTAAAAGAAAAGTTGATTTTTTTAATTCTTAAGTCCAGGTCGAGTTTGAGTTGCACTATGAAACAGACAAATGTTTTCTAATTTATTAAAATCTTATATAACTACAGACGGAAATATACAATAACATTTTCCGAGCTACGATTTTGAAAAGTATTCTTTTTTTAGGAGCCTCATAAACTAATATATTTTTGAGATTGAAAGAACCATTTATAAAAAAACATACTATCTTTGGCTACAACTGATTTTCGAAAGTGTTTCTGAATAGTTTTGTATAGTATATTAATCAGTTTTCTCAAATCAAAATATCGGTTTTTAGAATGGTGCAAGTTCTAGAGTAAGCATTTTTATGCTCAACAATCATGATAAATTAATAGCATTAACATTTTAATTAAAGTTATTATTTTTTACTCTTCCTGTATAAATCCAGTTACTGTAATCTGGAAATATTTGATTGATAATTGACAGCATTCTAAAAACTGATACTCCGGTATAACAATTTCATTAATACACCTTAAAAACGAGTAGGAAACGTTTCCGAAAAATATTGGCCGCGAAAGAAACTTTACTTTTATAAATGACTGGCCGCCTTAGCGACCAGTTTGGTCCCCTTACAACTTATTTTTGGGAAAGCATGCTAAGCATTGTATCATGTTATTTTTATTCATAGTTTAATTTACTTGGACTCCCTTAAATATCTGTATAATAAAAGCCCAAGTCATGAGACTGTCATCAACAGTTCCGGGTTGACCGCTTCGCTTTTCGTATGCCAATTTGGTAATTTAATGTTAGCCATGCGCAGGTGATAAATCGCCAAGTATTGTTCCATCGCCATCATGTTATCAGTATTATAATAGTCCATATCATGCGACTGTCATAACGAGTTTTTCGCGTGGTAAATTAAAACAAAGTTTTGAAATTGAAATTAAATGGCATGGCTTAAGGTATTATTTATTACGTTTCTTTTCTTTTTTTTCTAAAACAACAATTGAGAGACATAATGAGACTCATTATATATTTCAATTTTAAATTGAAGTTATGCATTTTAAATAAAATGAATAAAAGTACTACATTTTAAATTAAATTAATGAAATACGAAAAAATACGATGGGAATAATGTTTGGCGATTTATCACCTGCGCCCGGCTAACATAAAAATACCGAGTTAATGATTTCTGTATCAGAATCTAAGGATTTGGCGAAGGATTGAGCAAATAAATTAAATTATGTATAAAAGTAACGTGATACAATGCTTAGCATACATTTAAGGGCGACCAAACTTGTCGCCAAGGGCGGCTAGTAATTAATATAATCCCTTAAGCTAATATTAGTTTTTGTTGCATTAAAATATCTCAATTTGCTGATTTTCTGTAAGCAAATAAACCCACAGGGTTACACACAGGGAACACAGGGTTTACAATGGAAGTCTATGGGTATTTGGCGAAATATTAGAGATATCGCCTAGATGGCGTCACTTTTGCGACTAATTTTGCTCTCCAAATTTGGCGATATATCACCAAGTTTACAAAAAACTTGGCGGCACAACAGGGGCCTCCTCTATGGTAACGCCCTTATTGGTATGGAGGGTCATTAAATGCTGTTCAATAACCAAAGAGATTCGTTTCATTTGGGAGTTGCATTTAAACAATTGACAAATAATAGCGATTTCTGTGCCACGTACGATAGCGTAATATGTATATAGATTGTTTAAATCTCGAAAATATAATGTTTTTTGAAGTTTTTAAAGACAAAAAAAAAAAAAAACTTTGTGGAATTGTGGGTAATTTGGAGGATGTAATTTTATATTTTCATGGAATAAGAAACAAATGTATTTTTTTCCTTTATGGTATATATATTTATGTTCTAAAATCTGAAATTAAAGCATCACTTCTTAGAGATTTCTTGCATTTGGGAAACACTGGTACATATTATATTCACTATATCGCCAATAGAGCTGAATAATGTCAGACGTACGATATAATGAAATTTACACATTTTCTCTCTGTGCTAATAAATCACTTGTTGCCACTTGTCTGTCTAAATAATAGAGTAACCACTTAGACAGACAATAACATGAGGGGAGTCATATGTTTAACATATAGCACGTCGCACTGATTGCAGTATTGCATGTAACATAATAACTTTGACTAAACGTTATAAAGCATAAATATATTCATTGTTTTTAGTATGTACTTTTATATATTATTTTCATTTTCATTACTAGAATGTTTATTTAAAGAAGAAGCAATTAAGTATGACAGTAATTATTTATACGAATTTTGATAAAATAATATTTTTTTAAACGTAATATTTTTATACGTAGAAAAAAAAAAATGTCTTAATCAATTAAGGTGTAAATCATATATTTGTACCAAAGGATAATATTTAAAAGTAGTTTTACAAGATTTAAAGATATTTCTAGTTCTAAATAAAGACAGTGAAATACATACTTTTTGAAAGGTTTACAAAAATCAATAAGTTAATTCTCTTTACGATAAAAAATGTAGTAACAATTTGTTTTATTTTTGTGACATAAAGGCACCAACGAGCTTTACGTTTATCCTCACTAAGAAACAATAAAGTTGTATTGTCTGTAATTTACATTGAAATATGCTCTGTATTTACTTTGTATCATTTCTAAATCTTATGTGGATCTTTGACATTTTCTAATTGCTCAGACGTTCTTTTAAAACTTTTGCCAATCCACTATTTTAGTATGTTTTTAGCTTTTTCTTTTCGTTTTAAAGCATAATTTATGCAGATATTTGTTTTTATATCACTTACAATTACATCTTATTCATATCCTACGATACATCATATAAATTAATTTCAAGCTGAATTCCTTTAAATTGCTAAAATACATTTTTTCAGTTGATACAATTATGAAAAAGTGATGAAGAGGATAATAAAAATGAAATTAATAACACAGTTGTTAAAAAAAAAAAAAAAAAAAATCTCAAAAATCTATCAAAGTTGATAAAAACGGTTAGATTTCACATAATTGTTTTTCTTATGCATAACTAAAACTCTAGTTAAATTCTATGATGTACAGATTATTTCTGTACATATATATCGTGAATTTTTGGTGACACACAAAATCTTCGATACAACTTGTAGTATTTCAACAATTATACTCATGTATAGATAAAAGTTGGCAGATCAATTATCCACGTGCATATAAACATATATCAGAAAAACTACAAGTAACAGATCAACTATCGATAGATGTATTTCAAACTGCAAAAAGTTGGCGAAAGCTATTACTGGAGCTCACGGATTTCGATATTTTACAATATTTTCAAAGAATAAGAAATCTCTGGATAAATTTATTATTCAATACTAGAAAGATAGCCCGTCAAAAATGACGGAAAAATCCCCGCCGGCCTGGTCTACAGGCGGAGGTAGATTTCGAAATTAAGTATAATAATATCACCAACAAAAACAAAACCATGATTAGAGATAAATCAACTGTAACAATTTTATCTGGCCTCTTTAGACGAGTTTTTATTTCATTTTTATATAATAGCTGGT
Source organism: Maratus speciosus (assembly GCA_963932465.1). Lineage (NCBI taxonomy): Eukaryota > Metazoa > Arthropoda > Arachnida > Araneae > Salticidae > Maratus > Maratus speciosus. The sequence goes on along the minus strand of OZ010795.1, from coordinate 187,762,768 downwards.
TTTATCAGAATCATGTTAAGGCGGTATTAAAAAAAATACTTTTCCATGCTCAACAACTCGAAATTTCCTGGCACATTTTCAAATTCATTTTTAATAGAAAAAATATGAAACTTGCTGACGTGATTTTTGAAGAAATTTATAAGCGACCTGTGTTTTTATTTTTCGTTCAATTAATTAAAATTTGATTTATAAACAATTATTTTCTCAGTAGGACAATATTTTTCGTTTCTAACACAATCGCTTCGGGAAATTCAGTTCAAAATGCCCACTTTGACATCCTTTTTTTGAAATATATTCTGCCTCTATGAAAAAATCGATCATTACGGTACATTATATAGTTTCTGAATAAGAGAATCTACCAATTGGATGTGTTTGAGAGCAATAATGAATTTTAAAATGAGCCAGAAAATAAGCAGTTTGGATTTGAATACACCCTTAATAAGATGTTTTTTTTTTCTTCAACCGCTATGTATTTTTAATTTGTTTTTACTGTAAGAACTGGTCCTATCGAAAACTTGTCTATATAAATGTTGTAGACAGTATTAAGAAGATATATGATAAATTGATGGGGATTTTATATCTTGTGAATTGACGGAGTTATGGATTTTTTTTCTTCTTCAAATCCACCTTTTTTTTCTTTTTTCTTTTTATTTTTTGCGGTACGAATTGGTCCTATCAAAAACTTGTGAATATAAAAGTTATAGATAATATTAAGGAGATTTATAATAAAGTTAATTGGATTTGATATGTTGAGAATTGAGGAAGTTATAAATTTTTTCTTCCAAAAACCCTATTTTTCGCGCCTCTTGAGCCCAATTTTAATTTTATCAAAAATCTGTGATGCATAAATTTTTGGAACTATTTTTAGAAGTAAAAAAACTTTAAACTGATTTGATATGTACAAAAATTAAGAGGTTATGGAGTTTTTTCGGTTTTCACAAAACCCCTCTCTATTTCCATTCCCTTGGTCCGATTTTGCCCATTAACGAACTTGACCGAGATTTTATGCCCCTTGATTTTTTGTTTCAGTTTCGAAGAGATTTGTGCAGAATTTTGGAAGTAAACGTGTCCAGAAGAAAGTTATATAATATATATATATATATATATATATATATATATATATATATATATATATATATATATATATATGTGTGTGTGTGTGTGTGTGTGTGTGTGTGTGTGTATAAAGTTTTTTACTGATGGTGGTTTGTGTTCTAGGGGTCATGATTGGTTTAGATCTAAAATGTTTCAGAAATTCCAACATAGGGGAGAATGTAATAGGTAGTATTTCATACGAAATCTATTTAAAATTGAGATATAAAGATATATACAGCACATATGCAAGAATATGAAAGTTCTCGCTTTTTCTGCAGTGATAGATGAAAATAACACATTTTAAAAACGTAACACATTTATGAAAAAAAAACTATATACAGTAGAATACGACTAATCCGCACAGCTTGTTTCCAAGCGCTATGCGGATTTGAGGTTTTTTGCGGATTACAAGTCATGTCTATTCAGTCTTCGTATACATTTCTTTAAATTCACATTTCGGGCAATTTAGATTGTTAATTCTTAAAAATAAATAAATTACACTCTTAAAGTACGAGTAACTTAAAAGCTATTTAAAAAATGTATATGTCGTACGCTAATTGAGAAATCAATCCAGGCTTATTACAAAGAACCTAGGGAGCGTTAGGCTAATTGAAAAATTACCATTTATTTCTCAACTTTAGGCTTATTAACCCATAAAGAGACCAGAACACGAAAAAATAAAAAAAATACAACAAACTGAAAAGCCCGAAATCTGACACGAGCCAAATCTAAACCCGACAAAAATATCCAAAGAACCATAACCCGATTTGAGCAAAACAAAATAATTTCCGTGGACATGCATCAAGATACGAACCTTAAAATTTTGTTTGAAAAAAATCCGAAATATGACCTGAACCAAATATGATAACCGACAAAAATATTCTGAAGAACCATTACCCGATCCGAGCAAGACAAAATAATTTCCATGGACATTCAAAACAACTCGAACCTAAAAATTCCATTAGAAAAAGCCCTAAATCTGTAACGAATCTAATCTGAACCCGAAAAAAATATTCCAAAGAACCATAACCCGATCCGAGTAAGACAAAATAATTTCCGAGGACACGCAACCTGATCCGAACCTAAAAATTAGTTTGAAAAGAAAACCAGAAATATGATCTGAACCAAATACGATAACTAACAAAAACTTTCAAAAGAACCATAACCCGATTCGAGCAAGACAAAATGATGTCGATGTAGCAAGTAAATGTTTTTGTGATACGTAGCTTCTTTATCCACAAAACTCGCAGCCGAGTATCATTCCATCTAGGGAGCCATTGAATAAATTCACACCACTCGTATGATTTTGAAAACCACACAGAATTAAAACTTAACACTTTTAATACTCTAAAAACATTTAAAATGAAAACAATAAGTCAGAACTACAAAAGCATTCCTCAACCTTCCATTACTTTCCAATCTCCTTTGCATCCGCTCTAACGATTCTCGTTCTCGTTCCGTTGCCAATTGTCTTACCTAAAGTTCGGCGGCAGACTGTGAATTAAAGATAAAGGTCCATTCTAGGCATTTCAGTTTGTCCACTGTTTTCACAACACTGCCACCTTCCCCCCTAAAGAAGTTCATTTGTGACCCTTGTCACAATGAAGCGTAAAATTATAATTATACGGCACATTTTATTAGCAAGGTTGAGAATAATGTGGAACTTCCCATTATAACTAATTAAACTAACTTATTCAAGAAATACATATATATACAATATTATTCATCAACCTGAATTTTATAAATTAATACACAAGAAAAACCAATAATTTCCAAAAACACGAAATAAAGAACTAAATAACAGTTTAATCTTCATCAAAAGTCAATCTTGACATAGAATCTGCATTTAAATGTCTAGAACCTTTACGATAAGTTATAGTTAAATTGTATCTCTGCAACGCCAGAGACCAAGGAGCCAATTTTGCCCCATGCGGAACGCTGCTCGTAAGAAAAGTGAGTGGATTGTGATCCGAAATGACCTCAATCTCTGCACCGAATATCCAAGTGTCAAACCTCTACAAAGCCTCGATTACACCGTATGCTTCTCTCTATATATAGCCCAACGCATCTGGGTATCTGTAAGTTTCTTACTAAAAAATGCAATAGGTCTCTCTTGTGCATGATCATCCATCTGATCAAGGCAAGCTCCGATAGCATTGTCGGAAGCGTCAGTATACAACTGAAACGGTCGATCGAATTTAGGGGTAAACATTAATGACATTTGTGGCAATTTTCCCCTTAACTGGCTGAATGCATTTTCAGCGTCTGCATCCCATGGAATCACGTTTGCCACTCTTTTTCGTCTAAGATTAGTCAAAGGTAAAACCAATACCGAGAAATATGAAATATAATCCCGGTAATAACTAGCTAGACCCAGCAAACTTCGTAACTCTTTCTTTGTAGTAGGCATAGATATTTTCCGTATAGTTTCTACCTTCAAAGGGTCGGGCGAATGTTTTCCTGATCCGATCACATGACCCAAAAATTTTACTTCATTTCTACCAAAATTACACTTTCCCAAATTTACAGTCAATCCTGTGTCTCTAATGCCCTGAAATACCTGTCGAGATGTTCCAAGTGTTCTTCCCATGTTTGAGAAAACATATTAACATTGTCTATATATGACCTACAATATTTTTTATGTCGTTGAAACAACCCATCCATAGATTTCTGAAAAGTACTTCCAGCATTTTTTAAACCAAATGGCATCACTCTCCATTGATAATGTCCTGAATGCGTGACAAAAGCTGTAAAAGGTTTCGATTCCTCCACCATTGGCCAGTATCCCTTCGTTAAATCTAAAATCGTAATAAAATTCTCCTGTCCAATTTCATATAACAAGTCCTTCGCAATTTTCATTGGATACGCAACCAGAGCAGGCTGTTCCCCCAACTCCTCTGCCACACATCGCAAATTCTCCTTGCGGCCTTTCCCAAAAAACGCCATTTCTCCTCCTCCCCTTCTCTTAACCAGCCTGACAAAAAAATCTCAAAATTTTCTACCAAAATTGTGCAAGACCCCAATTCAACTCGGTATCAACAATCCACCCCTCAGTTATGCGAAATTGTGAGCTCAAATATTACTGCATATTGCATACACATAATCAATTCATAACATTTATCAAAAACATTTACCAAAGCATATATCAAAATATCTCAATTTTATATCCTAATATACATCATTTCAAAGAAACCAATTTCACAGCAATTCCGAAAACTTTCATAAATCATTAACCTCAGTATTTAAACCTACCAACCATAACACAAATATACACAAGGATTATATATACAAATCAGCAGTATCATATTTCAAACTTATTATAAATACATAATTATTTATACAAGGCAATCTCATCTGAAATATAATAACCTGTCTCGACATTTCAGTACTTATCACATATTCCAAAAACAAATCATAAATAACTATATCTGTGAACAGTTATATCCCCCCCCCTTTTTATATTGACATGTATTTTACAAACAAAACTAACAATCATTATTCTGAATAACTGCTCCGTTTTTTTCCCTTTCGTACAGATGTACACCCCTCCAAAATATACTTTATATTTCCAACCGTTATACACTATATATCCAGTCAATAATGTCTTAATGAACCAACATCAATCAAATTTTTTGTACTGACGTACACCCTTCCAAAATACACTTTATATTCTGAACCATTATACACAATATTTTTTCTGTACTGACGTACCTCCTTTCAAAATACACTCTGTATATTCAATCGTTATACACAATATCTTTTGTACTGACGTACACCTCTTACAAAACACACATTATATATTCAATCATTATAGACAATATTTTTTTTGTACTGACGTACACCCCCTCCAAAATACACTTTATATGTTCGATCATTATACACAATATTTTTTTTTTGTACTGACGTACACTATAATTCAAAATAAGACATTTAAATAACTAATAACATATTTTAAATGGGAAGCCACTGACAGGAAAAATTTCTCACCTTGCTTTTTTTTTCTTTCCCCGATATGACCTGTCCTTTCAGTCCGACTACACCAGTAAGTGTTTGTGTGATACGTAGCTTCTTTATCCACTAAACTCGCAGCCGAGTATCATTCCATCTTGGGAGCTATTGAATAAATTCACACCACTCGTATAATCTTGAAAACCACCCAGAATTAAAACTTAACACTTTTAATACTCTAAAAACATTTAAAATGAAAACAATAAGTCAGAACTACACAAACACTTCTCCACCTTCCATTACTTTCCAACCTCCTTTGCATCCGCTCTCACGATTCTCGTTCTCGTTCCGTTGCCAATTGTCTTACCTAAAGTTCGGCGGCAGACTGTGAATTAAAGATAAAGGTCCATTCTAGGCATTTCAGTTTGTCCGCTGTTTTCACAACACTGACACCTTGCCCCTAAAGAAGCTCATTTGTGACTCTTGTCACAATGAAGCGTAAAATTGTAATTATACGGCACATTTTATTAGCAAGAGTGAGAATAATGTGGAACTTCCCATTATAACTAATTAAACTAACTTATTCAAGAAATACATATATATACAATATTATTCATCAACCTGAATTTTATAAATTAATACACAAGAAAAACCAATAATTTCCAAAAACACGAAATAAAGAACTAAATAACAGTTTAATCTTCATCAAAAGTCAATCTTGACATAGAATCTGCATTTAAATGTCTAGAACCTTTACGATAAGTTATAGTTAAATTGTATCTCTGCAACGCCAGAGACCAAGGAGCCAATTTTGCTCCATGCGGAACGCTGCTCGTAAGAAAAGTGAGTGGATTGTGATCCGAAATGACCTCAATCTCTGCACCGAATATCCAAGTGTCAAACCTCTACAAAGCCTCGATTACACCGTATGCTTCTCTCTATATATAGCCCAACGCATCTGGGTATCTGTAAGTTTCTTACTAAAAAATGCAATAGGTCTCTCTTGTGCCTGATCATCCATCTGATCAAGGCAAGCTCCGATAGCATTGTCGAAGCGTCAGTATACAACTGAAACGGTCGATCGAATTTAGGGGTAAACATTAATGACATTTGTGGCAATTTCCCCTTAACTGGCTGAATGCATTTTCAGCGTCTGCATCCCATGGAATCACGTTTGCCACTCTTTTTCGTGTAAGATTAGTCAAAGGTAAAACCAATACCGAGAAATATAAAATATAATCCCGGTAATAACTAGCTAGACCCAGCAAACTTCGTAACTCTTTCTTTGTAGTAGGCATAGTTATTTTCCGTATAGTTTCTACCTTCAAAGGGTCGGGCGAATGTTTTCCTGATCCGATCACATGACCCAAAAATATTACTTCATTTCTACCAAAATTACACTTTCCCAAATTTACAGTCAATCATGTGTCTCTAATGCACTGAAATACCTGTCGAAGATGTTCCAAGTGTTCTTCCCATGTTTGAGAAAACATATTAACATTGTCTATATATGACCTACAATATTTTTTATGTCGTTGAAACAACCCATCCATAGATTTCTGAAAAGTACTTCCAGCATTTTTGAAACCAAATGGCATCACTCTCCATTGATAATGTCCTGAATGCGTGACAAAAGCTGTAAAAGGTTTCGATTCCTCCACCATTGGCCAGTATCCCTTCGTTAAATCTAAAATCGTAATAAAATTCTCCTGTCCAATTTCATATAACAAGTCCTTCGCAATTTTCATTGGATACGTAACCAGAGCAGGCTGTTCCCCACTCCTCTGCCACACATCGCAAATTCTCCTTGCGGCCTTTCCCAAAAAACGCCATTTCTCCTCCTCCCCTTCTCTTAACCAGCCTGACAAAAAAATCTCAAAATTGTCTACCAAAATTGTGCAAGACCCCAATTCAACTCGGTATCAACAATCCACCCCTCAGTTATGCGAAATTGTGAGCTCAAATATTACTGCATATTGCATACACATAATCAATTCATAACATTTATCAAAAACATTTACCAAAGCATATATCAAAATATCTCAATTTTATATCCTAATATACATCATTTCAAAGAAACCCATTTCACAGCAATTCCGAAAACTTTCATAAATCATTAACCTCAGTATTTAAACCTACCAACCATAACACAAATATACACAAGGATTATATATACAAATCAGCAGTATCATATTTCAAACTTATTATCAAATACATAATTATTTATACAAGGCAATCTCATCTGAAATATAATAACCTGTCTCGACATTTCAGTACTTATCACATATTCCAAAAACAAATCATAAATAACTATATGTGTGAACAGTTATATCCCCCCCCCCCTTTTTATATTGACATGTATTTTAGAAACAAAACTAACAATCATTATTCTGAATAACTGCTCCGTTTTTTTCCCTTTCGTACAGATGTACACCCCTCCAAAATATACTTTATATTTCCAACCGTTATACACTATATATCCAGTCAATAATGTCTTAATGAACCAACATTAATCAAATTTTTTGTACTGACGTACACCCTTCCAAAATACACTTTATATTCTGAACCATTATACACAATATTTTTTCTGTACTGACGTACCTCCTTTCAAAATACACTCTGTATATTCAATCGTTATACACAATATCTTTTGTACTGACGTACACCTCTTACAAAACACACATTATATATTCAATCATTATAGACAATATTTTTTTTGTACTGACGTACACCCCCTCCAAAATACACTTTATATGTTCGATCATTGTACACAATATTTTTTTTTTGTACTGACGTACACTATAATTCAAAATAAGACATTTAAATAACTAATAACATATTTTAAATGGGAAGCCACTGACAGAAAAAATTTCTCACCTTGCTTTTTTTTTTTTTTTCCCCGATATGACCTGTCCTTTCAGTCCGACTACACCAGTAAGTGTTTGTGTGATACGTAGCTTCTTTATCCACTAAACTCGCAGCCGAGTATCATTCCATCTTGGGAGCCATTGAATAAATTCACACCACTCGTATAATCTTGAAAACCACCCAGAATTAAAACTTAACACTTTTAATACTCTAAAAACATTTAAAATGAAAACAATAAGTCAGAACTACACAAACACTCCTCCACCTTCCATTACTTTCCAAGCTCCTCTGCATCCGCTCTCACGATCCTCGGTCTCGTCTCGTTGCCAGTTGTCTTACCTAAAGTTCGGCGGAAGACTGTGAATTAAAGATAAATGTCCATTCTAGGCATTTCAGTTTGTCCGCTGTTTTCACAAATCTGACAGACACGCAACCCGATCGGAACCTAAAAATGCCATTTGAAAAAACAAAAAAAAACTCAAATCTGAACCGAATCAAATCTGAAAATATCCCCAAATTCATAACCGAATCCGAGCAAGACAAAATAATTTCCGTGGACACGCAACCAGATTTGAACCTAAAAGTTAGTTTGAAACCCCCCGAAATATGACTCGAACCAAATATGATAACCATCAAAAATATTCCAAGGAAACATAACCCAATCCGAGCATGACAAAAAAATGCCTGTGGACACGCAACCCAATCCGAATCTAAAAAGTAGTTTGAAAAAACTCCGAAATATGGCCTGAACCACATGTGATAACTAACAAAAACTTTCCAAAGAACCATAACCCGATTCGAGCGGGACAAAATAATTTCGATGGACACACAACCCTACCGGAATCTAAAATGCCATTTGAAAAAAAAAACTGAAATCTGAACCGAATCAAAACTGAATCGGACAAAAATATCCCCAAAACCATAACCAGATGCGAGTAAGACAAAATAATTTCCGTGGACACCCAACACGATCCGAACCTAAAAATTCCATTAGAAAAAACACGAAATCTGACCCGAATATAATCTGAATTTGACAAAAATATCATTTAAAACCATAACCCGAACAGAGTAAGACAAAATAATTTCCGTGGACACACAACCCGACCTGAACCTAAAATTTCCATTAGAAAAAACTCGAAATCTGAATCAAATCAAATCTGAATCCGACCAAAATTTCCAAAGAACAATAATCTGATCCGAACAAGACAAAATAATTTCTGTCGGCATGGAACCCGATCTGAACCTGAAAGTTCTACTTGTAGTTAACCCTAAACCTGACCAGAATCCGAAATAAAAATACATCAGGCCGTACCCCTATCCATGCAAAACAAATTAATTTCCATGTACACGCAATATTACCAGAATCTGAAAATTCCATTTAAAGTCAACCTGAAGCCCGACCCGAACCCGATCTAAAAATGACAATAATATTTCAAAGAGCCGTAACCCGGTCAGAACAAAATTAAATTATTTCCGTGTATTTGCAACCAGATCCGAACCTAAAAGTTCTATTTGAAGCCAACCCGAAAATTGACCATAACCCGTGGTAAGGTCGAGTTTCCGATTGAGTTTAAATAGAACTTTCAGGTTCTTATCGGGTTAAATGTCGGCGAAAATTATTTTTTCTTGGTCGGATCAGGTTATGGTTCTTTGGAATATTTTTATCGGGTTCAGATTTGATTCGGGTCGGGTTTTAGGTTGACTTCAAATGGAATTTTTAGGTTCTGGTTTTGTTGCGTGTCCACGGAAATTAATTTGTCTTGCTCGGATCCGATTATGGATCTTTGGAATATTTTTGTTAGTTTCAAATTTTGTTTTTGTTTTTTTCGAATGAAATTTTTAGATTCGGGTCGGGTTGCGTGTCCACGTAAATTATTTTGTCTTGCTCGTTTCGGAGTATGGGTCAATGGAATATTTTTGTCTGGTTCAGATTTGTTTTGATGTAGATTTCGGGTTTGTTTTCAAATGGAATGTATAGGTTCAGGTCGGGTAACATGTCCATGGAAATTATTTTGAGTTACTGGGATCTTGTTATGGTTCTTTGGAATATTTTGTGGAGTTCAGATTTGGTTCGGGTCAGATTTTGTGCTTTTTACAAATAGAATTTTTAGGTTCTGGTCGTGTTGTTTGCCCACGGAAATTATTTTGTCTTGCTCGGATCGGGTTATGGTTCAATTGAATATTTTTTTCGGGTTCAGATTTGTTGGGCTCAGATCTCGTATTTTTTTATAATTGAATTTTTAGGTTCGGGTCGGGTAACTTATACAAAAGAATTAGTTTGTATTTCTGGGATCCAGATATGGCTCTTTGGAATATTTTTGTCGGGTTCAGATTTGGTTTGGGTCAGTTTTCGGGATTTTTTTTTCAAATTGAATTTTTATGTTCGATTCGGGTTGCATATCTTCAGAAATTATTTTGTCTTGCTCGGATCGATTATGGTTTATTGGAATATTTTTGTCGGGTTCAGATTTGGTTTTTTTTCATATGGAAATTTTAGGTTCGTGAGGGTTTGCGTGCACACGGATATTATTTTGTTTTGATCGAATCGGGTTATTGTTCTTTGCAATATTTTTGTCTGTTTTCAGATTAGGTTCGGATCAGATTTCGGGTTTTTTTTTCAAATAGAATGTATAGGTTCATGTCGGGTAACACGTTTACGTAAATAATTTTGTGTTGTTCGGATCAGGATATGGCTCAATGAAATATTTTTGTCGGGTTCAGCTTTGGTTCGGCCTTGATGTCGTATTTTTTTCATATGGAATATTTAGGTTGGGGTCGGGTTGCATGTCCTCAGAAATTATTTTGTCTGGCTCGAATCGATTATGGTTCATTGGAATATTTTTGTCGGGTTCAGATTTGGTTCAGGTCAGATTCCGGGTTTTTTTTCAAATGGAATTTTGAAGTTCGTGACGGTTTTGCGTGTCCACGAAAATTATCTTGTCTTGATCGGATCGGGTTATGGTTCTTTGCAGTATTTTTGTCGGTTATCAGATTAGGTCTGGATTAGATTTCGGGTTTTTTCAAATGGAACTTTCAGGTTTAGGTCGGGATGCGTGTAGACTGAAATTATGTTGTCTTGCTTGGATCGGGGTACGATCTGTTGTAATTTACTTTTCGGTTTCGGGTCGAGTTACGGATTAATAAGCCTAAAAAAATCACCCTGATTAGGAAATAGGTGATCATTTCTCAATTATCCTAACGCTGTCTAAGCTCATTGCAATAAGACTGAAAAATATCAGGCTAATTAGAAAAAGAGAGATGATTCTCCAATTATCCCGGCTCTTTGCTAACTGCAAAGATCGGCTCAAGCAGCTAACAACCGGCTCTTTGCAAATAGCCTGATTTCTCAATTAGCCTACGACATATACTTTTTTTAAACATATAGAATCAGTGGTTTCTTTTGGACATTTGGTTTTTGTTGTTGAATTTTGCAGTCTAGAAATAGTCATACGTTTTTGCTAATTTATAAAACTTTGTCACTCAGCACCATTCAGTGGTGGTTATTTTATTAGTAGCATCGGGATTAAGATGTAAAGAGATACATTTTCCTATGAATCGATTTTAAATTCTGACCCACATATTTTTTAAAAAAGCCCTTAAATCCTTCGGAGCTTCATTTAAATTGCGAGGAGCTGGATTATGAAAGATTAATGGGTTTCAATGGCAATTTCGCCAAATTAGCCAGCTATCGCCAAGAAGGCTGCATATATGTAAACTTACATTTGTCGCCAAATTTTGCGGTATTTTGCCAAGCTGGTCAAAATTTGGCACTATTTTGGTAACCCCGCAATTAGTACTTTTCAACAATCACTCATTGTTGAAGCTGATACTGATTTCTCTATAGGAAGCGTGGGCCGCAATCAATGAGGCGTTCCAACCGGAATTGCGAAGGACACACAGAGGTTTGGATTTTATATAAATAGATGGTTATAAAATCTGTAACTGACTTTTCTCATTTTCTTTAGTCAGTTAGCTTAGATATCAATTGTTGACCTTTTGATATTATCAATAGCAATTAAAGTAGGTATAGTCCAGGCAATAGAGAACGTATAGGGACTCTACTTAGCAAAATTAATGGTAGTACTGGAAATCGGCTTTCTAGATGTTTTTTGGGTCGCTGAATCCGAATTTGTAACTTCCCACCAAAATTTCCCCCGGTAACCTCCCCAAATTTTGGTAAAAAGCCCACCAAAAAAGGTTTTTATTAAAAAATTACATTTTTTTATTGTTTTAGGGGAAAAGTAGCTAGAAATTCAGAAAGTGAACAAAATTTGCAACAAATTAGATATATGACATTATGACTTAGGATGAAGGGGAAGGGGGGATCTGCCTCGGAACATGCGCCGCAGTGCTGCGTGGATTAAGTTGCACAATTCCACTTAACCACTCACACGCTTACATTAGCCCTCCCATCTTCCCTCCGAACTTTCTCTATAAGGTTTATTTTAAGTTTTTTGGGTCGCTGATTTTTTAACTCACCCCCAAAATTCCCTCCCCCCAAATAGTTGCTTTTAACTTACATTTCTTATTGTTTTAGGGGAAAAACATTACAAAATTCAGAAACTAGACAAAATTTTAGGATATATGACATTATGACGTAGGATAAGCGGGGAGAGAGGGGGCTGCGTCGGAACATTCCCCGCTCGCTTTTCTCAAAAACCAATTTTTTTCAAAAAATCAATTTTTGGGGGGTTGCCCGGTGAAATTGTGGTGGGAAGTTACAAATTCGGATTCAGCGACCCAAAAAGCATAAAGTGAGTCGAAATTCAGAACTAGTATTAATTTTGCCAGATAAAATCCCCTATTGCCGGACTTCATAATTTAGTGCACGTAGCGCCGCAGTGCATGGTCAGAGGCAGCCCTCACCCTCCCCATTCATCCTAATTCATAATGTCATCAATCCTATTTGTTGCAAATTTTGTCAAGTTTCTGAATTTTGTAATGCTTTTCCCCTAAAACGATAAGAAATTTAAGTTAAAAACAACTATTGGGGGGTGGGGGGGTTCGGGGGGGGGATATTTTTGGGGGTAAGTTAAAAATTCGGATTCAGCGACCCAAAAATCTAAAAGTAAACCTTATAGAGAAAGTTCGAAGGGGAGATGGGAGGGCGAATGTAAACGTGTGAGTGGTTAAGTGGAATTGCGCAACATAGTTTACGCAGCACCGCTCGCATGTTCCGAGGCAGATCCCCCCTTCTCCTTCATCCTAAGTCATAATGTCATATATCTAATTTGTTGGAAATTTTGTCTACTTTCTGAATTTCTAGATACTTTTTCTCTAAAACAATAAAAAAATGGATTTTTTTAATAAAAACCTTTTTGAGGGGCTTTTTACCAAAATTTGCGGAGGTTGCCGGGGGAAATTTTGGTGGGAAGTTACAAATTCGGATTCAGCGACCCAAAAAACATCTAGAAAGTCGATATCCAGTACTACCATTAATTTTGCTAGGTAAAATTCTCTATTGCCTGGACTAGTAATCAATTTTCAGGAATGTTAATTTCACAATTAGTGACCCAGTTTACCACATCTTTGTTATCTTCGTTTTTCAGAAGCTGCTCTTTTTATAAAATTAAATAAATAAAAAGAAATAGGATAAAGTAAAAGTAAAATCACGAGCTATACTAACGAAATGTTAGAAAACCCTTTATAAATTCATTTGAATGTCAATGTATTATGAAAACATTAATTAAAATTGTAAAATAACACAAGGTAGACAACTAGATAAAGACATTTAATAACGTTTCTTAAAATATGTTCCCACAACGATAAAATTATGTATCAAGCTAAATAATGCAATAAAAAATCATAATATATCTTTATTTAGATTGACGAACGTTTCATCACACAAACGGCGACATTTTCAAAATCATTCATGCTAGAAATATTTTCACAAAATTTAAAAAATAATAACTTGGTAAACAATATCACGAGACATCATGCATAATGAAAATCACTGCAAACAAAATAAAATGAAATGAAATTGAATATTTGTGAGCGTCATTTAATCAAGACGCACCAGGGAATAGAACGGGCTGTTTGCAGAAAACCCTTAGCCAGTCAATCCGTTATCTCTCATAATGCTCAAGCACCCTTTTAATGCAAAGTTTCCGTTTTAGGCATTCTATTCAAAGAGCTTTCACAGTCTGTACCCCCGAGCAGTTAAATAACGAAATAAATAAAATATATGATATTGCAAGAAACAATGGATACAACGAAAGCATCATAGAAAAATTAATTATGAGCTTGAAGAATAAGAAGAAAAGAAATTTCAACCCACAAAATTCCATGTTATCCACTTTACAATATTTTCCTGGTTTCCTCGAACGCTTGAAATATAAACTCAATAAATTCAATATCTCCCTTATTGCAAAACCTTCCATGAAATTAAAAAATATAGTATGTTATATAAGTAAGGCAAACAGTAAACTTACAACTAAAAACAAAGACCATGTAGCAGACATCAAATGCAACAGGAGAACCACAGCTTTGGCCAGATTGTGTAACAAAGAACCTTTACGGATAAATTTTAAAAATAGCAGAATAATTTATCCATCAAGATTTTATTTGCCATCCATTATCCGGGAATCAATAGAGATATTTTCAAGCAACGAGAATATTTGCAACGATTCAATGTCCTTTTATTTACCTAAAATTTGGAAAGATATATTATGCAATTTTAGTAATAATAATAAAAATCAACCCATGTTCACAAATATCCAATTTCATTTCATTTTATTTTATGTTTGTACTGATTTTCATTATGCATGATGTCTCGTGACATTGTTTACCAAGTTATTGTTTTTTTAAATTTTGTGAAAATATTTCTATCATGAATGATTTTGAAAATGTTGCCGTTTCTGCGATGAAACGTTTGTTAATCTGAAAAAAAAAATAAAAAAAATATTTTATCACTTTTTAAAGCATTATTTAGATTAATCTGTTTATAAGTTATTATTATACATGTTGTTATAAAATTATGTATTTCAAGCATTTATAACTATAGTATACATTTAGCAATTAACTAATAATAATTAAGATAACTCTGAATAACGAGGTCGCTGGTAGACATTTAAACATTTAATAATCATTTCACAAACACAGCACAACACTTACATACGTAGGTCACATGACTACACAAAAGTAAACAGAAGAGAATTCTCTGGAAAAAAATTGTGGGAAGAAAGAAAGTTTTGATGCTGCCATCTAGAGTTAATCAACTGAAATACAAACATGACAATAAACTTACAAAATTGTATACAGTAGTAAATTGCATGTGCTTATTAACTAAATTTATATGAATTTTGTTCATGGAATTTATTTGTTCCTTAATAATTTAAAATTAATAATGATAAAAAATGTATTGGACAAATGTGAGTGTAAATTAAACAAGCAATGATGTTTTGATTTCTTGTTTGAAATAAACAAGTAATAGTATAAAAATTTTGTTTTTAAAGTCAATTCCTACTTAGGTCATCAAAGAAAAATTTAATATAATCCCTTAAGCTAATGTTAGTTTTTGTTGCATTAAAATATCTCAATTTGTTGATTTTCTATAAGCAAGTAGGTTTACAATGGAAGTCTATGGGAATTTGGCGAAATATCAGAGATATTTTTGGCGGAACTTTTTTGGCAGTCACTTTTGGCGGAATTTGGCGACAGAACAGGGTTCCCCCCTATGTTAACCCCTTATTGAAAATACGTTCATTGATCTTCAATAACCAATGGCCGCCATTTTGTTTCCCTTGCAAAACTGAAATTAATTAATTAAAATTTAATTAATTAATTAATATTTGAAAAAAACTGTATTATCATCAATTGCCATCCAGTACAAGTTTAAAAAAATTATTTCAACTTGATAGGATGAATAATGAGTATTTTATTAACGATTGAAAATTTGAACAAGATATACGTGTGTCCACGTATAACCTGACCGACCTTTATTTTCGCAACCGTTGGTCCTAGATGCCTACTTCAATTACAAAAATGGTCAAAATTAAGTGCAGGGTTAAGATAAAAAAGTTTGAAGCGAAAAAACAATTTAGAGAAGAATTGCAGAATCTAAATTTTTATTATACTTATTTATATAAAATCCAAGTCTCTGTGTGTCCCTCACGATTCCGGTAGGACCGCCTCATTGAAATGAGCAACTGTTGAAAAAAAACTAATGCAGGGTTACCAGAGTAGCGCCAAATGTTAGCCAACTTGGTGATAGCTGGCTATCACCAAGCATCATTATTGCGCGATTTTAATGTGCTTTAGGTACTTTTCCAGTATAGATGCCTTGGCGAAAAAGGAAATTTGGCAACATATTTTCCGGGAACCTATCCACTGTTTCATTTTATATACACACACATTTTTTTCGATATTTATACGATTTATTTAATATAAAAAAGACGTTTCTCTAATTTTATAAAGAAACAGATGTGATTTGTACATAAAAACATCAATAATATACATATAAAATAAACATATAAAACAAACAAAAACGCTCATCAAGTTTGTTTTCATAGCTGTTTATATGATTTGACAACAAATCTCGATATTTTTCCGTTATACGGACACCATGCCAAAATGTATGCTAATGCGCCAATTATTTCAAAATGCTAAAAGATATTTGTAATTTTATGCCAGCAGTTTAATATGAGTTTTATTTTATTATTTTATTTTATAACAGTTATTTTTCACTTATTTTAAGTATATAATTGTGATTTAATGAAATAGTTCGTAAAAGTCTGGAATTTTCAAATGTTATATTTTTTAAATGCTCACTTTAGTATCGACAATGTTTTTTCTGTACTTTTCGGTTAGCCGGGCGCAAGTGCTATATATATACATATTTATATACATACAAATATGTAAATATAAATATATATGTATATACACATATTGTATATATACACATATAGATATATGTAAATATATATGTATATATACATACATTTATATATACATATATATGTATATATAACACTGGCGCCCGGCTAACCGGAAAGTACCGTTTTTTCTTTTATTTTTCAAATGCTTCAATTCACGTGATTTTCATTTTGCGCCATCTATTACGCTTGGCGACAAAGGTATCCGCATAACGGAAAAGAACCCAAATCTTACTTTATCATGCCCAAATTACACCAAGCTTTTAAAAAAAAAAAAAACGCCAAATCTCCTACAGTGGAAAAGTACCAAACTGTCTATTATTTTACGCTATCTGTGTTATAGTTTGTACTATATGTATGGGGTGTGGAGCGAAGAGTTTAAAAATTAAATATTAAAGTTTCGGCACAGATGTCATATACATATATACAGTCATATATTGGCGCGATTTTTCTCTGACGCCAATGTCATATACACAACGGGTACTTAACTGGGGGCAAAGTGTCGTTATTTTGCTTGATATGGTAACACGGATATTGTTGTTTATGCTGTTGATGTTTTCGCCAAATTGGCGTATATGACAACTGTGCCAAAGTTTCTATAAAGCAGTATAAGACTAAAAAATTAAGAATAAAATAAATGCAAAATAAGACAAAAGAAGAAAGAAAAATCATGCGTTAAGCATAGAATATGAAACACTTTCCAACACATCCTGAATGTTTTAACAAAACTTCGTTATTTGGGGAAATAACATAACTAAGTAAAAATTTTAGAAGACACATAAAAAATTTTAAAAATTGATTTCAGCAGGTACCGTCCATAGCCAATAGTATCGTTATTACATGCCACTATTTAGCCAAAATTTAATTTAAACAACTCTTAAAACTACTGAAATCACATTTCCAGATATTATCATCCATAGATGGTTATGTATCCAATTCTTTGCGTGACCCTGTATATCATTTTATCTATATTCTACAAACATTTCTTAGTAAACTAAATGCAGTTCAGCGTAAAAACGCATAACTCCTTTAAAAACCACATTTAAGCAATTTACTCTCATACTCAGTAACCCTTACGAATACTTTTGTGTAGCCCTGCATATGAACTGTAGCATTTATACACACAGTATAGTATGCATAAATGTAGTGAAACATAAAAGCGCCGCATATCATAATTAAAAATGCATTTCTAGCAATCATTGTCTATGTACAATACTTCGGAGAAAAGTTGCTTGGCAAGAAAGAAGTTTGCCAGCGTATTTTCTGACAACCTATTTACTGCTTCATACTCACAAGCAATTTTTTTCAGATGTATGCAAATTATTTAGGTAGTTGTTAGCTATCCCGTCGACCAGTTTCGCCAAATTATATAAATCGCCAAACCACTCGCCAAATTATACAAATTGACATAATTTTTATTTTAAACAACGAAAGATCAATTAAATTAGCAAAACATTAATAAAAATACAGATATAACGTCGAATTAAAAATCACTTGATGACGTAAGAAATACATGATCATGTTTAATGTCAACCATTATTGGCATTTAATCTTACAATTTGGCGACAGTAATTTGGTCGACGGGATAACTAACAAGTACCTTTATTTAATGTAAAAAAAGCTATTTACCCATTTTTTATAATAAACAGAAGTAATTTTTGCACAGATGTCATATTCGCCCCATATTGGTGCGATTTTTTTCTGACGCCAATTTGGCGAAAACATCAACAGCATAAACAACAACATTCGGGTTACCATATCAAGCAAAATAATGACACTTTCGCGAATGTTAAGTACCCGCTGTGTATATGACATTGGCGTCAGAAAAAAAAATCGTGCCAATATGGGGCGAATATGACATCTGTGCCGTAATTTTTGCACAGATGTCATATACGCATCGGGGTTGGCGTGATTTTTCTCTGACGCAAATTTGGCAGAAATCTCGCTTTCGAATACCAGTTACTTATATATTTTTAAATTATTTGCTATCATTTTGAAAATGAAATAACTATAAATAAATAAAAGTTTGAAAAATAGCTATAGAACAAAACAGTTTATATAATTAAAAACAGAAAATAAAAGTAAATAAACAATTTATTAATAAATAAAAAACAATAGCTGGGTTACCATAGCAGGCAAAATAACACCATTTTGGAGCCAGTTAGGTATCCCGGTTCAT
This sequence comes from Maratus speciosus, assembly GCA_963932465.1. NCBI lineage: Eukaryota > Metazoa > Arthropoda > Arachnida > Araneae > Salticidae > Maratus > Maratus speciosus. The sequence continues at coordinate 187,743,805 of OZ010795.1, read as the reverse complement.
ATCTGAAATCTGTGCCGTAATTTGTATATAAAAAAAATATTATATATATTTAGAAACGATTTTTTATGTATATAAGTGCATATATAAACAAAAATAAATGTTCATTAGATTTGTTTTCATAGTTGTTTATATATTTTGGCAACATATCTCACTTTCTGATGCCCGAATTGCGCGAAGCTTTTTTAAAAATGCGCTATAATGGAAAAGTACCTAAATAATTAACAGAAATAACCAATTATACAAACTAAAACTTTTTCTTTCGAGATCAAAGCATTGTTTTTAATTTCAATTAAAAATACATATATCCTTGGATAACTTTAATTGAAAAGAGGTTAACAGCTTAATATCTCATTCCATAAACCTAAACAAACACAAGTGATTCATTCATCGTGAAACTTAAAAATTTTTTAAATCACTGAGGTAATCATTCATAAAGTAAGTTCTCCAACAATCAATGGACAATATTCTAATGACATCATAGTAGGTAAAATGGTGGCGGTATCGTTTGTTTATGGTTTGAAATCACAAAGATTTAATTTTGCAATGTCTCTTAGTTACATTATTTTATTGTCATATTTATGAGCTCAGAACAAAAGCATATTTTTTCATTATTTAGTTATTAAAGACGGAAAAAAATTATAAATGCATGATTTGAAAAATTTAAATAATTTTCCTTCTTAATAGTAAAAAATAACATCGGGAAGTAACAGCGGGTTTAAGTTTAATATGTTTAACTGATTAATTCTGTTGTAATATTCAAAGTAAATGTATTTATTAGATTTCAGTAAACAACATCAGGGCCCGATTAAACTTTGAAGTTAGAGGAATTACAATGTCATTCCAGGACCTTTCTTTTGGAGAAACTTTTCTAAATTTCATATATACATGAAAACTCTTCAGTGTTAGAAATATTATTCTTAGGACTGACATAACATGAGAACGACCTGCAATTTTACACAAGTTTTTGAAAACTACTTTATATCAGAAATTTTGCTAAAAACTGGTTACATTTTTGTTATAGCGGCCGACACTATTAGGATTATGACAAGTTGCAGCCAATTTCGCCAACGTCGTAACCAAGATCGTGAAGCACACACATATAATACCATATAATACCATTTCATGAATCGTATACGATAATTTAATAGTTTTTACCTTACTTCAAGTGTGAAATTTATTTATTTTTAAGGATTAACAATCTAAATTGTCAAATATATGAATTAAAAAAAATGTAAACAAAGATTGAATAGACATGACCGCAAAAAGTCTCAAATCTGCATAACACTTGGAACCAAACTGTGCAGATTAGTGGTCTTCTACTGTACACAGTTTTTCATAAATGTGTTTCGTTCTTTAAATGTGTTATTTTCATCTATCACTGCGGAACAAGCGAGAAAACTCATATTCTTGCACATGAGTTGTATATATCTTTATATCTAAACTTCCGTCATTTTTGACGGGCTACCTTTCTAGTAAGTTATATTTAGTAAAATTTCCCTGTTACATTTGCAAATAAGGCAAATAAAAAGTCCCATCATTCTACGATTAAAATTGACCGAGTAATAGCTGTTTAAAATTGGAGTATATTTTTTACTGCATATTAGGGATCATTTACAAATTTAGTAGAAATATAATTTCGTCAGCTATATTAAAGAAATGGTTGAGAGTAAAATTAGCATTGCAATATAAATTTGAAATCTTTAATCATTCTGACATATTACTGCAAAATGTACAGTCGTGAAAAAAAAAAAAGTAAACACCCCCTACTAATAATTCAACAAATTATCGTAAAAGAAAGTTACTGGTACCAAACGTTTGGAAATAAAGTCTACTTTTAAATGATGTATATAAAATTTGCTTAGGGGGCCATCTACATATTAAAACGAACCCAAACTTTATTTTTTTCAATGAAATACCCAATTTTAACAAGATATTTCAAATCTTCGGTTCAAATTATGCCTAGACACCGAATTTCACGTCATTTGAATGATAAGTTTTTGAATTATAAACATTCAAAATTAAGTTCTTCTAATGTTAAATTACATTTTCATATTTTTATTTATATCTCCAGAAATTATGCTCCTAATGTGCTAATTTTTTTTGTAGCAATGTTACTAATATACCCAAACATAAATACGCTGAATTTGCAATTTTTATAATTTTATGATATGAATTATTAAATTAATATTCGAAAAAATTATGAATTGCAACCTACAGTTTTTTTGATGGATTTAGATTTATTAAGTCCTGCTTTATGTAAATCCAAAATTTCACATTTTCTTCCAAGTAGTTTTCAAATTATGCTTAAAAAACGGCAGAATGATGGTTTAAGGGGCCGTCTATGTGAGAAGTGATTACGTATTTTGAAATTTCTTCTGCTGTCCTGTAATCTAGCAGGCTTCATTGACTTCTTAAGGTGCCTTGATCAAGATGGGTGCTCTCTCGGTTAACAATCGAGTACCAAACTTCAATTTGGATACAGCCCTTAAAATACGCTCGTTTTAAAATAATTAATTTCTCAGAAACGTATGGTACGAATTGCATAAAAATTCGTTTATAGGCTAATTGAAGGGTGTAGAGTTCATTTAGGCTGTCAGAATTATGTACTGCTATTGAAAAAAACGAAGTTATGGTTCGTTTTAATATGTAGATGGCCCCCTAAGCAAATTTTATATACATCATTTAAAAGTAGACTTTATTTCCAATCGTTTGGTACCAGTAACTTTCTTCTGCGATAATTTGTTGAGGAGTTAGTAGGGGTTGTTTACTTTTTTCCCCACTACTGTACAATTTGTACTGAACATTATAAGAGGATGAAAATAACAGATTTTTTGTTAAATAAAACGATGAAAAACAACAGCCTTAATTCTTTACAAAATGATACATATTTCAAAATGCTGTTAGATTACACTCTTTCAAATTTCGGGTTGTGGCAGGTTTTTTAGCTTTTGAAAATTGATTCTTAAGTATTTTTTAGCACTGAATCAGTAAATGACCTTCATTTTAAACCATCACGTCAGGAATTTTCTCAAATCGCAAATTTCAAAGTTAAAAAGCTAAAAGATAAAATTGATCCCCTCTCCTCTCCCAACCTCATACCCCCAATCTGTTTAGCTGTAAGAAACCCAGTATAAGCCAACATATCTAATAAATTATTGAATTAAATAAAATTAAACTGAATAAAAAAGTCGTACATCTATTTTATAGTACCAGATTTTTCGCTATTTTTTAACCTTGAAATTTACGATTTGCGAAAAATCTTGACATGATGGTTAAAAGTGAAGGTAATTTTTTGATTCAGCGTTAGAAAATACATAAAATGTAATTATAAAAGTTAAAAAACACAACCATCGCAGGTTTATGTTATCTAATCTAAAACTCTTTCTTAAACTTCTTGACGGCAATGTATCCGAATTTTTTGGTGTTATCCTCTAATATAAGTATGTATGAGATGGTAAGAGTAGAAAATCATAATAATATTGCATTGTCATCGGATTTAAGTCAGTATGTAAAATTTAACTTCGATCGGACATTTTAAAGTAAAAGTTCGAGTACAAATTTTAAACTGGAAAGACGATCATTGCAAGTTAAATAAAACCTTATGAAAATAACATAATTTTAGTTAAAATACTTTAACTAATCTGAAACTTAACTAATAAAAGTTAATCGTAATATTTGTACGATTTCTTTCAAATCGCAGATACCTTGAAATAATTTTAAGTACTTTATGCATGACCCTTGAAAGCATGGTCGAAATCATCTGTTTTGATATGCAAAAAGGTGGTATAAGTCATGCATTTCAAAGTTTCATCACTCGGTCAATTTTAATGTTAGATGAATTGGACTTTTTTTGGCTTACTTGTTAGTGTCACAGTAAATTTTTAGTAAATATCACTTATAGGACCGGGGGACTGTATAAAAATTTAAATTTCGTATTTTTTTAATAAATGTTTTTCTTGACCCAAATCGCTTTAAAAATAATTCTTTACCTTATTTAAACCATTTTTGTAATAGGAAGTATGCATCTAGGACCAACGGTTGCGAAAATTAGGGTCGGTCAGGTTATACGTGGACACACTGTATAAATATACAAATACATATATATTTAAATAAATATAGGGAGAGTGTGAACTAATAGTAGGAATTGAAAAATAGACATGAAAATACTTCAAAAAACGATTTAATAAATAAGAGAACGTACTAAATTACAGCTGGTGTACAATTTCTTCTCAGTAAATATGTTACTTCTTTTTAAATAGAAATAAAACTTGTTTCTTAAAAATTTCAGAAATAAGGATAAACTAAAATTTTGGAGCGTAAGCAATTATTGATTTTGATATTTTCTGCAATATATGTCTTTTTTCTTTACTTTCATCCCAGTGTGTTTTACTTTTGGATGTTTTCGTAACAAATGTTGTTTGTTTTAGTTTTCATTTTACGCTTAAACAAATTGTTCCTCAAATGAAATATTTTTGCTAAAATATTTTTTATCTGTCCGACTAAGAAGATAGTTGTGCAAAGATTCTTATTTTTGTGCACCGATTTTTATAACAGAATTAAATCAATTATGGTTAAGAGTACATTCGATATTCTTACGCAGTACTTTATTATTTATTAATAATAGAATGAGGTATGAAAATAAATATAAAGTAAATTGTCCAATGCAATACATGCTTAACTATGCCAAGTATGCTTTTGTTTGGCTTATTACGAAGGAGTAATCAGAAAACTGTTTGTCTGCAATATTTACGCTCAATAATTTTAACTCGATTGTGGACGACAGTACATAGTAACATATTTAAATTTAAAATTTGTTTTAAATTATCAAAACTAATTTTACTGAAATCGTGATTTATCTAATCAATTTCTTGTGCTCGAATCAATACCGAACTCATGTTTGACGTGAATATTATAACAAAAGGCGATCGCACAAAGTTCCGAGTCATCGAAGCTTATCACAATTCATACAATATTGCCCATAAAAAAATTAACAGGATGTCTGTTTGAGTGCAATTTGTCTTAAGACTATGGCAGACCAACCCGAAGATCAACTTACATTACATCTTTCATAGAGTAGAAGTGTCTACGTAATCGTGTTGCTGACCAATGACAAATAATATTGTCGAGAACATTGATCATCGAAGATTAACGACCAAAAAAAAAAAAAAAAAATCTATCACAACGAATTTGTCCAAAGTCGAGATGGATTTCTAGAAGTCAAATTAATTCATAAGGCTTATTTCATTATCTTTGTAATTATTTTCGATTCATAGCAGTATTTGCAGTGCCGGGCTTATTTGAGCCTAAAAAAATAAACTTTCTAGAACTAGAATCCTCGCAAGATCCATTTCGTTAGATTCGTTTTCCTTTATAGCAGCATTTTCAGTGCTAAGTTTGTTTCAACCTGCTAAAACGAATTTTTCCGAATTCGGAACTAGCTAGATCATTTTCGCATGCTCTAATTTACATAAGCAAGACGTTTCGTGAAAACCCACAAAGTATTTTTTTATTTATGGCAAGCAGCATTTTCAGTGATGAGTTTGTTTCAAACACTCAATTTTCCCCCCTAATTTTGGACCTTCTACATCGTTTTCGCCTACTCGTATTATTTTTTGATGCAAGTTTTTATGAAAGTCCTTAAGACTGTTTTCGAGATCTTCCTGTCCCCAAAATTACTAGATCATTTAATGTATATAGTAAACTTGTTATAAATGCGAAAACTCATGCTTTTTATAGTCAAATAATTTAGATTTATCGACTACAATACCTTTACGAATTAAAAGTTAATGTGGTCATTAACTTTTGTAATGTTTTTCTTCCCAATTGTTTAATATAAAATATCAGTACTTTAATTAATTTGTCTAATGTCTGCTACAGAAACCTTGTCGTATAGAATTAGGCTTAGATTAGATTATAATCTGGTGTCAAATATTGCGAGCATGATCACCTTACTACCAGGATCTTATTTTTTTTTATGATGATCAATAAGTACTTTAATAATGGTAAAACCTAACTGTTTTCGCACGCTTAAGAATGCCTGTAAAAGCAATTTCGTAATGGAATCAACAACCGCATTGTTAAGATAACAGTTTAGTGGTATTTCATAGGAATTTAATTATAATAATCATAAAATGATTTTCAAAATTATCATGTTTTTTTAATACGTCAAAAGGTATTAATAAATAAAAATTATCCATGAAATTCACATTTTTTTTTCATGTATGTTTCTAAATGAAAGGATAATAAATTAAATATTGGATAAACGTACTTATTTTTCAAATGATAATAATTACTTTTAGGCGATGAAAGCTTCTGTGAATAATGAATGTATTTATATCTTGTATATTAAGGAAAACAATCGATCAACATATATTTATCGCCTTCATGAATACATATTATGAATTTTCTTTTTTTCTCGGATTTGTTTATACTCATTGACGCATTAATGATAAATATTCTTTGAAAAGACAATATTTGTTTCGGGGAAGACGGAATTCATCTAGTCATGACTTCTGATGTAATAATAACATGCATATTTGTTTTTAATGGGGGGGGGGGGGATTTTTAAACAGTAGTGTTTTTAATTCGAGAATAAAAAATAAAATATAATGTCGTCACAAAATGGCTCAAATATAAATATATTCTCTAATTATTCTGGTAGATATTGAGTGCAATATTAATATATTAACAACAACATTTTAAGGAACACATTTGTTGGAATATGGTGAAATATAGTTTTTTAATGTATATTTAGATAGCAATCTGGAGTACTTATAATATAACACTTTCAAAACATCTCATTGTTTTCTGTAATCATTGTGTGCAATCTGTAAAGACATCTAGGCACTTTTATGTTACTCGGGCGCAAGTGATAAATCGCAAAATTTTGACCTATATCTATTATTCGTATTACATTCACTGCATTTAAAAATATCAACTTTTCACTAATTTCGTTTAAATATTGAAAATTATTTTTTTCCATACATTTAAAATACGTGTATTTCACTCATTTCATGCAACATACAAAAATAAATCAATAAACAAATAAGAAATAGCATCATAAACCAAAATACTTTATTTAAAAACCAATGCATTGTTTCTAATTTTCACAAGCCAAAAATAAAAACTGCTATTTGCGATATAAAAAAAAAGCTGTTCCGAGATTTGCTCCCGACTAACGTAAAAATACCTACATATCTAAATGTTTCGTAAAGAGTATTTTATGTAATACAATTGAATCTATTTTCTTTATTACAGATAGCATCGGCAGCGTTCAATGTGCCAGACCGAGTGGAGCAATCAACATGAGTTTTATAACAATTGTGGTCCACCATATTAATACTACTGGTCTAAATCTGGCTGTTACGAAAACGACAAAAAGATAAAAGTTCCGTATTTCACAATGAATCTCACAATATGCTAGAAAATATGAGCCAACATAATAGTTAATAAATTTCGTATATTGTTAAATTCCTGTATAGCGAGTTAGCTAAATCCATCCCACTGACAAAAGAGGGAATTACTTTGAAATCCAATATTAGATACGCAAGAAATACATTTCAAGGAAATGACAATATTTGTTAAATATTGTCTTTAAATTGGAAATAATGTTAGTGTAATGCTTCCACAAAAAGAAAAAAAAAAGAAAACTGTTCACCTTAAATTAGAAATATTTTTATGGTAATGCGTTAATATTACAGTAATTAGAGGCATTATAGTAGGAGAGCTGTTGAACATTTTTGAGTAGGTATTTGAGGCACCCTGAAAATTTGTGCAACACTTCTTTTGTAATGCTTGAATACAAAATCGAATGTCTGGCTGAAACATCGTGGCCCAAAACCTGTGCCAGACACGTGTCAAGTGCCATTTTTTGACACTACCCAAAAAAAGGTATTTGAGGCATGCTGAGATTGAAACAGAATAATATTTATACTTAGAAAAAAATATTTTGAAAATGACAGACACTTTAGTCGGCCCAAAAACTGTACCAGACACGTGTCAAGTGCCATTTTTTGACTACCCAAAAAAGGTATTTGAGGCAAGCTGAGATTGAGGCACAATAATATTTATGCTTCGAAAAAAATATTTTGAAAATGACAGACACTTTAGTCGGCACAAAAACTGTGCCAGACACGTGTCAAGTGCCATTTTTTGTCTGGCACAGGTTTTGGGCCACGATCCTTCAGCCAGACATTCGATTTTGTATTCAGGCATTACAAAAGAAGTGTTGCACAAATTTTCAGGGTGCCTAAAATACCTTCCCTAAAATGTTTAACAGCTCTTGGACTATTATAAATCCTAGAAATATGTTTAGCCAAAATTGCTTCGATATTGCTAAAACGTAAACATCCTAATCTTGTGATGATACTCCTATTTCACGCTAGTATTGTCTATATTGGTTGCTAATATTTACAGCATGAGCTCGTTTAAAGGAATATTATTGAAGAAAATGCAATTATTAACAACTGAAGACAAATTATTTATTATACGAATTGAATATTTCTAACTGACCGAAAAAAATACCCAAACCGGGAATCGAACCCAAATCCTTGACTTACATTGTCAGTGCTCTACTGTTTAATCTACCTAAGCTGACAACAGTGAGCGTATTTCACTCAGATAACCTTATCTTATGGCTTATGGTTTGCCACGTAGACAGCTCAACAGAATAAATCGCAGGCAAAATAACTCTATTTAAACGATGAGTACGCAGATATACTGTTAACAGTTTGTAACGAAAGTTTCCCGCCACAGCTAATACGGTCTGTGCAAACAGTTCGCGTTGACGTGTTTGCTCATATTTTGTCACACGATATTGGCATTTGAAAGAAAGAGACTTGCTTTCTAACACTGTATTGTTAAATTTATAAAAAAATGTCGTTATCATTAAGTACAGGGTGTCTGAAATGGAACTATCATGCTACCAGATTAGAACCCTCATTTACTTCCAGTTCTGTTGCAGAAAGTCAGCTACAGAATGTTACCGAATAAAGTGTGCAGCTTTAGGTACTAGTGTTGTATCATATGACACTTGAAGTTCTGGCGGATTGGTGGTTATATAGAAAATTACACTTAATTATATATAGTATAATTAGTATTATGTAATGGTAAATGGGCGGAAAACTTCGTTACAACCTAATATTTTTAACACAGTCATACTGTTAAAGTTATCATATGAAATGAATATTTCCAACTGATCGAAAAAATGGGCCAATCCGGGAATAGAACCCAGATACTTTGCTTAAATTGCCAATGGTTTAAATGCTCCAGATGTTATTACCAATAAGGCTATCTGAGCGAAATATGTTCGCCGGCTGTGCCCTGGTATCTTAAACGGTAGAGCATTGGCAATGTAAGCGAAGGATCTGGGTTCGATTTCTGGCTTCGGTATTTGTTTGCTCAGTTGGAAATATTCAATTGGTATGATAACTTTACCAATCAGTACGATTGTGTTAAAAATAATAGTAAAGTATTTATTACTTCCGACAAATAAAATATTTAAGCATTTTTGGGATGAGTTGTATCGTG